>JASFXZ010000011.1:8366480-8952867 GCA_032209605.1 Mactromeris polynyma | reverse complement strand
GTGAATTTCTATTATTGAATATATATCTATTACATTGATAACAGGCAATTAATTAAGCAAAACTTTATAAAAGAGTCTGAGTTTTAGACAACCTCATTTGTGATCTCTTGATTTTTTTCTGAGACAAAACTCATCTCATCGTCTTTGTTTTGTAATACATTGTATCTATTTTGAGTCTGGTCGAAGTTGAGAAAAATCTCAACAATTTTGAGATAATATTTGAGCAAAGACTTGACAGATGGAGATGCTTCTGGGGGTCGGGGCCAGAGAATAAGTAGCTACAGGTAACGCCACATACATACATCTCCCCATGCAAACCTCCGGGAAAACAACAATCCATAAAACATAAGGCGCTTGATGAGGTTAAAGGGTACATACGTTAAGGAACAGAGGTACAATGAATGGCCTGGCAGAACATAAGGAATAACTTGGAGAATCAAAGTGGACAGTGAAGGAGGGGGGGGGGGGGAATTAATTGATGGAAAACATCACAGGACAAGTAAAGATAGCTGGCAGCAATAGGCCGAAACTGGGTAGGAAATAACCTTAACACTATATAAAGTGACATAATTGCACAGGGGAAAGGGAAATACAAAATACATTCAAAACACAAACAGAAATAATAACCATATGTAGCGAATTACAGC
This sequence comes from Mactromeris polynyma, assembly GCA_032209605.1. Classification (NCBI taxonomy): domain Eukaryota; kingdom Metazoa; phylum Mollusca; class Bivalvia; order Venerida; family Mactridae; genus Mactromeris; species Mactromeris polynyma. Next base: position 8,952,220 of record JASFXZ010000011.1, on the reverse strand, counting down.
ATTGGAACAGTCAGTAAAACTACTGGGATCATGGCGAATACTAGTTTTCTACTTGTGTCGCGTTAGGTTTCAGCAGACGCCGGCAAACATCCACGACGAACAACCTTATTCCACTAACCAGGACTCTCCACGGTACACGGAATATTCTGATAGATTTCTATGGTTTAGTAAAGTTCGGTGAACTGCGTACCGTATTTTATGACAACCCATCTGTAATATCACCCGTAAAACAAGGCTATCCACTTAGCTAATAACGTTTAACACATTATTTGTCCGCTATAACGTAACCTAATCTAGAACATTGTTTCTAGATCAGAGAACTTCACCAAAGGTAATAAAAACTTCATTTCCTATTTAATTATCTACGGATCACTGAACTCTCGGTATGTTGTGATAAATTAATGATCTGGTGAAATATGAACACAGTAAACAGTGACCTGGTGCTTTAATGTCCTTACAAAGTGGTCAATATAATGGTATACTCGAGACAACTAGAGGCTAGTTATACGCGACGTATCGCAACGTTTAACGTTAACTCCCCAAATGGTTTAAGACTTTTTCTAGTACAGTAAAACCACACACAACGACCACCTCAATAACAAGACCACCTCAATATTACGACCACAATTTTCAAGACCATTTTGACTGGTTCCGCTCTTTATTTAACCTCGTTATTAAGACCACCTCAATATTAAGACCAGTTTTCAATGGTTCCAAGGGTGGTCTTATTATAGGGGTTTTACTGTAAGTATTAGTAAGACCCGATTTGGTTTTGTTAGAGTTAATGCCATCCTTCAACAGTATTGCAGTTATGTACGGCGATCCGTTGACTTAACGAATGGTGATCGGTTACCAACTAGTCATAAGGTTGCCGAAAGATGATATAAACGTTCATACAGGATAATAAATGGGCATTTCTCACTCTCCCTGGTTGCGTATTAAAGGTAAGAGTTAAAACGTTCATTAAGTAAATGAGCACGGAACCAATCAATTTTCAACACGTGTTTAACCCCAACCAATCAGAGAAAAGCCATAAGTGCGATATAGCTTGTTCAATGAACGCTTCGCAAACAACATCAGGATTCCCTGAGCAGTTGGCGCGTTCCGTACCTGCTGGTCTGGTTCCCATTGTAAACAGACGATCTCTGTTCAATGTTTGCGACAATCTACTCTAGTACATGACGCATTTGTATATGAGTTTGTTTGTTTAAAATATATGTCAAATAATCATTAATTACAAATTTCAGTTCAATAATAGAACTATCTCGGCAGACGTTTTCAATTACGATAATGTGCGACGGAATGGCGACTGTTATGTACTGGTACGATAACGAAAACATATTGATCGTATTTATCAATAAACTTATTATATTTGCTTTTTACATGCCAACTTGTTCGTTAAAATTAGCATTGTTTAAAACAATTATCCTTATTATCGTTCAAGATATGTCCACATATTTACGTGATTATTATACATGACCAAATTAGTCTACATGTTACGTCGGATTTTTTGTCAATTAATGCAGAAACCAAAACACGACTAACAACAAGAAATTATCAATGGAACAAATGGATGCTCTCCCCTCAGTATGTGAAATATTATCGAACAGGACCACTGTGTACATCTCCTCTTGGTAGTGGAGCTTCCCATTAAGTTTCATTGATTTCCGGTCTGTGGTTGCTGAGAAATAGCGAGGACACGAATACAGGAAGGGTTGCACATACGTACTAACATACGGACGGAGAGACGGACAGATAATTTCGGAGAGCATAAAAAGTTAATTACAATTTGCTGTAAAATCCTTGAACAGTTTGTTACATTACATTGCAAACTTTGTATGTTTATTTGGCTTTAAACAATGTATGTTTCAACAATACATGTAAATGATATTGTATAGCATTGTACATTAAGTTCTTGTGTCCATTATGCATTACAATAACATAGTTGGGATTTTTCGGTGTAGCTGTATTAAATTGACTTTGACCTACATTTTTGACCAGTCAAATGTTGTCCTCGAAGCGGGTTTTTTAAAATCTGACCAATCATATTTTCACCCAAGAGGCACCAAACGGGGTTTTCGTAAGATGTGCGTTCGTTAGCATTTCGAATTTTTCCGGGAGTAGTATGAATATCAATATGATAATAAGACAGGTCCATGATTATAGTATAGAGTCTAGATCCGAGTTATTTTTTGTAAGGATTTACAAAAACATTATCTCATTCAACATACCGGAAGATATTATTCTATCTACGCCGTTTATCTTTTTTAAAGATTTTTTTTGTTCTTTTTCATACTGTTTTATTTGGATTTTCACCACTGATTGGTCCAATGCGAGACACCTATTTTCATCCATATCTATGTTGTGTCTTTCTCCTATATATTTCATGGCCTCTATTGCTTTAGGGGTTGTGGGGCCCTTTGTATGTGTCATTTCCTGCCCGAGTTCTTCATTCAATTTTTAATAACCTGACGTATCTTGGACAGATGAAGTAAAAGTTGCCTTGTTTTGTCTGAATGTTGAAACAATTCTATAGATTCTCATCAAAGATAATTACGTTACACAACAATTTATTTCCATATATACACCGACAACCTGAAAATAGACTGTAATGGAACACAGACATGCTCTAATATGGACGAATATCGTATTTAATTGAAGAATATCGTGCTTTCAGGTGTAATGATCGATTTCTGTTTGATGAAGAAAGAAACGATTTCAACAAGTGGCTCAAACCATTACAGAAACGTTTGTCTCAGGCATAGTAAAAACATACTGCCAGGATTGATATTAAAAGGTTAGCCCCGATGGAATAAAGGTTGTGTCTATCTTTGATATTATAATATTCCAAGCAGCTTGTAAAGCTACAATTTGAAAACAGCCTAAGCAATTGAAGTATGTTGGCCGCACAGCAATGTGAGATTTAGTATTTCTTTTGTATATTACAATCAATTTTCTTAACCTCTAATTCTTGCGGGGCATATTTTGTTTCACACTAACAGCGATATCACATGGATATGGTTTACTGAATGAAGCATACAACATGCTGATTACAAACGTCCAAATATATACATTGGAAAAGGTCGTAACATGTATATTGGAGTATAAGTACATGTGTAGTCATATGAACACTTATTTACAAAACAATTTGACCTTCTTACAGAATAAACATTTAAACAATTACTCGCCGACGTACGTATAGATCGTCTATATCGGCGACACGTTTTCTTTTCAATAATTCGAATCCAATTTCCTCAAGAGTAGCATACAATAGGTTTAATAAATAGTTAATTAAAAAAATACCGGGGGTAAGATAGAGAAGTCTACTAACAGTGGTGCATTGGTTCCACTAAGAATAGAAAACCCGCTATAGAGTAAATATTGCAGAATGCAAATGTAGGGCATTTGCTTAACAATATGTCGTTTCATTAATATTTTATACTAATCGTCGACGGGCAATGATTACCAATAAACAGTCCTTTGAATTTTCAAAGAATTGTCAGTTTTTAATAATTTATATATGGATTAAAATTTAAACTTTCAGTCTAAGAAAAAGTTTTAAAGGTGATACATTCCATGCCGCAATATCCAGAATGAAACTTGACCTTCTTGCTGGTCAAGTGTTGAACAAGACATTACTTGCTTGCGAATGTTAATTACATGTATTTATGCGACAATTTATATTCTTGCTGCCTTTCTTGAATTGTTCCGTGACGTGTTCCACCCGTTGGGCTTTCCCTTGTTGTTCCCCTAGTTTCTCCTTAGTTGTTTATGGTAGTCCAGACCATTCCTTGCACTCCACTTCGTTTGCTCTTGCACCTCCTAAATGCCTAATGCTTCGTATAATGTTTGTATTCCCGAGGGTCTGTGACGGGAGGCATTGTCTTATGTATGTGGCGTTCCCTGTAACAACTTTATCTCTCTTTTATTCCGCATGCGCGCCTGCGGAATATAATTGCGTGTAATTTTAAAGTTTAAAACCGCAGAGAATTTTCAATTCTATTGCACCAGCACCAGTAATGTGTGAACAAACCATCTTATCTACGATTATTAAAGCTCAATATTAAATGTACAATAAGTGACATCAGCAAAATCACCAGCTTCATTGAATATTTTATAGATTTTTATAAAGTGCGCACCTGAACAGCTTCAGCGTTACACGTATTGAGCGGATACTTAAAACAGGCGCATGTATATAACTTACATCGATTATATAGACGGCTTGAAACGCTGTTTTTATTACCACAGAACGTTTTGTAAATAAGAGGTGTGTTTTATACATAACGAAATTCTGAACAGTTCAAAACCAAAACTCCCAGCTCAAAGCAAATATGTGTGTCAAACATGTAAATGTATAGGCAACGCAGGTGACCTATTTTATTGGGTTATATAGTAATTTGAATTCATTTGATAGATGTATTCCATGACAAACTATTTCGGGACAACCCCAATATTGTGAGTGACCTGCATTGTTACACTTTCTCGTAGGGGAATTATGGATTGGTCAATTATCGAGACAGTGATCAATTATAAAATAGAGTGCAGGTATTTATCTCAGTGAATATCAACAAAGACGCCGCGTGCATTTCGTGCAACTCTTGCTAGAAAACAGTAATTAGATTCATTTTTGATGAACAATTGGTCTGCAAGAGCGTTGCCAACTGGCATTGTGTCACAAATATAATAAATTCATCGTAAATGATGACAATTGATGACAACTTAATTGAATATTAGGAGAATCCAATGGGTTATGTCACAAGTCAATGAACATAACAGAAACAGGAATAACTTAAGGTCCTCTACATTAATTAATTAATAAAGCAACACTCAATCTATGGATCGTAACGAATGATCGGTGCTCATAAATTCACAAACCCCTTACGATTTGTTCCAGTATTGCAAACAGCACATGGTTCAGGTGAGATAGACATTGAATTATTTATATTTTCAGATATATAGGGTAATAGGTGAATTCTTAGTCATCATGGTGTTCCTACTTTTACAGCCATATATTAAATAAATAAGAATGTTAAGTTCCCCTGTGCAGTTCATGGACTTGGCATAATATTCGTGTCCCCCCCCCCCCCCCATTTCGACTCACTGCCACTTGTTTTCTTCGCTAGTCATGTTGTGTAATCCATCCACATCATCCCTTTCCTCCTTTGTTGTCCACTTAAATTGTCTATGGTTGTTTTTGATAAGTCAGCTAGACAAGTTCTTACTTCCCCATTCCTGCACTTGTGTGCCCTTACACCTCCTCAACTCCTTATGTTTCACAGGCTGATGTTTCCTCGGGATCTGTTAGGGGAGTCTTGTGTATGTGGCGTTCCCTTTAACACCTTTATCTTTCCTAGTTAATCACCAACTGTCTTTGCTTCTAAGAACGTTCGAATTTGATGTATCTACTTCAAAATAATATTCCCTATCTTTTGTAATTGGTGTTGTTGATTTTAAGAGGCATGCGATTGTAGTTAAAGCGGCTCTTGATTTTTATAAAAGGACAAAAATCTCCCAGTTGACCAGCTTGTCCCGTGTTCACAAATAATAAGTTTTTCAGGATCAAGATCAAAAACAAGAAATGTATTTAAATAAAGAAAAATGGCGTAGACGTTTTGCAGTGTGTTTAATAGAAACGTACATAAAACAAAACAGCAGAAATGTTCCATTATAAGAAATATGTGGATACGCATGTTTCTGTTGCATAAAATCGTTTTCTGTAACTTAGGTGCAAAATAACAGAATAACAGAACAAGATAATTCCCACATTTTGTCTGAAACTTCTGAACATATCATAAGAAAACTAGAGAAAATTTTATACTAGGAAGTACGAGATGTTTGGCCTCATTGAAGAGGAAGTGTTCACATTATTAAACATTAATGTATTGCTTCCTACTGTGGCAGATGATTGAATTATTGGAGCAAAACAATGGTCCCTTACTACATGTAATATATTACACAACATAAGCAAGACTTACGTTCAATAGGGAAAAGTTTATTGTCAATTTAATATTCAGACATGAAAGTTTTAAAAGTTCTCATTGGGTTACGAAACCATTGCATTCATCAGAATCATTGTAAGTAACCAACAACTTCTACTGGTCAATTTGAAGCAGCGTGGTAAAAGAACAAATTATTACAGTGGCCGTAGAAATGTTATACATTGTATATCAATGAGCCTAAATTCTAGTCCCGAGTCACCAAATATATAGATAGATAGATAAGTTTATTCAGAAAAGGGCAATTAGCCCATCATTTCACATGAATAAATACAATACAATAAATACAACATGTCAATGGTGATTTACAATACATAAGTTTACAAACATAATTACGTACATACATCTAATAACATGCGCGTGTATTTACTTTTTAAAAAGTAATTACTAAGTAAATTGGTAGTTTAATAAATAAATAACAGAAGATAGTTGATACTGGGAGAATTAGGATTATTATAAGAAAAATATTTGCGATCTCAATTCAAAACTTTTATAAACAAACAATGATAATCTTTTTATTGTACAATTACTTTCGCTGTTTAGGAGTTCTGCAAATTTTAAAACATTTGGATTTTTCCAGTAATATTTATTTTCTTAAGGTATGATACAGGGGACATTCTAAAACAAAGTGAAATTCAGAATTAAGAATGGCAAGTGTAGTTTCACAGAAAGGATTTATATCCATTTTCCCTGTGATACACACTGGTGATTCGTCCAACACTGATATGACTAACGGTGTGTTATTGTTCTTTTTTGGTTTGGTGCCTCTCCGCTTAAAATATGACCCAATCAATTCGTCTAATTTGTTGCATATTTAAACAAGGCGCTTCATATACAAAATTGCATTGGTCTAGAATGCAGGTAAATATCAATATTATACAGCTGCGCCGAAAAATAAACATTTAGCTAACTTTTAACGACTTCATATTTCGATCTAATCTTATATTCAGTTAGGAAAATATAGCAAGTAAGTAATAATTCAAGAACTATTCTTGGAAAGTTATTCTGATCTTGATCGGTTTCAGTATAATTAAATAATTTCTCAACAAAATGTACGGTTTTTAATGTTTTCACACTGTTAAGTAGCAGATTTATTTTGTTATGTTTTGTATAAAGAATCCAGTTGCTGTGAGAAACGGCAAATATTACAAAAAAGCGGGATCAACTTGATTAAAATCATTCGATCCTTTAGGAACACTTCAGTCTCGGACGTACCTTTGGTTACAGGCACATTAGGACTACATAAGCCACCCGATGGTGATTGGGCATGTTTATATATTGCTATTCTTAGTTCATATCCGGGCCTCCATTTTTTAAGATTTGCTATAATTTCTTTGTTTCTTATGTACACCAGAGATTTATAAAATGAGCGCCGCTGTACGATTTCTTACCTCTTCTTTAAGTGACGTTATTTCCTGAAAACGTCACATGTGACGTCACAATGTACTGACAGTAAGCCATTTATGCCCGATTTGGCAATATGAAAAAGAAGTGGAGCATAATGGAGTAAATATTTTCCTGCTTGCAAGTAGTGACATCACATGTTGCGTTTTCTTGAACATAATTATGTCACTTACAGTAGAGGTTATAAATCCCATAGCAGCGCTCAAATGGCATCGAGCGAGTCGATCCAATATTCTCCGAGTTGTGAAAAAAAACACATTGTGCTTTACGTATGGACAGACTACTCTGTCTGACGTCACGTCGCGGGAATTATGGTATTTTAATGGACACGACATGTGCTCCATTTCTAGGACCTTAATGAGCCAACTATTAACCGATTTAAACAAACACTACGTACGTCCATAGGTGGTCTAACGATCTTTCAATTATTTCTAAATTCGGAGTGTGTGTCTGAAAATATTTTAATTGAGTAGTTCATGTTACATTATTACTGCAGCGAGATGACGTCACTGCCCATTTCCCGTTTCTTTGTAAAATGATCTATGAATAAAGGTAAGCTAAACTAAGATCCAATATTAATCGATCGTAGTTTCTAGACCTGTCGGGAGACGAATCTTCCTAACACTTCGATTGCAAAGTCAATGTATTTATTGTTATCAGCCGATAAATCTCTTTGCGATTAAAGTGTGTAACAGAATTACGTCCTATTTCCATATATGGTGATCGATGGAGAATTTTGATAGCGATTTTGATAAAAACTAGATTATACAACCTGGATAGGTGAAAATAAAAAAATATGCACATATAATGCTTGAAATATGCTTGAATAATGCATTTAGTCGAAGCATATTGAAAGGGTTGTTGGTGTCTTAAGTGATTTAGATAATTAGTTGTTTCATAGAAATCGATATTGAAGATATCGTCTCCTGATTCTGCGGGAATAAACAGAACTACTGAAATATTTATCCATACGGTGCACCTCAGTTAATTCTCCCGTATAACAATTGATACGCAGTACTGACCGAGGATAACCGAATGATATTTTCAGAGTCATCTCCCTTGCTGAATTAAAGAAGATAACCAGGTGTAGGAAAACACAATGGGGGGGGGGGGGGGGCAAGAGTAAAAGGGAGGTAAGAATTAAGGGTTAAGAATTTTAGTAAGAAATGGCAGAGTTATCGTTCACAAACTGGTTATACAACTGCTGTACAATAATGTTACAGTAATATTTACTCAAAGTTCACAACACGATATGAATGAAGCAAAATCACAAACGACACAGACAAGAAGCCACACACGATACGGATTCTCTGTAAAATCAGAAATTTTCACGATGGAAAAATGTTCACTATTTTCGCTAGATTGTAATATTTACGAAAATAAATATTCGCTAAATGGTGTTTAATTTTACAACAAAACAGAATGTTGAAATTCGCGAACAACCTGATAACTTCAATTCGCGAACTTTTGGCATCGCGAAAATATCTAATTTTACAGAATAGAATATATTCCAAGTAAACGCCCAACAAAGGTGTGTTTTTAGATGGTCGGTAGAACAACTAGTTCTATGGCAATTTTCGACAGTCGCATCGCCTTTATATGAAAACTACTTTATCTGATAGCGGCGCAAGAATAACAGGTAATTGAGTCGGTTAGAGTTCAACATATGAGTGTAACCTGCATAACATACTGTAGAAATCTTTACTGCGCAATTTAATTTATTAATGGTTCAACGATGGAAATTAATGATTCGCACTCTCTGTGAATCTGTGAAAGTGTTGAATACAAAACCAGTGTTCATTAACGAACAACTGCAGTGCTTTCAGCGCTTTGATTATTAGGATGTCTTAGCTACCTTACGCAGCTCGAGCTCAGTATGGAACCCCGACTAAATTGGTATTGTCTGAGCATGCGCGAACAATGGTGATATAAATAGAGTGTATTTCTGACTCTCATTCATGGAAGTTTGCAAATATTGCGCTTTTCGCACTCTTTTATAACTTATCCGCCTGTACTATATCACATAGTTTCTAAAACAAACTACTGGGTACATCTTCTATTAGTTTTGGTGGCAGTAAGGTTTCATTGTATATACTTCAAAATTTCATTTGAAAACAAGAAATATCTTGAAAAAAGATGATCGGCAAGATGTTACGATTGCTGGCCACTCCGGCTCCAAATTGGATTTCGGTAAATTACCCAGGTTAACCAATCCGCGTCAAGGTTACAAACGTTGTTCGGTTAAAGAGAAATTGTCTTGGTGGTTAACGTAAGATTTGATTGGCTTACACAACACTGATATGCAAATAGCAAAGCCATGTTAGTACGGTTGTGCCGATAAATATAGTGAGGAAAACGTGGAGAATAGAGTCCGAACTCACGTTTTTACAACATCAAATACAGAAAGTTATACAGACTTAAAATACTGTGTCTTGGACATTTGCACATACGAATACACATTACTTACGCTAGTCGTCTGACGCGTCTATTTTTAAATAGAAACGTGATATTTTACAAGCATTTCTGAATACAAATATTCGATATTCTTGCAGTTGAACAATGGCGTATTATATCACAAATATAAGTGAAAGGGTAAATATTTTTGATTCGGCCAACCGGATGTCCACATTGTTTACACTAATAGCGTCCTGTGGAATCATGCGATCCATAATACAATTTGTATAAGCACTTTGTATTACGAACATATCCGATAACCGGGATGACCTGAGGTCAAACGCCAGAGAAATCTTTCAGTGTTCTCATACATGTTGGTAATCGATCGTTTGATCAATTTAGTTATACGCCCACCGATGCAAATGGTAGTACAAATTAATGTATGTCACCATCAGTCCGTCGAGAGTTATCCCCCATGTCTTTATACACGCACCGTATGAATGAAATTGAACAAACATTTTTTACTGACCTCTGTTTAAGTTAGATTAACATGTATCCGGTTCTAATTATATTCTAAAAGTACACTATTAGTACGTGAATAACTAAGCTTTAGGGTATACTTAGATATGGGAATATTCTGATAACACAGATATCCCCTTTTGCCCTCCCCCTAGAAAATTAAAAAAATTAGGAGACAAATGGTGTGTGTTCATGCTATATAATTACTGCGGAAGAATAACGTAAATTACAGTTTCAAAAAACTGATAAATTCGAGCGAATTTGCCCATACCACCCCACCCCCCCCCCCCCCTTTCAATGTTGCATTTTTGGAACTTTTTTCACTTTTTTCTGACGGAAGTGTACGCATTGGCGTACGTGCGTATGTCTGGATACGTGCATGGCGTTTGCATCTTCAGTTCTGGCTTTATGCAATATCCAGCCATACTTTGTCAATCAGCACATAATCGATAAAACCTTTAAATTTGCTATTCTATGAAAGGCGACTTCATTAAATTCGTCATTGTCTGAATTTTAATTCAATTGTTATTATTGTCAACAGAAATCTTTCAATGCATTATAGTTTGTCACGAGAAGCAGAATAATTCATAGGGTACATTGTATGAAACATTTATGAAACATTTGGCCATTGTTCCTGTAGCCGATGGTAAATAAGGGTTGTTTTAGTATTGAATTTATTGACCGAATTGTATGAGATGATCTGATGCGTGCCTGGTTAACTGCATATATATTCCTGGTAAACTGCATAACCTCTTCTTAAAGTGACGTCATTTCCAGAAAACGTCACATGTGACATCACCATGTACTGACAGTTAACAATATTTGTCCCATATGGCAATATGAAAACAAAGTGACCGTATGAAGTAAATATTGTTTCCTGCTCGCAATTAGTGACATTACATGTGGCGTTTTCTTGAAATGACGTCACTTACAGAAGAGGTTGTAAATTCAATAGCAACGCTCATATTATATTCATCACATAACCGTCGGTATAAGGTTATTTGAAGCGGCAGAATCTAGTGCAATGTGCAAAGTGTCCGGTCGCTAGTCCCGAAGTATATTTTATCACAACAGAATGTTTGAGTTGATGACGTCACAGAGTGTCATTAAGAGACTTGCTGACGCGAGAGAGCAGACATTATACAACTAGTTCAGAGCGCCTACTCCATCTATCTGACTTGGATCGCTGTCAAGGACGCGGGTTTAGATTTAAAAGACAATCTAAACAAAGAATGCATCGAATACAAATTAATCTCAATGATAAATGTCCCTCCATGCACGAGTGCACAATTCTGCAGCGAAGGTCGTCTGCAATATGAACGGTCGTGTTGGAATGCACTTGCTGAACTAATTGAGAAAGGTTGGAGAATTTTACTTGGAAAGACTGCAGATTCCTCATAATGGAGCAAGTTAACCACGAATGTTTGAACTTTCTTTAAATAATAGTGTCGTAACATTATTAGAGCATTTTGATTGGATGCACCAAAATGTTGGCGATACAGTCATGTTTTGATAATCGCAACTTCGGTTAATGTTAACACATGAGGTTAGGATATTCATCAACGGATTCTTCCGCTCACAGGCATGTGCCACATGAGTTGACGGTATTCGCGGACACGTGATAATATTTAATTGCCATGACTTAACATTCTATTCACCTCTTTGTATTAATGACAATAACGAGGAAGTCTTACATAAAGGAATCTAATAACATAAAATAGCATGTATTGGATATAGTCCAATAATATCAAATGTCGATGAAAAATCAATAAAGCGCGGAACTCTTTTCTGACGCATCTTTAGAATTAGCGTTGTTGGGTTGACATAGATATTTCGCGTAGTGGTTTTCAAAATTTGTTAGAATGGTTGTACATAGTCGGAGCGAGAAAATATCGCTTGTCTGACCCAGATATTTCAAAACAGCAGACTTATTGTGTTTTATTGCGAGTTGACCAAAATGTCATAACTTATTCACACTATATGTACATTTTCATTAGGTGAATTTACAACAATATATAATATACGTGCTTGAAATATAAAACATTTGCACCCATTCATTACATTGTCCAAAACAGCACACAGTTAATTACCTATTGTTTGTTCGTGTGTTCAAACTCAGAATTGTATTTGCTTAACTCGGGGATTTTTCAGATATTGACTGATATTTTATTGGAGTTTACGGTTACAGTTAATCTGACACGAGGTACACAGAGGTAAAGTATCCACTAGAACGACAGTTATAAGCAAAGGGGTATTGATTCTGGGGGGAAAGACACGTGGCTGTACGTATAGAACAAAGACAGAAGGGTAGATGGAAGGAAGCAATAGGAGATGGAGGGTTTTAATTTAAGCATAGATGACAAGACACCCATACTTAGCTACGTCGATACATGTTATATATCTAGTATCTACGTTTCTCACCCATATTCTTTCAGTTGCCTTTGAATTAGTGAAATATATCAATAAATATTTTAATGATATTTTTTATCATTAACTGAAAATGATTGAGTAAATTCAATGTTTCGCAATGAACCGTCAGTTATAATGATCAGTGCAATATAATGACGAATAAAAAATAATTACCGTCAATATTTGTATCATATTTTGAATGTTACGAAAACGTAAAATATTGCGATTAACATCTGACATTAGCTGGCTAATCAATAAGGTCAAATAAAAAATACGAATATATGTATTATTATAATCATAGACAAACATAATGTTAAAGATAGTCAATTTTGGCATATTCTGTTTGTTGGGAGATAATGGTGAAACAAATGTCGAACTCGTCTAATTTATGCCCTTGCGTCCTGACAAAAAAACACTTAAAAGGACGTAGACTAATTATGGAGCCAAAACCCGCACCTTTCCCCGACAAATTTATAATTAACGTGATATTGTACTCTAGCATGATACTATAGCAACATTCTAGGGAATAAATTAAACTTAGTATTTGAATAAGCATCAAACGAGACATTAACAAAGCTAAAATAAATATGATGTCACTCGATGGCGTTATTAGCTTAAAACGAATGCGAAAAATATTTATAATTCGACCGTCTAAAATTGTATACATAGTACTCAGGCTTTTTCTATAAAGTTGAGTCCGGTAAAGGGAACCATTTCCAATCAAAATAGTATAGATAATTTTCCCAATCCAAACCTGAAAATATTTCCCAAATTCGCAAGAGCTTAAAACAGAAATTCAGCATTTGAATATTGATAAATTTGCATCGCAAAAACAAGCGATAACTCTTTAAAAAAAACTTCAAAGTGTGCCGCCATTCGTAAACAAGAGAAAAGAGTATCATCATAGTGAATACTTAAAAAATTTGTTTTGAGAAAAAAGTCAACATTTATTTCAATAAATGTAAACTAAAATATTTCCCAATTTAGGAAATCGCAACGCTAATTGTCCCAATCACACCAGGATCATTCCCTAAATCGGCGAAAAAATCTGGTACCTTTATAAGCATCAAACGAGACTTATAGCGCCAGAATAACTTCCAAGTTTCTGAAGGCCATTTTTAGCTAAACAACGAATGCCGAAAATAATAAACCGCCAATCTTAAATGTTATACTTAACACATGAATAAGCATCAAACGAGACTTCTATGTCACTCGATGCCGATATTGACTTAAAACTAATGAAAAAATTAATTGTCGTTCGCCAATCTAATTGCTTTTACTAAGCACTTGAATAATCATCAAACGGGACCTTTAACAATGCCATAATAACTATCATTTGACTCAGTGCCGTTGTTAGCTTAAAACGAATACCCAAAAAAAAGTAACTTTCTTTCGACAATCTAATGTAAATACTTCAATCAGCATTAAACGAGACGTTAACATCACCAAAAATAATACTAAATTTAACATGTCACTTAATGAGTAGCGTAAAACGAATTCGACAATCTGAAGTTTTGCTCTACTTTTTCTCTTTTGGTACCGTAAGTACTTGAATAAGCAATAAACGAGACATTAACAGTGCCAAAATAATTACCCTGTCACCCAATGCCGTTATTAGCTTAAAACAAAAGCAAAAATATAATAACCATTCGGAAATCCATAGAAACACTCGTCTAGTTGAGAGGACGTGTTACACGTCATTAGAAGATATCATTAAAATGCACCAGTTAATACAAAATAGTGACACATATATAGTACATACTGTTTTTCAGCTCGTTTCTTCAAAGCCCGAGTAATGGCTCTCTGTTTGGTCTGACGACAGGCTGACAAAATCACCGACATGTTGGATATATTTCCCTAAACTTTTAATACTTAGTCCTTAGAAATAAAATTCACAATGCTACTGTAAGAGCCGTTAGAATCGTTTCAATATCGGTTTTTAAACTGAGCCAAAGTTTGAGACTGGTTATTGGTAATTCCAATAGTAATATATATTCATATGATCTATAGCCGGTACCAGTCTATTGAAAATCGCTTGGCAACCTGCGGTATGTCTCCCTATAAATCGATCGGACAGGTCTCAAAGTTTCTCTACCTGCCGATTGCTTGAAGCTTTAACTTTTCAAATCAACAGTGATACTATTCGCAAATCGATATATTCTTTTCATAGAGAAATTGACGCCGACAACGACTCGTTCACAAAGTTTTGTTTATATCGGAAACTTAAATCAATGGATTTTGAAACAGTTGGTAATGAGGCAATTGAGCGGGCGAGTATTGAGATTGATGTCGACATAAGTGTTGTGCTAATACGAACTTAATGAATTTATTTTAAACATTGAATTTGCGGTCAACTAATGTACATGTATACAAACCATCTATTCAATTGCGGCATTACCTATGACACCCATAGTCGTAATTTGAACTCCATGTTTAAACATGACGACAATCAACTATAGAATAAGCAGTAAAGATGGACATTCTTCCATCAAACCTTGTCCGGCGAATGCAAATATCAGCATCTGTCAATCAGTCATTCTCATTTAAACTGCCAAAATGGCTAGAACTATCAGTCAAAATGAAAGTTTCTATTTTGTGACAATTTACATTTTGTTTCGAATCTGTTATCCTTTGCAGTCATTGTTTTATGTATAGCACCATTCTAGTCACAATATTTTGCAAAATGTGGATGTTTGAAGAATATGGGTATTGATTTAGAAGTATTTTACGTTACAAACGTCTACTTAAGCCAAACAAAATCACAATCCTATTAAAGCAGACAAAACTCTACCTAGTTTGTATGTAATTGAATGATTGAGAATACATACGCATTGATATAGGTAACATTTACATGAATAACATGTCATATAAACATTGTTAGATCCCATATACAGTCAAAACATGTTAAAATGACCGTAGATATGATATTTATTTTTTTTAATTTAGAAAGGGAACATGTGGTAATACATGTACTAACAAATGATTTGATAGCCGCTTACAAGGATAACATACCAAAGTGAAATTAATCACATGGCCAAATAACCAATATATAAATGTTGGTAGTCTCGTGTTTGTAAGACATCCGTTTGTCACTTAAACTACATGTACGTATAGTTTTAAGTTTTCCACAAAATAGTCACGTGACGCAGGTAAAGAAATATAACTTGTATAAATACTCGGAACATACATTTGTATTCACAATCACACACTGAACAAGTTGCCACCGTCATATTAAATGATTATTTTGCACAATTCAGAAGAATTTTCAAACGTAACGTAAACATTAACGATGTATTTTAAGGATCTTATATGAATATAAAACGTACCATTTCAGTATCAAATCGTTTAATATCAGTAATTGGACTGTATTCATGTTTTGACGAGTCTTCTGCAAAGATAGTATAGTGCTATTTCATTATATTCCGGCCTAAATAAGTGTCACGTGAGCAACATACTAATACTTAAAACAAGCCCCCTATCATTTCAAGTCTATCTGAATCACTATATTTTAAAAGTGCTGCCTGTTCCATTGGTTTTCGTCTGCTTTGTATATTATGCATTCACGATCCACAAATATAATGTTGTTCTCTTGTTTCGGTCACATCAAAACCGAACAGTGTCATCTGGTCTGGCGGCGCCATTTTGTAGCTAGCGAAGCGCTCAGGCGTTTTTTAGACAGCTACTTTTTCTACATTGGCTAGCTTTTCTCACTTACTTCCCCTACCTCTAAAAAACGCACCTCTGGATTGGCGCATCAATTGACTTCAAGACCGTTTAATTGTTATTGACTCTCTGAATTGAGTGGATTAAATGGCAAATAATAAAATAAACCAAGAACTATGGATATCATCCGTCCCTAAATCAGGTCGAGTTTATATACCCATAATTGGCTTCTTTTCATGTTATTTCCAATAGGCCAAGGTACGTAAGCGACTCTTAGCAGAGTTTTAGCAATAATGAATGTCACATTACAAGGGGTGATAAAAACACTCTGGATTTTAGTTGTATCTTTTGATCGGTAAAACGTATTGGGTGTATATTTCAACACGAGATATTTCTGCATGTCAGAAATACATGTAAATCAAATTCAGAAGAATTTTCAAATGTAACGTAAACATTAACGATGTATTTTAAGGATCTTATATGAATATAAAACGTACCATTTCAGTATCAAATCGTTTAATATCAGTAATTGGACTGTATTCATGTTTTGACGAGTCTTCTGCAAAGATAGTATAGTGCTATTTCATTATATTCCGGCCTAAATAAGTGTCACGTGAGCAACATACTAATACTTAAAACAAACCCCCTATCATTTCAAGTCTATCTGAATCACTATATTTTAAAAGTGCTGCCTGTTCCATTGGTGTTCGTTTGCTTTGTATATTATGCATTCACGATCCACAAATATAATGTTGTTCTCTTGTTTCGGTCACATCAAAATCGACCATTCAATCTATTATATATCAGGCTTTCATTTAAGTCCGAAGTGTACAGTTTATATTATCGCTGGATATTTTACCATGTATGGCTAGTAATGGCTATAACACCACATTTCATCATACTACACTGCAAAGACAATTCATGCTTGCGGTATTTTTTTCAGGAACTTAGCATGTGATCGTTACGAAGACCAACATAGAATTGAAAAAAAACATATTTTTGTTAAATGTATTGCAGGATACATATCTAGAACCAGTTCTTACTAATTTGGTACACTACATCTGGTACCAAACATTCTTTTGCATTGTTCACTTGATAATTGCCGTGCTTCTTTGTGTTTTCTTAAAGTTTAAAACTTCTTTAATTTTCTTTCAAAGCTTCTTCAAAGATGACATCCATTTTTCTATCTAACTTAGACCTACATAGATAGTTGACATGAACATATTTATGATTGCAGACTAGTGTTGCTGTTTATTTTGTACTATTCATGGCTATAACGGTTTGATGAAACTGTTGTTCACTGTATATTTATCAAGGTTAAATGAATTCCAAGAACGTACAGTTCATAGATATAAGGATGGGAATGTGTAGCTCAGGGAATGTCATAAAACAAGTATAACGTGAACCTTTTTGGTGACCGAGTGTGCTTCTGCAACAAGTTAGCAATTCATCTTAAGTTATGAGTATTGAGAGTTTATCTTTTAACTTTTCTCGTACCATAATCTTCACTTGCTCATGATAATGATGTTGCCACGAATGATAATGATGTTGCCACGAATGATAATGATGTTGCCACGAATGATAATGATGTTGCCATGAATGATAATGATGTTGCCACGAATGATAATGATGTTGCCACGAATGATAATGATGTTGCCACGAATGATAATGATGTTGCCACGAATGATAATGATGTTGCCACGAATGATAATGATGTTGCCACGAATGATAATGATGTTGCCACGAATGATAATGATGTTGCCACGAATGATAATGATGTTGCCACGAATGATAATGATGTTGCCACGAATGATAATGATGTTGCCACGAATGATAAAGATGTTGCCACGAACTCTTTCATGAACACTTTTGTCAAATCTTAGCATGAAATAAAATATATGTTTTCCTATAAAAGCATACTTAATATTGAAATGGATGTGTCTTCAAGCTTAACTCTTCAGTTTTCATGTGTGTGCTTATAAATACTCACAGACACGAAAATGGCTTCGGGTCAACTGATAACTGTTCCATGGCCTCATTGACAACGTACGTTGAGCTCATTTTATGTATTAACGTGTTTAAAATATTAAAACAAGTTGTTATGGTTCCTACGTCCAAGTATTCATCATTAAAGCAGTGGGATAGAAGAAACGATTGTTGTTACGTCAAAATCAATTTAATGACTAAAATATGATCTCGTAAGGTTTCGTCACGTAATGATAACATTTTATGTGATTAAATCCATTTTCATCAATATACATCGGTACAGGGAACGCTACGTTTACAAAGCAATGCCTCTCCACATAGATCATAGAAAGGAAGACACATACTTTCATGTATATAGAATACTAGAACTTATTGTCGTATGTACAACGTACGATGTCTCCTTTGAAAGGGCTTGCGTAGATTGACAACAATCTACACTTATTATAGAATTTTTTTAATATTCACATGGTATGTAATGTGCACGTGTACATGTTCATATGTAGATGCACATTCACCGGTCCCGTTAGCAAGGTCTCGGACTCATTATTTTAAGGAATGTAGAATCAATGGTACCAGCTGGTCCATTGTTATGGAACAAAGGTGTTTTTATTTGCAAGTTTTATTTGCGAACACCATGAGTCCTAGCCTATCTCACAGCTTGATGTCCCAGTAAAATATTTACTCAATAATATCCACTTGTTTTCATGCAAATACGTTGAAGTAATGACACTTACTCGACCATTATATTCATTGTATTGACTTTTAAGGCGTTATTATTTCAAAACTTTACAAGAAACATTGATACAAAAGCGTGCATTAAAAATTTATCATTAAAATCGGTATCTTAAAAATAGGAGTTTCGTTTTGTATTATCAAATGTTTAGAATCGATTTTTAGAAGACCGTGTACACATTTTATTCATTTAAATAAAACCTCTTCAGAGCGTAGGGCGATATTATTGAACATACTTCAAATTTCACAATTATGTTAAAGACACGTTATGTTTACGTGAACGTAAGTTTTAACAGGGACGTTTTAATATAGATACCACTTGAAATAAGACATTGTTTGCATCATGAATAATTGAAGGTTTCAACCGACAATAATACCGAGTAGTGTTCATTAAATATGACTATTTAGTCAATACTTTTTTGAAATAATAGGGTGACTGAACCCAACGTTTTGTTCGGGGAATGTCTGGAAGGGAGCAGAATAATTTGTATAAAGCATTGATTCCATGTTCCATTCCAATGCCTAATTTAAATGCCATTGCGATGAAAGCATCTAATGCTTTTTTAGTTACTCATGAGTCCGCATCCAGGTAAAATGGCACTGGCACCTGATGAGACGACGGCGTGTTGGTGATCTACGCGGGGGGGGGGGGTAGAACCTGCAAACTCCAGGTTGAGTGACCGACATTGTATCATCCGTAGTATCGTTATAAGTACAATATAAACAGATTGTGACGAACGATTCTGAATGTTTAAAAAAAGCCTTTTAACAAATTCGCAAATGCGTTTGCAATAAAGATCAATCTGAAAATAAAATAATACAAGATGTATTTAAAGCTGAATGAAGAAGTCGAACAGGAAATGCTACTTACAAAGCGCACAGCGACCCCAAAAGCACGAAGAGGTATAACAAATATACGAGCGCAGCTATGGGATTTACAACCTCTTCTGAAAGTGACGTCATATCAAGAAAACGCAACATGTGTTGTGACTATTTGCAAGCACGAACCAATGTTTACTCCATATGGTCACTTCGTTTTCATATTGTCATATGGTGCAAATACTGCTTACTGTCAGTACATGGTGACGTCACATGTGACATTTTTGGAAATTACGTCATTTAAAGAAGAGGTTGGAAATCGTATAGCGGCGTTCATACATACATGTAAACATATCAAACAGCGAAGGCGACAAAAGACGGGCAAAGATAGGAGTACCATATTGGAACCGTCAGTGGCAAAAATCCATAGGGGGTTTAAACCTGAGGCGCGTTAGGTAGGAAAAATAGAATTCTACCTAGCGCTACGTAGAGAAAGTAACGGTGCCGTTTCTTAGACGTAGGACAAGTAGCCCCTATTTATAGATAGGTAGCGTTATCTGACAGTGCTAGCTTTGCTAAAAAAATGGCGTCCATGCCGAACAGTGTTGTCTGGTCTGGCGGCGCCATTTTGTAGCTAGCGAAGCGTTCAGGCGTTTTTTAGACAGCTACTTTTTCTACATTGGCTAACTTTTCTCGATTACTTCCCCTTCCTCTAAAAAGTGCACCTCTTGTTTAACACATCAATTGACTTCAAGACCGTTTAATTGTTATTGACTCTCTGAATTGAGTGGATTAAATGGCAAATAATAAAATAAACCAAGAACTATGGATATCATCCGTCCCTTAATCAGGTCGAGTTTATATACGCATACTTGGCTTCTTTTCATGTTTATTTCCAATAGGCCAAGGTACGTAAGCGACTCTTAGCAGAGTTTTAGCAATAATGAATGTCACATTACAAGGGGTGATAAAAACACTCTGGATTTTAGTTGTATCTTTTGATCGGTAAAACGTATTGGGTGTATATTTCAACACGAGATATTTCTGCATGTCAGAAATACATGTAAATCAAATACAGATATGGAATTATGTTTTTAAAACAAGCAATGAATGCTGATGATATCAATAGTTTACAATGTATTGGAGAAAGAGTAAATTACATCGGAGAGACCTTATGTAAATACGATAGCATTTAAACCGTGCCGCGCGTTTGCAAAAGAGCTTGGCACAGCCATGAAATTCGTATTTTTACGTGAATATTGAATACTTTCAGGGATCAACAGAGAGAGAATAAGTTGCTACAGGGAACGCCACATAAAACACAACATATAATCATGTACCAGCAGAATGAAATATTCCAAATAATTTCACAGGTATTGCAAATTTCCGCGTATTTTTTTATCGTCCCTCGTACATTGCGTTATTTGAAAACAAATACAGGACGAAAGGCTGCGGGGGAGGCAGGTGTTCGCGCTCTTTGGTCCATTTGTGTCATGGTTAATCAATACTTCCAACAATACTGTCCATTAATTTAATTTAAATAATTGAATGCTTTATCTTGTACAAAATTCATTGAACCTTCGATTAAAGTCAGTAAAATAGATCTAAAGTGTGAGCCTGCTGCGTGTTATGGAAATTTCACAAGAAAACGACAGTTTTATAGTAAAAAAGACAAACCGGCGCAGCGCTAGTAAAGTACGTTCTAATTCAAAAGTAATACGTGATATGAAAATTTCACATGGAAATACAGTTTTAAGGTAAAATCAACGAACCCTCGTAGCGCTAGTAAAGTAATGTCTGTTCCCAGATAGCAACTGCAAAGGCAGACATTGTGCCACTAACTCCTGTTAAATAATGACTTGGAAATTGATGAATCCACCACTAGGAATACGGTACGTGTTGTACCAAATTGTTGAAACGGTAACCCGTGTTAATGATTACATGACAAACAATGTGACCGGGATTAATACATATATACTGGTCAAATGTGCCAACCCGCTAGTACTAGTTTAAGAAATTTCTAAAAAAACTCCTTGATGCATCTTTAGTCGATTTTAAATTGCAGTTAGCAATAATATGATCAAATTTATTAAACGATAAAAAAGGCAATGTTAACCAGTCAAAAAGCACGTTTCATCGTTTCGGATCACTTTGTTATAATGCAGCTATTCTCAAGATACAAAATGACAGATTAGCTCTTTGTCCCAAGTATATTATTAAATACAATATTATATACTGTCCGTGCACATGAACTTATATCGACAGTCAAGTCTCATTTGATTACAGTCATTTATTATGCTTACAATTTTAATTGATTCAAGACCTTCTTAGCATCGCTTAGTTATTAACGGAAAGTGAAACAACCAAAATATAAAGAACTTTAGCAAGGGAGAGTACATAGGCGAAATATGTACTTCAAAGACTGGGATGATGGAGGTGTGTGCTTTTGTGTCTAGAATCAGTGTATTATTCGTAACGTTTGTTACTCTTCTGCCGTGTGTAAATCATACCCGTCATGGAACATTTATCTCCGTGACCAAGCTCTGAAGAAAACTATGGCACTTAATATATAATACTACATGTATATGCCTTTTTGAAAAACGAGTGCAAGTCCCCTATGGAATCGAGGTCAACTGAGGAAAAACTCTACCAAGCGTAACGTACATTGACATCATTAATTACTTGATTTATACCCCAATTCATACGCAAGGAAAGAGATAATAGATTACAAGGGACTTGACACAGCCAATATGTGTCTGACTTCGTCAGCGACGTTTGCTGCTGTGTGATCTACCTGTGACAAATGTTTCGTGCCAGCCAATGTTTGTTCATTATTCAAGCCAAGTCGACAGATACGGTCATATTACAATTAACAACACTCCGATTTCGTAGTGAAATTGTTGCATTAAAAGTTAAAATCTCATTACTCCGAGAAATTGTAATGGTCTGATGCTCGTGCTGATTACGTTGCCTCTACAGAAACGTATCATTTCGAAACAAATAGACTGATTTTCCTTACACACTACTTCGTTTGTTATAACAATTCACATCAAATAACGTAAGTACAGTTTTTGTCGATCGATGGTGGTCATTGTGAGTTATTATGCATTATTATGTATGTGAAAACTTATTGTGTATTTTGTATGGGGAAAAACAAAGATAGAGAATAAGTTGCTACAGAGAACGCTACATATATAAGACAATGTCTCTCCACACAGACCTCCGAGAAAACAACAGTCCATAAAACATTTGAGGAGGCGCAAGGGCAAACACGAAAAGGAACAGTGGCGCAAGGAATGGCCTGGCAAACCATAATGGATACCTTATGAGTATCAAAGAGTTAAAGTGGACAAACAGGGGGGGGGGGTAAATGGATGTAATGCATCACAGTATCAAAGTACAAGGCAAGACAGCTGGCAACAATAGGCCGATAGTAGGGGGGGGGGGATAACATGAACACTATATAAAGTGGAAGAACCGCACTGGGGATAGGGAAACCCAACATACATCTTAACACTAAGTATAATAGAAATAATAACAATACAGCTATTTACAGTCTTGGAACTGTCATTAAAAATACTGGTGTTTAAATTGATTTAACAGCTAGTTTACCATACACTTAATCGCTATATGGTTTTGATTTCCAACGCATATGCATAATTGACTAAGTGGGCAGTAACTAATCATTTACCATTACGAAATGGCAACAGACATACTGTTCATAATGCAGCACGAAGAAACTTATACTGGCCTTTAGCTGATACTGAGAATTGATTTGTGACCTATCAGAAGGTTCCATAACACAACAATTAAATATTCCTCAGCAGAATATCTTATCAATATTGCCCATTCATCAGGATGACATTTGTTGGCGAGTTTTACTAATTGAAGGAATGATTATGTTAGTACAGACAACACCACAATCACAAGACAACGCCTCCGCACACATATCCCAGGGAAATGTCAGCACAAAATCACCAGGAATTGAGTAGGTGTAAGGGCAGAAACCTATTGTGATGGAGCGATACTGAATTGGCTCATTACCAAAAACAATGTGGAGAGTAGAATATGGGGAGGACAAAGAACCTAACAGGTCAACGCACGCAAATAAATAAAGTTAAATCAGTTCATAAGCAGGTTGCTGGTGCCGGTCTACTAACTACATACTTTCCTTTCCTCCTGACTAAGAAACCACAGTTATAAGAAGTAATGGCGCGATTATCGAAAATAATCGAAAAATCGTTGCTGGACCTCCGACGTCGGCGGGAATCAATTATGAACTACAATAATCGATTATAATCGGACATTTTGACTGAAGTGTTATTTCAGTAAGATGATATTATATATATTCAAATGTTCAAGGTATAAACCCAGATATACGTTATAATTTTACAGTTATATAGAATTGTTTTCGATGTATTCAGACAAAAACAAATATACAAAGTAAACATAAAATGATCTTATGATATAAGAGTAATGTAATACCCCATCGATGTTAGATGTAGTAATAAGAAATAAATAAAGTTCTATAAATGAAATTAACTGTAAACGTTATACTTACACTAAAAAACTAAATGTTTCGATTATTTCCGATTAGATTATCGATTATTAGTTTACGAACCGATCCGATAATCGATTAAGAAATGTATCCGATTATCCATCACTAGTAATTAGTATCAGATGATCTCTATATATATATGACTCGTATCCAATTGCAATACCTTTATTTACAGTGTGACCGAATTTCTAAATTAATTAATGATCCGACATAAGTTAGCCTCTTATCATTGCTGTATCTAGTTAGCACGCTCTATCCAATCATTCATTTATGACATGGTAATATAACGCGAAACATTTGTGTATAGTTCGTTTGAAATTAATGACTCCGGCCTTCATAAAATGTTTCCACCAGTGTTAGGAAATGCTCTCGTCGTGGGAACATTTTTAAAACTTGCGAAAAAGGTTTAAACTGCAAATGTTTTAACTTGTTTAACGTTTTGGAAAGATAAATCGACAAATGTATCTTGAATCCGTAAGTATAATCATGGTAAAATTTGGATTACCAGCATGGCCATCAACCCTGCAATGGCCCTGTTTACATAATGACTCTCAACTCTGTTCGGTCCCACATTCCCATAATACCACGAACACTGTCATAGGCATTCCTCGTCGAAGCTCTAAACACTGTCATAGTCTTAGTTCTCTTCATCACCACTGTCCATAACAGGTCCCTGAGTTTGAACACATGCCCCTACTGCCGCCATGGACGTCAAAGCCGCCATGTCCTTACTTTCTGACTTAGCTGCTCCTGATCAATGTAATGTCATCGATTTCCGACATGATCTAGTTCTAGTCGCCCATACATAATGTTTAATGGCGAACTATTCCATGAGGTATATCTAAGTAAGAACTATTAAATCGACACTCTAGATATGCGTATATTTAAAGTACTCATTAGACATTTATAAAGAAGATCAATTAAATTACTGGGGTAACTTGAAGCAGCCCATTTATATATTTTAATATATTCAGCAATTCAGTTCAATTACTCGTTAACAGACTCACTTGCAAGTCATTTGACGTGTTTTCAGCTTTTGATTTGATATGATAAAAATGCTACAATGTTCAGCGTACAATTACATTGTCATATTTTTACTATAAAGTCATGTTTTTTGAGGAACGCAGAAAATCGGTCAATGGCGCTACCGAGATTCGAAACATATAATATACATAATTCTTCAACCATAGAAGCATATTATATGTCATAACCCTTTCAAATGTCAGTTGAAACTAATTTTAATAAAATTTATAGAATCAAATTATAATCCTGGTAAGCGTCAACAATGAGCCGATCACTGCCAAAAGTTTCCGTAGTCGTACATATCATATCGTTCCTTGCAAATTCCTGAATCGTGATAATTCAAGTTTGGTCCTTGTCGAACATCAGACGCCAAACATTGTCGCCACCTGGGCCCGTATTCACTAACATTTAAAGACTGAAACTCAGACTTACACTTTAAATTAATTTATATTTACCATTCTTTCGTTTTCATTAAATCTAAAAGAACGATTTTTTTTCTGAATAATTTGTATCTCCCACTTCACACTTTAGCCAACTCTTATTGAAATCTATACTGTACTAGCAACCTGGGACCAAAAAGAACATTTTAAAGTCCAAGTCTCAATTTCAGACTTAGGAATGTTAGTGAATACGGGCTCTGGTCCCCGGTACTCTGTTGAATTTACAGCGGGAGAGAAGAGAAACCAACTCATTTGGTAATACAGTGAATATGTTTGTAAATATGAGTGAAGAGGAGGAACAGGTAATGCCACATACGAAGTCAGCAGCAAGGCCGAAAGCACTAGACATGAAACATTACACTTGATGGTAAACATGACATGTAAATAATAACAGAGGAGGAGCAGATAATGCCACATACGAAGTCAGCAGCAAGGCCAAAAGCACTAGACATGAAACATTACACTTGATGGTAAACATGTAAATAATAACAAATGTAACAGTGACACGAGACACAAACATAAATGATGAGGGAAAATGTGTGTACCGCCTTAGAGCGGTCAGTGGCAAAAACACAGCGCACACAGGGTACGTTTGAAGCGTGCCTTTGTTAATTAAGAAAGATTATACATGTAGTTCCAAATGATAATAATGCATACAAGAACGTGTATGAATAACATCACGTGTTGTAATTTCTTTTGAAAAAAATAGAGCTGAATTAATTAATTGAAGGTGCATTGTCACCAACGAGGAATTTAAGAGATATTAAGTAATTTGTTGACCGGCGCGTTTTCCAGACTAAAGCCCGTTGAACATGTTTGGGACATGCTTTAACGGGCAGTTACCGTTCAACAACCCCATTCTATATTGTATCGCCATTGTCGAACTTTGGATGGTCCTGTAAAAGCAATGGACTCGAATCACACGAAATACATTTTTAATGTGCCAAGCTGATCAGGAGCATGACCAAATGCACTCAAACTACTTAGGGGCATCATATTAAATAATTCAGTTTTAAAACCTCTCTCAAATCCAATACGATCCCATTTCAATTTAGCTTGTAACGCCTAATTTGGTTATGCAAGTGTTTATTAATTTAAAAATTTAGAATGAAATACACTGTAATTAGAAATAATTTACATTGTCCTTTCATTTATATTTTAAACGAAGTGCAGCAAAACATCCATCATAATTATGGGAATGTGACATTTTTCCATTGATATATTTGAAAAACCAAACGGGCTTGATATTTTACATGGTTTTTGAATCTCCGAGGAATTGAGTTCAATTGGTTTATCTGTTTGAAGTATCATTTAAACGATCAGTCCGCACCGGTACGTTCATTTATCATTTATAGAATATTACGCAACAAGATGATACATGCTTCTAATATATGTCTCTGTTACATACGTGTAGTTTTAATGGGAACTTCTGAACATATCGGGCAGTACATTCTCCCCCATTACTCGAAATACTTAAGTCCATGCCGCGTAATTTCAATCTGGTTACCTCTGTTGTTGTTTTTAATAGACATATGAATTAATGTGAGTGGAGTTAGAAAATTGATGTCGAAGTGAATGTTCACTGTATGTAGCCTATGTGAGATCTTTCAAATATGAAGAATACGAAGCACCAAAATCATATATTGTTGATTTGTGAGACCCTGTTCGGACGTCTTATAGTAAACATCATAGGAAAACCGCCTCCCGTACCGCGTTGTTAGATCATACACGTACCTTCGATGTCTCATACCGTACTGTACGGAAATTGGCATACTTTGTGATGTGGTAAAACATTAGAAACGCGATCATTTCATTCCAGGGAATAATATGGATTGCACACTTAAAATTAATAAGTAGTGCTGTAAATTGTATTTAGGTCACTTCAGTGTGTGTATATATGTATTGTATTAAAGCATCATGAGAAAAATAAGAAAAGTATTCTAATTCATACATATACACACAAATTGTATGACAACAATTTTATATAATTGCTAAGGTTATATACAATTTTCCGAGAATAAGTTGCTACAAGGAACGCCACTAACATAAGACAATGCCTCCCCTAAATACAACAATCCATAAAACATCAGGCACTTGAGGAGGTTAAAGGGTACATACGTTAGGGAACAAAGGCGTAAGGAATGGCCTGGCAGACTATAAGGAATAACTAGGAGTATCAAAGAGGATAAACAGTTGAGGGCATTAATGGACGGAAACGATCACAGGACAAGTCAAGACAGCTGGCAACAAAGAAGAGAAGGAATCAGTTGCGACAGGTAACGCCACATACATAAGACAGTGCCTCCCCAAACAGAACTCCGGGGAAAAACAATCCATACAACATAAGGCACTTGATGAAGTTAAAGGGTACATACGTTAATGAACAGAGGCGCAATGAATGGCCTGACTATAAAAAATAACTAGGAGAATCAAAGAGGACAAACAGTGAAGGAGGGAATTGATGGATGGAAAAGATCACAGGACATGTCAAGACAGCTGGCAACAATAGGCCAAAACTAGGCAGAAAATAACCTGAACACTATATAAAGTGAAAGCATTGCGTAGGGGAAAGGGAAATATAACATACATTCAAAACACAATAACAAATAATAACCATACAGCGAGTTACAGCCTTGGAACTGTCAGTAAAAATACTGGGGGTTTAAATCGAATTACCAGCTAGATAACAGACATTTATAGAGGAAAGGTATTTCTTAATTTACGCTTTTACAGTTACGTTTGATATTAGCGCATTGTTAGATATATTTACTAAACTAGAAAATGATAATATTTTGATAGATCTATGGATAATTTTAGAAATAATGATTTTGTGAATCAACCACCTTTTCGGCTCATTAATTCAATAACCTTATTACTTTCGCGACGCTGCTGTCTACATAAATGAGGTCAAGTTTTGATGCGTGATTTTACCTCATTTTGTCGGGTATGTGATAAATAGAATATTAAATTCGTGTTGTTTAGTATCAAATTATTGAACTCGTTGAATAAAAAGAATATGAAGCTCGCCAGAGGCTCTCTTCATATCATTTTATTCAACTTGTTCAATAAATTCGATACTAATACAACACTCATTCAATATCCTCTATGAATTATTAATAAGGTCAAAACAGCCTACGCGGTGGCGAAGAACTGCCTACGCCGCAAAACACGAAATATGTAAATATACAATGTAGTTGAGACTGAATTTGAAAATAGTTGTATTTAAGTATTTAGTGTATAAAATATAGCAGTCGTTCTGGAGAAAAATTGCCTGTCACCATTACACATGTGACGAATATTAACGACATTAGTTTAATTACCGATAGTGGGTAATCTACCCCCAAAAATATTTTATGTGAATAGGCCCTAATTATTTTGTTAATATACTGACGCAATAAAGAAACTGTCTTTTTTATAGTTGCTGTATTTTGTAACGACTTGGAATAATTGAGTGAAATATTTCAGTAAACATATTGCACTAATTTGTCTTACATTTTGTCAGATATCTGTCCTCTAAACTGACAAAATAGTGTTATACAACTTTGTGCGCGTCCCAATCGAGTGAGGTGTTTAACACGTTTTGTTTGGCACTGAACTTCATACAATAGCAAATAACATTCAACACTCATTTACAATCAGTCATATATTCAGATAACTCGATTGTTTACACAGTTACTAAAAATGTGCTTGATACATCTTCAGTTGATTTTCAATTGCAGTAAGCTATACTATTTACGATCCAAATTTATTTTAAAAATCGAAATAAGTCGATGTTATCCAGTCCAAAGCACACTCGTCGTTTCGGATCATTTGGTTATAATGCAGATTTTTGTCAAAACGCAAAATGTCAAGTAAGCTCTTTTCACCAGTATAATATTATATGCACTGTTACATATTGTCCGCGTTTACTCCGATGAATTTACCAGTAGTGTACAAAAGTCTCGTTTGATTACAATTATGTATTGTGTTTGCAATAAATTTATTCCTTCCAATGATCACATAGTTATCAACGGAAACAATCATAGTATCAAGCTTGAATTGTAGCGAAAGTTGGGGAACGAATGTGTGTTTATAGCATCAATGTATAATTTGTAATATTAGTTTATATTGTCAGTCATATGAAAGATCTTAATTGTTCGACATGGACGTGAGTAGCTCATTCCTGTCATGGATCATTTATCGCCATGTCAACGCTTAAAGAAAAAAAGGCATTTAATAGATATGCCATGTTGAAAAACGAACTGATATAAGATGCATAGCCTATTTGAACGCCAGATCATTTAAGTATCCCATATTCATGTGACTTTGGCCTTAAATATTACAGTTTCTTGTACGTGGCGTAGTTTCTGGTGTCCACCATCTTGTTTCACAAGTGTGCGCATCGGTAGAAAATGGCGACCACAAAGACATAGCTTGTGTTATGGTCTAAGAAAAAGCAAAAAACAACAGTCAATGATTCATCTTCTGCTTCTGGTGAGGTAAAAATGTTACAAGGGACTAGAAAACATACAACCGGTTCGAGTTTTGTCCGCGACATTGGCTGTTGCTGTGAGACATACTACAAATGTGATGTGGCAGTTAAGGGTTGTTCAATATTCAAACCAAGCCAACATAATCGGTCAGATCACAATTAAAATCGACCTTTTCTCGGATAATTTATTGACATTGTTGGATAACAGGACAAAATCTCATACTTCAATGGTTCGATGCTCCTACTGGCTACATTGCCGCTGTAGCTCCTTTCAAAACAAATAAACCGATATTCATCACATAGTCTTTCGTTTGTGACGAAAATCTACATGAAATGCCGTAAATACCGTTTTTGTCGATCGATGGTGAGTTATCATGATGAGACATACTACATAATTCTGTATATGAAAACTTAATGTGTATTTTAATGGGGAAAATCAGATTAGCTTTGCGACCAATTAAATATTCCTTTGAAACCTATCTTATAAAGCTTGCTGATTCATCAGTTTAATCAGTTGCACCAGCACACAATACATTAGGAGTTCAGAAGGTGTAACGGCAAACGCCTATTGTGAAGGGTGATATTAAAATAGCTCATTACCAAAAACAATTAGGAGAGGAGAATGAGGAGGAGGCAAAGAAGAGAAGGAGGGAATCCATAACAGGACACACCTCGCAAATAAATTAAGCAAGTTAAGTTAAATCATTTAGTAAGTAATTTACCACTAACGGTTGAGAAAATTAAACTACTGACACCTACATGTTGCTTCCCCCGGGCAAAGAAAGCACGATATTAAATATCAGATGATCTATATACTATACGACTCGTATCCGATTGCAATAACTGACTTACTGAGGAACCCAAGCTATTTATTCACTTCACTGATTTTCTTAATTATTTAAGAAATCGTCATAAGTTGGCTGTTTTTGCTGTTTCTGGTAAGCAAGTTCAACACGATTATCTATTTATAACGTGGTACTAGAACGCGAGACATTTGTGTACAGTTCGCTTGCAATTGATGACTCCGACCTTCAAAATATGTGTCCACAATTGTAAGGAAATACTCTCGATGTGAGAGTATATTTGAAATCTGGTAAGAAGGTTTGAACTGCCTTGTCTAACTTTGACTTTGATTACCAGCATAGACATCAACTCTGCAATTGCCCTGTTGGCCTTCAATTCTGCTCTGTCCCACATTTCCATAAAACACAGAACACTGCCACAGACATTCAACGTCATGGTTCTCAACACTGCCACAGCCTTAGATCTCGTCATGCCCCTTGTCCTTTAAAGTTCCCTATTTCGGACAATGCCCCGTTTGCCGCCGTCATGTCTTTGTTTCTTTACCTAGCTGTTCCTGATCAATTTATGTCCCCGATTCCCGACATGTCCTTAGTCCTAGTAACCGATATATTATGTTAAATGACGAACTATTCCATGAATTATATCTAAGTACGAAATATTAAATCGACACGCTAGAAATTCGTTGAAGTACTCATTAGACATTTATAAAGAATAATAATGAAATTGTTGGTGCAATCCGTAGCAGCCCATTTATATCTTTTAATAATTCAGCGATTCAATATAAATGCACGATAACAGACTGCAGATCATTTTATATTGACTGCTTTTGAAATGATAGAAATGCTACCATGTGCAACTAATAATAACCTTGTCATATAGTTACTTAAATACATAATTATTCATCTATAAAAGCATGGTCTATATCATTCCACTTTCAAATGTGAATTTGCACGAGATGATGGTATGAATGATTATACTGGTAAGCGTCAACAAGGAGAAGATAACTGCTAAACGTTTGCGATGTCGTACATATCAGTTGGTTCCTTGCAAAAGCCTGTATCCCGATACATCAAATTTTACTCTTCTTCGAACATCAGACGGCAAACATTGTCATCGCCTGGTCATCGTTACTCTGTCGACGGCGCTTAAGAAACATTTCAAAGCCAATTTGCCGAGCGATAAGTTTGAGAATTCGACTCAACCAACAAGAATAAATTGTGTAAAAGTTCAACTGAAAGGGCAAGAAAGCCAAAAATTACTAATTGTCATGAAACCCCATTCAGAATCGGTTGGATTGGACTCTGATCATGCCAAGTACTCTCTAATGATTGGAAACATACTCTCTTCATCGAAGCGTTTAAATTCGATGTGCGAGTACTTGTATCTGTTTGCAGGAAGAACAGACCAGTTTATCTGTTAGTGGCACAATTACTTCAGTGAGATTCTGGAAATTCATGTTAGATATGAGCTGGTTCTATTTATCCTTCTCTTATTCATTTATCCGCTCAACAGCGCTCATGTCACCATTAAGTATCTTAGATATGTGAAGAATTAGTATGTGTTGACTGGTACGCTTTCCAGACATAAACCCGTTGAATATGTTTGTAACATGCTTCAAAGAACAGTTACCGCCCAACCAACCCAAGCTACCTTGTATCGCCGTTGCCCAACTTTGGATAGCCGTATTAAGGGCATGGACTCGAACTGCATTGGTCATTTTGCAAGCTGATCAAGAGCATGAACAAATACAATGTTGGGGACTTAGGGTCATCATATTTGATAACTCAGTTTTAAAATATCTCTCAAAATTCTTATTTTCTTAAAAGTCTGATCCTTTTCCAAGAGAAGTTTAAATTTCGGTACATGCCATATTAATAAGTATGTCATGCTTGATTGGACAGTGCAAGTGTTTATCAGATTAGACATTTATAATGAAATATTTAGAAATAATTTAAATTATAATTCCATTTACATCTTAAACGAAGCGCTACAAATCGTCACTTATATAGAATTATGACCTTCACATTGATATTTGTGATAAACCAAAGTGTTAATGGTTTCTGAATCTTTGTGGAATTAAGTTCAATTGATAGATCTGTTTTCTACTTAAAGGTAATATCATTTAAACTGCCAGTCCGCGACAGTACTCGTTTATTATTTATAAACTATTACGCGACAATATGTTATATCCTTTGTAATATACGTACATGTAATCTATAAAATGGGAACTTCGTGAATATGTCTCGAATTACTTCCACCATGCCTCGGAATGACTAAATTCCATGCCACGTACTCAATCGGAGAGAGCACCTCGGCTATTTTTTAATAGTCTTCAAAAGTAACGTAAGTAAGCATCCGTTGAATGCGGTTTTATTTCCTCCCTACACGAACTATCATCAAATAATTAAATCAGTATAAATGTAGATATTGTACTTAGGCTACAACTGCTTAGTGTTAGTACATACGTACTTATACTGTATCATAAATCTTTGCAAAATACTAAGCATTTTATTGTCACATTTCTGTTAACAAACGTTTCTATCGACTGCAGAACGTGTGTTCTAACGCTATAACACAATATCGTTAGTTGGTCATTTAACAAAGATGAAGTATCGCGATAGTCGGTTATGAAAGAGATGTGTGAAAATGAATACAAACTATTTTCTATACAAAATCTGAGAACGATACTGTTACCGGATTACATAGTCGAGTGGTTATGTTGAAGGGTTTGTGAATGGAAAGTCGTGAGTTCGAATCCCGGTTGAGGTACGTTTTATTTGATAAAAATACTGCATTTCTTCTAAATAAACTAATTCATTAATATATATAATAATTAATTGATCTCAATATAAATACTCACTAATTATCTATCACTGAACACTAATCACTCACTGAACATTACTCACTAACTGAATAGTACTCACTGAACATTACACACTAACTGAATATAACACACTGAACATTACTAACCAACTGAATATTACTCACTAACTGAACACAACTCCCTGAATATTACTCACTAACTGAATACAACTCACTGAACGTTACTCACTAACTGAACCTAACTCACTGAACATTACTAACAGAAAACTGCTCACTGAACACAACTCCCTGAAAATTCCTTACTAACTGAATACAAATCACTGAACATTACTCACTGAATATTACTCACTGAATATTACTCACTGAATATTACTCACTAACTGAACCCAACTCACTGAACATTCCTCACTAACTGAATACAACTCACTGAACATGCCTCACTAACTGAACACAACTCACTGAACATTCATCAGTAACTGAATACAAATCACTGAACATGCCTCACTGAATATTACTCACTAACTGAACACAACTCACTGTACATTACTCACTAACTGAATACAACTCACTGAACATTACTCACTGAATATTACTCACTAACTGAACACAACTCACTGTACATTACTCACTAACTGAATACAACTCACTGAACATTCCCCACTAACTGAATACAACTCACTGTACATTACTCACTAACTGAACACAACTCACTGTACATTACTCACTAACTGAACCCAACTCACTGAACATTCCTCACTAACTGAATACAACTCACTGTACATTACTCACTAACTGAACACAACTCACTGTACATTACTCACTAACTGAATACAAATCACTGAACATGCCTCACTAACTGAACACAACTCACTGAACATGCCCCACTAACTGAATACTCACTAATTGAATACAAATCACTGAATATTACTCACTGAATATTACTCACTGAACATTCCTCACTAACTGAACCCAACTCACTGTACATTACCCTCTAACTGAATACAACTCATTTTACATAACTCACTAACTGAATACAAATCACTGAATATTACTCACTGAATATTACTCACTGAACATTACTCACTAACTGAATATTACTCATTGTACATTACTCACTAACTGAATACAAATCACTGAATATTACTCACTGAATATTACTCACTGAACATTACTCACTAACTGAACCAAACTCACTGAACATTCCTCACTAACTGAATACAACTCACTGAACATTCCTCACTAACTGAACCCAACTCACTGAACATTCCTCACGAACTGAATACAACTCACTGTACATTACTCACTAACTGAATACAAATCACTGAATATTACTCACTGAATATTACTCACTGAACATTACTCACTAACTGAACCAAACTCACTGAACATTCCTCACTAACTGAATACAACTCACTGAACATTCCTCACTAACTGAACCCAACTCACTGAACATTCCTCACTAACTGAATACAACTCACTGTACATTACTCACTAACTGAATACAAATCACTGAATATTACTCACTGAATATTACTCACTGAACATTACTCACTAACTGAACCAAACTCACTGAACATTCCTCACTAACTGAATACAAATCACTGAACATTCCTCACTAACTGAACCCAACTCACTGAACATTCCTCACTAACTGAATACAACTCACTGTACATTACTCACTGAATATTACTCACTGAATATTACTCACTGAACATTCCTCACTAATTGAACCCAACTCACTGTACATTACCCTCTAACTGAATACAACTCATTTTACATTACTCACTAACTGAATACAACTCACTGAATATTACTCACTAACTGAACCCAACTCACTGAACATTCCTCACTAACTGAACCCAACTCACTGTACATTACTCTCTAAGTGAATACAAATCACTGAACATTACTCACTGAATATTACTCACTGAATATTACTCACTGAACATTACTTACTAACTGAACCCAACTCACTACCTGAACTCAACATTACTCACTCAATGAAAACAACTCACTAAACATAACTCACTCACTGAACATTACTCACTAAATAAAACAACTTACTGAACATTCCTCACTCACTGAACATTCCTCACTAACTGAATACAACTCACTGTATATTACTCACTGAATATTACTCACTGAACATTACTCACTAACTGAACCAAACTCACTGAACATTACTCACTAACTGAAAACTTCTAACTGAGCATTAGTCACTAACTGAACTTTACTCACTAACAAATGCAGAGATACGAAATATTAGCGTGTTTATTACATAGCGTATTTGATACGCGTCAGAATTCCAACGCAAAATACCCCTGTTCGAATTCCGAGATTCATTTTTTTCATAAATTATTTTTATCGCGAAAGCAACATGTTTTTACGAAATATGTTTGAGTGTAGCACTGAAAACTAGAAACATATGTATACATCTGAAGCTATTTTGGCAGGACATGGAAAATCGCACCGT
The DNA here is from genome assembly GCA_032209605.1 of Mactromeris polynyma. NCBI lineage: Eukaryota > Metazoa > Mollusca > Bivalvia > Venerida > Mactridae > Mactromeris > Mactromeris polynyma. The sequence continues at coordinate 8,915,706 of JASFXZ010000011.1, read as the reverse complement.
TCTGTCATAGCAGGACAGAGAAATTATTTCAAATGTTCACATGAGAGTATATCCGTATAGGATGATGCAGGAGGTGATAGTGATGACGCTTGCGCTCATCCTTATATAAGTCTAGCACAGAAATTGCTGGTGAGTCATGATAAAATGTGTATAAAAGTTAAAACCTCACGTAAAAACCACCTTAATAATAAGACCACATCGAAATTGTTCAACCTCGATAACAAAATCACCTTAATGAGATGACCAGTTTTCAAGGGTTTCCAGGGTGGTCTTATTATCGAGGTTTTACTATCAATGATTAACGTGTATTATGATAAATTAAGATATAATATTCACTAGAAGTATGAAATAACAAATAAACACACATTTGAGGCTCGAACCGGTAACATCTAGATTGCAGACTGAGCTACAGAGCACATACCGATATATATATTTGAATAATTGTTCATGTATATGTAATTTCTAACGACACAATCGCTTACTGATCCAGACTATTAAGTAGCACCATTTGTATAGGAAGTGGAACAGTCGACTAATTAGCATGAGTAAATGTTATTGTGCCATCAGACGTTGGCCCTACTATACAGTCCACATTATTGGACCTTAGGGACGTTTTACATTTTTTTGTATAATTAAAACAATAACAATAAAGATTAACAAGACGGCGCTCTGGTATATGACCCAGTTATTTACGATAGCGTAGCTGAAATTGTATGAATCATACGGCTTTGTACACTCGTCTTTCATAAAATATTGAAGCTTATCAAAGTAGCAAAACGCTGATCAAAACAGCTTATTGTCCTAAAAACTTACTGTCAGCGTTTAAATAATTACGGTTGATTTATCACAATGTTTATTTAAACATATACGGTCGAAGTATTACATTATTTAGTACGTATATTTCACAATCAATATATTAAAACATTTGCTGAAACTACATAATTATGGCTTGGTACCGTTTATATATTAAAGATATACATGTAATAGTGTTCAGAACCTAAAAAATGCCGCAAGTCAACCAACAAATAGCTAAATAAAATTTTATTTTCCTCTTATCCAAATAATTTTATTTTAATAACTGTTTAATTCTAATTTCGATTGTGGTCTATCAGTATTTTACTTTTTTTCAAATACAATTGTCTGAAAGGGGAGGTAATTTGTTTTGTAGTGGATCAATTATTTTATGAGTGTTAGTCCTGTCTGTCCGTGCGTCTGTCAGTGGAAAAATTGATTACCGGACAATAACTCTTGAAAGGATTGATGAATTCAATCAAAATAAGGCACAAAAACAACATATGATAATAAAATACAGGTCAAATTCAATTTCGGTTACAATCCATCAATTTGTTGAGGAGTTATGACCCTTTCTCGACAAATGTTATAAGCAATGTGTACCGCCACCACAAATGTCATAAACAATGTGTACGGCCATCACAAATGTTATAAGCAGTGTGTACAGCTACCACAAGTGTCATAAACAGTGTGTAAAGCCACCGCAAATGTCATAAACAATGTGTACAACCACAACAAATGTCATAAACAGTGTGTACAACCACCACAAATGTCATAAACAATGTGTACAGCCACCACAAATGTCATAAACCGTGTGTACATCCACCGCAAATGTTATAAACAATGTGTTCATCCACCGCAAATTTTATAAACAATGTGTTCATCCTTCACAAATGCCATAAACAATGTGTACAGCCACAACACATGTCATAAACAATGTGTACAACCACAACAAATGTCATAAACAATGTGTACAGCCACCACAAATGTCATAAACAACGTGTACAACCACAACAAATGTCATAAACAGTGTGTACAACCACCACAAATGTCATAAACAATGTGTACAGCCACCACAAATGTCATAAACCGTGTGTACATTCACCGCAAATGTTATAAACAATGTGTTCATCCTTCACAAATGCCATAAACAATGTGTACAGCCACAACACATGTCATAAACAATGTGTACAGCCACCACAAATGTCATAAACAATGTGTACAGCCACCACAAATGTTATAAACAATGTGTACAGCCACCACAAATGTCATAAACAATGTGTACAGCCACCACAAATGTCATAAACAGTGTGTAAAGCCACCGCAAATGTCATAAACAATGTGTACAGCCACCACAAATGTCATAAACAATGTGTACAACCACAACACATGTCATAAACAATGTGTACAGCCACCACAAATGTTATAAACAATGTGTACAGCCACCACAAATGTCATAAACAATGTGTACAGCCACCACAAATGTCATAAACAATGTGTACAGCCACCACAAATGTCATAAACAATGTGTACAGCCACCGCAAATGTCATAAACAATGTGTAAAGCCACCGCAAATGTCATAAACAATGTGTACAGCCACCACAAATGTCATAAACAATGTGTACAGCCACCACAAATGTCATAAACAATGTGTACAGCCACAACACATGTCATAAACAATGTGTACAACCACAACAAATGTCATAAACAATGTGTACATCCACCACAAATGTCATAAACAATGTGTACCGCCACCACAAATGTCATAAACAATATACGAGTGAACAATTACTATGGCAAATGGGACACACAAAAAGACGTAATAAAAGATATGTTATGCTCAGAATGTGTTTTCTTCATTTGTTTACCTAAACAAACATGAAAAATACACTTTATCTAGTTAAAATTATAATTAATATGCATTATCACAAATATACATTTATTGACCAATTTAACTGCGTAATATATTTCTCCGTATTTGTCGAAAAAAGACGTTTGTATTATCATAATTTTTTTTTTTAAATCCAGTTTTTTAACAAGCGTTTTTTTTTACTAGTTTTGTCTGTTAGTAATATTATTAAACACTATTGTTTTAAACGGTTATACATTGCAATGATTCTTATTAATGATGTTTGAGGCTATGTAACAACAAGACTTGATGAGGCTCATTAAAAACATTAAGTTCGTATGAGCCATATACATCAAAGGGGTAAGACTATGAGTACAGCGTTCAAACTATCAGTTAAGATACATACTTAAACATTGATGTCAGCAAAAAAGATGCTTCAAACATAAACTGTGTGTGAACCAATGAACATGAAATCACATTTTAATTATTAAATGAGCGACATTGAATTAGTGAGTTACTTAGAACAACAAATGTGTATTTTATTCGGTCCAGGTTTTTTGCGATCATCTACGCATACCTAATAAGGGTTCCGTTTCATTAGTTATAACTGAAGGATTTTGCAGTGCAGCCGTACTAACATGGTTTTGCTATTTGCATATCAGTGTTGTGTAAACCAATCAAATCTTACGTTAACCACCAAGGCAATTTCTCTTCATTCGAACAAAGTTTGTTACTTTGACGCGGATTGGTTCATCTTTTGATAAAGGGTACCATGCCGAAATCCACTGAATTCCGCGTCAAGGTTACAAACGTCGTTCGGTAGAAGAGAAATTGAATTGGTGTAAGACTTGGTTCGAGTACACAACACTGATATGCAAATAGCAAAACCATGTTATACCGACTGCGCCGAAAAACAACACTATTTTTCAAATTTTTTGCCTTTAATCGCTTTCTTTACGTTGGTTGTGACGTTATCCAAAACGGATGTGACATAATTAAGTGTCAGTGTTGATTTAGTGAATTCATTTGAAGTTCGAGCCAATTATTGGTTCATCTCTTATCAGTGTATACGACAAAAAAGAACGACAAATGTGGTAAATTTAATGTTAAATTCTATGTAGCGGTTACTTCCCTTTACATTTTCGATATTTGCTGGCACAATATTTCGCTCCAAAATCGTTTCGTTAAACGGAAACGCCAATGGTCTATTTTTTACGGTATCATTTTTATTTCAGTAAACATTGCTGATTCAGTGATGTACACCCTGGCTGGTAGTTATCTTTTTGCCGATTTTTCGAAAAAAAATATACATGTATTACATCAGGATGTTCAGATGTAATTTAGGCCCTGCTACATCTCTAATCGTCTGTTTACACAATGTAAAACGTTTCCCCAGGATCTCCATTTTTTACGTTACGTCACGACATTTTCGGCTTCAACATCAAATTAGCATTAAAATCAATTGTACACAAGAAATATCTTGAAACACGATGGTCGGCGCAATTTGAAGGTTAAGATTTGTTGTGCAACATAAAAAGATGCCGAGATGTTACGATTGCTGGTCACTCCATATCCAACCAAAATTCAGTGGATTTCGGTAAGGTAATGTATCCGTTATCGAAAGGTTAACCAATCTGCGTCCATGTTACAAACGTTGTTCGGTTGAAGAGAAATTGGTGGTTAACGTAAGATTTGATTCGTTTACACAACACTGATTTGCAAACAGCAAAACCATGTTAGAACCGCTACACCAAAAAAGGACTAGTTAAAATGTATATTTCAGGAATGTACGGCACTCATAGTTCGTATACTTGAAACAACGTTATGTTATCAGTGGCTCTGCCTCTGAGTTAATTAAAAATCATTTATACTTCTGATGTGACACTAATAACCGAAAATACGGTAAATCATCAAAAAAATTAGTTATGTTTTGTTTTCTGTAACTTACAATTTTAAGCTTTTTTTCAAATTTAAAATTAGATTGCTATAGGGGTTTTGATGGCCAACTTTTCATTTCTGTCACAATTGTTTTGTCTCCAAATTTGAACGTATTTAACGTATTTAATGACTAGAATTTATTTGATCTAATTGAAAATAACAATTACACGCGTCTACTGATATTTTAACATGATTTTTTTAATGAAGATTTGTGTGCAAGAACATCAGAGAGAAGCAGACATGGTTTGTTATAACACGATTAATACTTGTTCAAACTTGTTAAACTGATTTCGTGACTTGCTCTTGAAGGGAAACAATCAAATTGCAAGTATTGGCTTAATGGCGCTCCAGTATACAGGGGAGCTCACTCATACTATATTTGTAAACAACGAGCCGTTCAAGCCATATTAGTACTGAAATGAATGTTTGAAATTTGTTTCAGCATTTCTACAATTATCCACGAATCTCTTAATTAGACGTTCGCTCGTCAGATGTGAATGAAGAGCTATTAACCTACTATTGAAAGACCGTTTGTTATACAATCGTGACCTAGGAATGTAATATACGGATATGGTTGTTGTTATCTTATAAATTGTATTCTTGGACAAACTGAGTGGTAAAGTGTCTAAAAGTGATGTGTTAAAGTTGGTTACTGGTGTTTGAATCGTATTCTAGTTATTATCGGGTCAAATCCTGGATGCACAATGGTGGAGGAGAAGAACATATACTCCATTCGAATCTAATCTTGCGCGAGTTTGAAACCGCGAACTTAATAATCCCTGAATTCCACATGAGTACTGGTTAGTTGTCAAGAGTTTTAAACATTTCAGGATCAATATAAACTAAATAAGTTTACACATTATTTTTATGTTAGGTTACACTGTACACAAATACTAATATAAAATGTTAACAAGTTAGGTAACCTATGAAAATTGACCCAGTCCTCAATTTCCTCTTTCTGTCAATGTTGAATTATCTCAACTTACGTAAGCACAATAATTTAAGATTGTTTTGTTACAGATAACAAAATTACCTTACTGATAACACCGGTCAAGTTTCGTAGTTGATAATCTGCAAGTCATTTTGTGTACGCTGTCAAGACGTACTGCATCTTAAAGCCTAGCATTAAGTTTGACTGAAGTATCTGTCAAGTTGAATGATAAAAATATTATTCTGTGAATTAAGTCAGTCAAAAAAGGTGGGTTGTTTCAAAGAACTAGTGTGGTAGATTGCAGACTTAATCACTACTGAATGCAGCCAGGTATTTAAACACTGCAGTAACAGCACAAGGTGTAGTTAGGTCGGACCTCGTTCATTCGAATTCATAGGGTCCAAAATTTAATTTCGAATAATACATGGTTTCGAATAACCCATTTGAATTCGACAGGCAAAAGAAGCTTTATTGGGCCTTGATATTTATTTCTGATGATACCGTGTATTCGGATAAAAGTTTGTCGAATAAACGAGGTCTGGAAGTTATAATTATGTACCGTAACTTTTATCGCTAATGTCTGTACAGTGCTTACCTCCCCTGTGTCAGACTCGTTAATTTGCTGTACGTGTTTTTGTGAAATCGGACTAAGGGAAACAACCACAATTTTAAAAATGTCTTAATCATTTTGCAAGGGAAACTACTCTCGTGAGAATTGTATTTAAATTTTATGGTATATGTATAATGCAAATGAAAAATTAGTCCATAATTAGTGCAAAGTTCATTCTATAGCATGTAAATTACCGCATGTGCTTGCTTTAATGTCATTAATTAGACAATAAAATTCAACAGTTGTAATAAAAACACACCGCAAAAGCTGAATATAGAAATGATTTACAATAGCAAGGTGTTCTATTCTATTATATAGTTGACTCAGTCAATACAGTGAAACCTCTCCATAGATACACCCTTAGGTAGACGCATATGTTTGACTGTTGTTGAGAAGATGTTGCTTAAGAGGGGATAAATTGGGGGTAAATTATTGCTACAAGAACATTGCTATGGATACTGTTGTTGAAGAGATGTTGTTGTTCAAAAGCACTGTACATATATTTAGAACGGAACGTCTCTTAACGTAAGTCACGGTACAATTCGTATATTACAATATATCGTTCACGCGGTGCATGAGGGTTCGTGTGAAATGAATGTATTTATTGTGCAAGTGAACGTTGAATAATTCATAAGAATGTTTAAATCACTTCACTTTACAGTCTGTACGTAACAAAACAAACATATTGTTCGCAGTAATATGAATAATATCAGTTCATGACTCATGTATTAGATAAAATATTACACAAACAATAATCGAGTTTCAATTAGACTTACACGCCTGATTAGCTCAGTCAGTAGAGAGTTTGAAATTTAAGACAACTAATTCAAAACATACACAGAGGGTATGTTTTTCGAGACGACTTGATTAATTAACTTAAGTTAACGATTCGTGCAACTAAAGTATCAAGTCTCGAAAACGTATTTCATGATTTCAGAAAAAAAGTTTCGTACAAGTTAGAACCAAACGAGCGCCTGGGTTTGGTATGGTTTGAATTATCATTATTATACTGAAATATTGTTGGAAACGGGATAAGCCTCCCTTACACGTGTTGCACAGAGGCACGTACTCGGTACGCTCATACGCATACACACGAGCCCAACATAAAACATGGTATACATTAGCTTCGCTTCGCATTTTAAGAGTTGGCGATTAAATAAAAACCAAGAAACCAAAAATGGATCTTAGGAAGCATATTATGTCATGCAACATATCATACATTCTGTACTCTCCGCAGCGGTCCTTTCTTGAGTAACAACCTCTCCTTAACAACACTATCATATTTTCTGTTCAAAGAATTAACTATCAATCCGCGTGCTTATTAATTGTCGTGGAGTTCTGATCCCAAATCATTGTCAACGGTAGAATGCGTTAATTTTTTCTTCCCTTCTGATATTATTATTAGATAGGAATATTGATCATGTAAATTTAATACTTCCGCATTGACACCAACTGACTGTTAAAATACAATATCATATGATAGCAAGGTATTTCATTGTTAACACGTCCGCCAGACATCTCGATGACATCGGGAACTATCCAGAATACATTTGGATCCTATTGGACTTCAGTTCGTACCGAAGGCTTTCCCCTTATTTCATTCGGCTAACATCAGCTTTTCACAAGTCGGATGACATCGACATAATACTTCATATTGCGTTCAGTTCATATCGGCTTATTCCGTGTTGCATTCAGTTCACATCGGCTTACTCCGTGTTGCATTCAGTTCACATCGGCTTACTCCGTGTTGCATTCAGTTCACATCGGCTTATTCCGTGTTGCATTCAGTTCATATCGGCTTACTCCGTGTTGCATTCAGTTCACATCGGCTTACTCCGTGTTGCATTCAGTTCACATCGGCTTACTCCGTGTTGCATTCAGTTCATATCGGCTTATTCCGTGTTGCATTCAGTTCATATCGGCTTACTCCGTGTTGCATTCAGTTCACATCGGCTTACTCCGTGTTGCATTCAGTTCATATCGGCTTACTCCGTGTTGCATTCAGTTCACATCGGCTTACTCCGTGTTACATTCAGTTCACATCGGCTTACTCTGTGTTGCATTCAGTTCACATCGGCTTACTCTGTGTTGCATTCAGTTCACATCGGCTTACTATGTGTTGCATTCAGTTCACATCGGCTTACTCTGTGTTGCATTCAGTTCACATCGGCTTACTCCGTGTTACATTAAGATCACATCGGCTTATTCCGTGTTACATTAAGATCACATCGGCTTACTCCGTGTTGCATTCAGTTCATATCGGCTTACTCCGTGTTACATTCAGATCACATCGGCATACTCCGTGTTACATTCAGATCACATCGGCTTATTCTGTGTTGCATTCAGATCATATCGGCTTATCCCGTATTACAATCCGATATATATTTTATTGGAAGTTTTTCTATAACACGCATCAATATATTAATTGGGTTCAGTTATATTTGCTGTTGTATCAGGACCTTATATAGGTGCAAAGTAAAACATATCAGAGTAGTTTGACAAAGACCTTATAATAAATTATACTGGCCAAAGGAGCCGTCCCACCTCTTGTGTGTTGAGAGTCTTCACTACAGTAGGCGGAAGTGATAGATGAAGGTGATTTTTACTTGCTTACATGGACAAATTTCGATGGTTCGCTTCATCCACCAGCTATAAAAATCAACAGAAGATGCAGCCAGTAGGAACTTCTTGAAATACACTGGCAGGTCCGCAATTTTGACCAGTATATATTCAATTACGTTATGACATTGATTTCGCTTTATCATACACAATGTCCAAATTAACGTAAGCATTTTAAAGACAATTTTCAGCTGCAACGTCCATTTTATCAACCCTCAAATGCTTCAAAATTCGTCGAAGCCTTGAAGTATTTAGCCCATATTTTGAAGAATTCAGTTTAAAAGGTTTCCATACTTCAACCTTGTTCAACAGAAATAGCCATTCTTTGTCATCTGTTAGATATTAATTTTGCGGTTATGTCATCGTGTTATCACCCTGGAGCAGTCCAGTTAAATATTGACTGCGCGATTTGTTTGCGGTTAAGATCAAATGATAAAAGTCTGTTTATAGAATTCCGCAGGAATTTAACTGGCGGAAAACAGATACGCTATCTGCAGACTAAACTAATGCTGTTTGCAAAAGGATTAATTTATATAATGCACATACGGAAGTGCGGTTATTTTATTTAATGAAATACTTAAATCGGACTCGAATGAGTGTCAAATCGTGTCTTGGCATTCCATTTCCTTTTAAAAAAATTATTTACTATCTCTATGTGTGCACTTTTATAAGTAGTCTGCGGAGTTTAATTAAATCTAATATGATGATATTCGTGGTTTGAGCAAACAACTAACACGAGAAGTTTGGCGGAAGTACTGAAATAATTTGTATGAGTCGCCGATATGCGAATAAAATATTAGTTGTCAAAGTGTTGAGCTGTACGCGTATCAAACTATGTATGCATAATTTACAGCCTATATCATCTATTGTTTAATTAACATTAAATTATAAATTTGAAGTAGGTGTGTAGTTCACCTTATTCAAATGACACATCATATGTGTGACGGAGTTTACGCTGTAGTTGTGGTATTTATGACAGGGACTATAAAGACAACACTTCATGTTTGAGGAAATGTTAGAGCTAGTGTATGAATTTACGAATGAAGTCACCAGAAACAGTTTTGTGTTATAACGGGATCGAACGATTGTAATCGTGATAATTCGTGATTAACCAACTTTCGGACCATTAATCAAATCAGAAGTACACATTACGTGATGTGACTGAACGTTTATCGGGTTGAAAATATTTACCAAACAGTGATAAGAGGCAATATATTCTATGGCGTGTTTTGATGAAATTACGAAACAACGAGACAGCATATACGTAACTTTGATATTTAAACACTTTATATAGCCCACCAGAAACATACTTGAAGCAAACATTTCTGTCAGAGGATTGTTATATGTGCAAGTCTGCTTCTTCAAAACATCGGTTTGCTTTGGATACAATGATCGGTTTAAAGTGAATCAGATAATCTACGAGACAAAATGGATTCTAAGTCAAGCGTTATTCAGCCGAAGATATATTCAAAAGATTCTCTTGTCTGGATAGAGATAATACCAGCCACCGGGCCATTGAGTCAACAGCAACGCGCGTGCACGAACATAGGTCGGCAGTGGAAGTGTGCGATGTCGGTTCTCAGTAATTCTACGGTTACCATTGGTGACGGAACCACGTGTCTTCAGAGACCAGACAACATTCACGAGCAGACGAAACAAAAGATTCTTATTCCATTGACAGTTTTGATTCTGGTCACTAACATAGTTGTTTTATTGTTTATAATATTCAATCGCAGATTTCACACGCCGACTTATATATTCATTGCTTCACTTGGCGTGGCAGATCTGTTTGTGGGATTGGTTTCTATAGTAACTTTAGCAACGAAAGCAAACGAGAGCGACTATAACATGTGCCTAGCGCGTATTGGGGTCACCATTGTCAGTATATCGGCATCCGTGTGGTCCTTAACTTGTGTCGCCGTAGACAGGTACATTGCCGTGACAAGAGCTTTACGATACAAAGTCATTATGACCACTCGAAAAACAGTTTTAGGAATCACGTGGTCTTGGTTTGTCTCCTTAGTGATCGGAGCGTTACCATTGGTCGGTTGGAATGACGGTGATGATTTATATCGAGGCTATTGTTCATTCATGTATGTGTTACCAAACTACTACATTGTGTCTCTATTTTTAATATCGGCAATCGTTCCATTTACGACTATGTTTGTAATTTACGGAATTCTTTTCAAAAGTGCAAGATTTCACATTAAACAGATACAGACGATAGAAAAACTTCAATCTGACAGACGTTCCAATGGTGTTTTCGGAATCTCCGCCAGAACTTTGAGATCGGTGAAAACGTTTGCGGCTGTTCTTGGATGTGTATTTGTCACGTGGCTTCCGTTCATGATAGCAACCGTTTTGCAGATTATCAACTCTGAGAGAGATTGCACCCTTCAAGTTATAATTGGAACCCATTTACTGGTACTCGGATTCTCCAATTCGTTTCTAAACCCATTGATTTATGCGGTGGGTACCAAAGACTTCCGGTCGAAAGTCACTGAAGTTTTTCATGGGAGATGTTACACGACGGAGGCGCAAGTTTTTCCTAAAGAGTTGTCAATAGCTGCCAATAATTCATGATACTATTTGCAGATAAACTAGTGATCTGTGACAATATGAACTTACCTTAAGAGTTGTATATAGCTGTCAATAACTCGTGCTAGTATTTGCAGACAAATTAGTGGTTGGCGACAAGATGAACTTACCTATAAAGTTGTCTATAGCTGTCAATAATTCATGATGCAGATTGCTATTTAAAGATAAACTAGTGATCGGTGACATGATGAACCTACCTATAAAGTTGTCTATAGCTGTCAATAACTCGTGGCACTATTTACAGATAAAGTATAGTGATCGGTAACAAAACGAACTTACCTAAATAGTTGTATATATCTGTCAATAACTCGTGGCACTATTTACAGATAAACTAGTGGTTGGCGACAAAATGTATTTTCCTAAATAGTTGTCTATAGATGTCAATAACACGTGATACTATTAATAGATATACTTGTGATTGGTGACAAATGTACAATCTAACAAACAATTTATATCGAGAGTTATCGTTCGTATTACTCTCCCATGTATTGTTTAACTGTAAGTTTTATTTTAATTTAAGACTATGCCATTCTTGGAAACAGGTAACTCAGTTTGACGTATGATACATCTGGGAAGAAACTGATGCAACGATCAGTGTTTTATTAATTGTTTGGTGATTTAGTATTCATGGAATAGTTTTATAGTATCACGATCTGTGAAAAAAAATGTTTTATGTATTGCACCATTCAAGTCACAATGGTTAAAGCTTCTATTTAGTGATAGTTTATATTTTGTCTCGAATCTGTAATCCTCTGCGAATATTGTTTAATGTATGGCACCATTCTAGTCACAATATTTTGCAACCTGTGAACGTTTGAAGAGGATGGGTATTATTTATATGTATTTTACGATACAAACGTATACGTTAGCTTTACAAAATAAAAAAAACCTATTAAAGCTGACAAAACTCTACTTATTTTGTATGAAAACGAATAATCGAGAATACCTGCGCATAAATATAGGTAACATTTAAATGAATAACCTGTCATATAAAAGTTGTTTTTATCCCACATACAGCCAAGACACGTTAAAATGGCAGTAGCTATGATATAGTCTTTTCTTTTAGGAAGGAACCGTATGTTAATACTCTCAAATGAGTTAATAGCCCCTAACAACGATAAAATACCAAAATGAAGTATTTTACGACATGCTGAATAAGTGTTTTACAGATACCCAGGCATTTGCCCAATCATGAGTTTAACCGATAAAGACATGTGTTTCCATAACACCTATCTTTGTTTAGTTTCATCAGGTGTGTAACACTGTGTTTTTTTTCAACAATTGTTCAGTCATATATAGTGGCTGGTTGACCAAACCAGTTTTTCAAGAATTAATTATCAGCCAGTTCTAACTTGTTCTTCCGCAAGCTGCTGCCAACTTCTCCACATGTCCTGCACATTGCCGCAGCCAATGTCACTGAAGAACATAACCTGCTCGAACCGGGTGACAGCACTCTACTGACAGAGCTAGCCCAGCTGACTTCATGTCTTCTTAAAATGCAAATTATAATTGATGTCAGAATTTGGTGGAGAAAAACAAACTGACAGATTTTATAGACGCTTTAACATTCAAAGTTGATTCCTACTCCTAATATTAATCCCTCGAGACGACGAGAGCGAACACTATCCTCTTATATGCACATGTTCCATGTTTATACGAAATCTGGTGCGGTTGTCAGTTTATGTATTTCTGTTTCCATTTGATATCTCCATTTATCGCGGTTTAATAGTGAGAATTGCATCCCACGCGTCCTAAGCAGACCTGTTTATTTCTAGCGCGACCTTGAACTCTACCTTAAGTCGCAACATCTGGACAATAGTTCGGAAATTGACTACAGCCGATGTATTTCGATTGCTCTACCTTATTCGTGACTACGCGGAATTAATTGATTAACATAACCTGTTTTTAAAACATACTATGGAGATAAACAGTAACATCAAATATATTTTTTTTAAATTGGGTGTATAGAATAGGCTACAATATTCGTGCGGTAAATAACGGTCAGAATTCGATTCCGCAATATTCTTTCGACTGGTCTGTCTAGTGCGTCCAGGTACAATGTATTTCCTTCGGTGTCTATTTATAGCGATTTCGTCATTTCCGCGAATGTGCATTTTTTGGCGCAGCCATACTAACATGGTTTTTGCTATTTGCATATCAGTGTTGTTTAAACCAATCAAATCTCACGTTAACCACCAAGGCAATTTCTCTTCAACCGAACAACGTTTGTAACATTGGCGCGGATTGGTTAACCTGGAGTGACCAATAATCATAATATCTCAGCATTTTTTATGTTGCACAACACTGAAATTTTAACCTTCAAATTGCGCCGACCATCTTTTTTCAAGATATTACTTGTTCAAGATATTTCTCGTTTATGAATGAAAACGGGCATTTTTTATGAATGAATCGTATCGACGATGGTAACCACTAGATGGCAATGAAAAATTCCATCCGGTTAAAAGCTCGATTGTATTATCGCGCTGCGAAGCTCAGAGAATGCCAAGACGTACTTCGGCAACAAGTAAGCAAATTTTAAGTTATTGGTGTTTTCTCGCACCTTTATCTTCACGTACTTAAGATAATGGTGTTAACAAAATAACAGCTACTGTCACGAACTTCCGGTGACATGCGCAAACGAATTTGTTTGCTTTAAAGTTTTGCCAAATCTTAGCAAGAAATAAATATATGCCTATAAAAGCGTACGTGTACTTAATAAGGAAATGGATGAGTCAAAAGTTAATGTGACTTGAAATTTAACGATAACATATTTTTTATTAAATATTGAATTTAAAATGTAAGTGATACATCATCATTTTTAAGGTTTTTGTGTCAATGAGAGTATTTTACGTGACTGCCTTTAGCATTGCGTATTGCATACAATGATTCACAATTTCGATAAATGAAAACTGTTCATGGCCCCACTGACACTGTACATTGAGCTTATGTTTTGTATCAACATGTTTACAACGTTAAAAACAAATTGATATGGTTCCCACGTTTACGCATTCATCATTTATTACTGTTGCGTCAAATTCCGCTTAATGATGAAAATGTCACACAAGGTGTATCACGTAAGGTTACATTTTATATGATTAAATCCATTTTTCATTAAGATAAAGTACTGTAAGTGAGGCCTGGTGCTAACATCAATTTCTTTGGAACATATACGGACTTGAGTCACAAGCATTTATTTTATTCCAACGTATAAATACTGCTTAAGATGGCCGTCACGTAAAGATGCGCGTTTAAAATCCCCCTGTTTAAATTGCTGGCTTTGAAGTGTTCTGGAGGACGTACTGATACTTTCTGGCCAATCAATTAAGTATTTAGTGACACCACTTTGTTGGACTACCGCGTTTTTATAGTTGAGAAGTATATTGACCTTACCTTTACCAGGAATTGTTTATTATATTCACTTAACATATAAGTAGTATTTTTGTTATCTTATGTCCATTTACAGGTTAAATAATAACTTTCTAAAGACAGGGTTGTAACACTGTATTTTTTAATTCGATTACAAGGAGTTAAAATCGTATAAGATACGTACGTTATGAATGAGCGTCTTTTCGCGTTACCAGTTTTGTATTAAATCATACTATACTTTTATACACACAAGGTTAGAATTTTGTCACAGAACAGTGAGTTTCTCAGGACAGAAGTGCTGTACAATGTAGATCCTGTTATATTAGCAGAAATCGTGTTTCTCGGGGCAGAATTGGTGTACAAGATATATCATGTTATATTAACAGAACTTAATATTTATGCTTTATAATATATTTGAAAATATATAAACGAAAAAACATCAGATGCGATGTTGATCTAAAAAATCAGAGAGGTGTAGAGTTCGATGGGTAGAGTGCCTGACTCCTGATCCAAAATGTCGTTAGTTAGAGTCCCACGATGAGCGATGTTTGATCCTACATCATCCCTCACCTTGGCACGAGTACTCTGTAAGTAACCCAGGAAGCAGTTATCGAGAGTGATTACAAAAAGTACATAAAACTACAATAAAATAAATAGACATACTAAAATTTAACATTTTTACATTTAGAACCTTATGTTCACTAACAGTCACCAAACCGTTCGTCTAATATGTTATATTTAAACAAATTATCGGATATAAAGAACAGTTTTTAGTCCCGATGAAGATAATATACAGAAATTATCATGGTACATGTAATAGCGATCTCAAAAACATCCACAAAACACCAGAGCAAGTCGTACACGTACATTTTTGAGAATGTACCCTCGGCCGAGACTAAACTCCGTGTGAAACATGTGACAACCTGTTGTATTTGCACCAAGCCCGTTCTGTTCTGTTCTATATATATCAAGAATGAATATTGAATTGTATAGACATATTATCTATCTTATGAATGTAATGTAATTTACTGTGCATTACGTAATTTATATTCCTAGTTCATGTTTGCAGAAATTCACAGTGACACCTATATCGGTACAGTTGTTTACTTATAAATGATAAATCATGTTATAATCGAAATATAATAAGAGGAAAGACATATTTAGCATATCTTATCTCTAACTCTGAAGTGTTTTACCATCTGTCACTACTTTCAGTTTCATCGTTTGACCATACTGTGATATCTATTTGAAGAAAGCAAGAAATAAATATGATAAAGTTACGGTGTTTGATTATTTAGCATAAAGATGTAACACGAGGCAACATGTAATTGGTACTCGTATTCAACGTTCTCGTCATGTAGACATGTGATAATATATTATAATTGAAATACGCTCTTTACAAGTCGCCAATAATAACTGATTGATTTGTACGAGTATGCACGAGTAAAGGGTAAATGCTATTTCACTGCAACTCTGATCGTATCATTGCAATGGAAGCCTTTCGGAAGGTCTATGTTTCTACCCAGATGTCCGCCTGTGGTCTTCCGCCACCCTAATAGCTAGAACGGTAACTACGTGACCCCGGCTGTAATACCGTAACATACCGTACTAGATTCATTAAATAGTGTTTTAACTCTTAACACAATCCATGTATGATCACAGTTTACGAAGGTACAGTCATTTACCTGGCACTCGTGAATATTCGTACAAATCCGTAAATTATCTTCGGCGAAGTACGTAGAGCGGATTTCAAGGATGGTGATTACGTGCCCTCTCGACTAGGACGAATACTGTTCACGTAGAGAGTGCCGAAGATAAAAGTTAGGTTAGTGCTGTCTGATTGTATTTACGGACTTTTAGTTTGTACTTTAGGAATAACAAACGAAAACCATTGGGGTGACTGCTTCTGTGGTAATTATCCTTGAGTTGGAGATAGGCGCACATACACTCATTATGTTTCATTTGTGGCCAAGTTTTTATGTACATCTGTTTGTTTTAAACATGTATTGCTGCTTGCATGTGATTGACTTGTGCTTGGAAGTATACATTGTATTCATCTTTAAATTTGAAAAATCAGATGTATTGTTTAAACTTTAATAACAAGAATAAAATAAACAAGAAATAAAATAACAGTGCTATGTACAGTGAATCATCCTACAAGCTAAGCTAGATTTTACAATGACATTGTATTTGGAAGTGGTCGTACGTCACTGACTGTATTGACCTGTATTTAGAGTCTCCCTGTCGTGTGTGACCTAATCGGCTGATTCCCAATGAAGGTCTCTTAAAACAGTGTAGACTGTATCATGAATAATGCGCGTTTGCTACAAACATACGTGAGAAAAACAAAAAAGACACTGGGTGTCTCTTGGTATGTGTAGGCGCTCTGTCCTTCATCTGCTAAATTATAATACATATCAATTCGACCCGAACAATTGGAATTGCTTCCGATATTGCAAAAACTGTCGGAACTATTTAAAGTTTGTAGGACAGACATACATGTTCCACCAATGCGTATCCTGGAAAACTCTTAAACTGTACTATGAGAGCCATTTAAAACATTTACTAAATTATGCGAAGCTAGGATAAAATACAAAAGCCGAAAATATTACCTTGTAAAGATCATACTTTTAGGCATTGGATGGTTAAGTTCGAGGATTGCAAGCCGTTTAACTGGATTAAGCCTTTGAGGTCAGTAATTTTACTGACAATTCACAGCTGTTTGCCTTTGCGTTGCCGTAATTCTCGTTGTTGTGTCGTGCAGTCCTGTGCCATTCCATTTCTATGCTTTGCATTCGTTCATGTGTTGTGTTGCTTAGTTTTAATGGCCTCATTTCTTGTCATTTTGTTTCCCATCCTTGTGTGTACCTCGTGGACAGCGCAATATTGGTATGTGTCCCCTCTCTCAGTGTGCCTCCTGCGGTCCTATTGTCTAGATCAGTCAAGGGAAGTTCTGATTTGTAGATGTGTCCTTCTCCTCACTCCATTGTTTTCTCTTTGGTCTCAACGATAATACATGTACATGTACTGTGTTACTTAATATGTATGTAATTTAAACAGCAAAACGTTCTAGTAATTAAACCCCATTCATTTTGGAATGTGCAAGTATAGATGCGAGATTACCAATCCCAGAAGATATCAAAGCTCAGAGAAAATGTAATTTAGAATACTGGTTTATCAACTGCTGAGTGTATGTTGGCATTGACAGAATTTCATTTAGATAACCGATAACCTACCGATATTCAATATCTTATCGATATTTATCATGATGAATAATGTGTAGTATTCGATACACATTTGTAAAAATAGCATGCGCAGTACTGTCTGAATGGTCATTTACGTGATTTGTTTCAGAAGTGAATTTTGGATGAAAAGAGCAGCAGTCACGGCGCTTTCACGTACATGAGAGATATAGTGTGGTTATAAGCTGCTGTCAAATATACATTGCTTGTATCATCACGGTGTATAGCCCGATATGTATTCCGCCGAGTGATGTGTTTGCGACAGAGTGAAGCGTCCCAGGCAGGTGAGTTGTGGTGTTAATGTTCTGACCAATAATTTGTAAATTCGCTGATTATTTAGGATCTTATATCATCTGAATGACCATGAAAGTCTAAATTTACTATAAAAACGATACACAGCGATATATTAGCGGAATAAAGCTGGTATCGTCTGTTTAAATTTGACTCATATAGAAAAAATTGTAAAAAATCGCCTTCAGCTGCTCGATTTGTGATATAATTGATTAGTTTTACTCCACAGATTAAAAGAAATATCATTTACGATCAATTCTAGTCAGTTTCAAGTATGCCAGTCCTCTAAAACCGATGTTTGATCCTTCAGAAGGGCTCCTGGTAGGCATAAATATGATGACGTTTACCGCAGATGGTATATTGCAATGATGACGTTGTTGGCTGAGGAATGGTTGTTTTAAAATTTATCAGACATAGAACGCTTGAATCCTCATTTATAATCAGAGTCTCACCCAAGTAGTTAAATCACGAAACACTACTCATTAACTGAGCACTACTCACTCTCTAAACACTACTCACTCACTGAACACTACTCACTCTCTAAACACTACTCACTCACTGAACACTACTCACTCTCTAAACACTACTCACTCACTAAACACTACTCACTCACTGAGCACTACTCACTCTCTAAACACTACTCACTCACTGAACACTACTCACTCTCTAAACACTACTCACTCACTGAACACTACTCACTCTCTAAACACTACTCACTCACTGAACACTACTCACTATATGAACACTACCCACTCACTGAACACTACTCACTCACTGAACACTACTCACTATATGAACACTACCCACTCACTGAACACTACTCACTCACTGAACACTACTCACTATATGAACACTACCCACTCACTGAACACTACTCACTCACTGAACACTACTCACTCTCTAAACACTACTCACTCACTGAACACTACTCACTCTCTAAACACTACCCACTAACTGAACACTACTCACTATATGAACACTACCAACTAACTGAACACTACTCACTCACTGAACAATATCCACTAACTGAACACTACTCACTATATGAGCACTACCCACTAACTGAACACTACTCACTCACTGAACACTATCCACTAACTGAACACTACTCACTCACTGAACACTATCCACTAACTGAACACTACTCACTCACTGAACACTACCCACTAACTGAACACTACTCACTCACTGAACACTATCCACTAACTGAACACTACTCACTATATGAGCACTACCCACTAACTGAACACTACTCACTCACTGAACACTATCCACTAACTGAACACTACTCACTCACTGAACACTACTTAATCTCTGAACAATACTCACTCTCTGAACACTACTCACTCACTGAACACTACTTAATCTCTGAACAATACTCACTCTCTGAACAATACTCACTCACTGAACACTACTCACTCTCTGAGCACTACCTACTCACTAACTGTATACTACTCACTGAACACTACCCACTAACTGAACACTACTCACTAACTGAACACTACTCACTAACTGAACACTACCCACTAACTGAACACTACTCACTAACTGAACTCTACTCACTAACTGAACACTACTCACTAACTGAATACTACTCATAAACTATATACTACTCACTAACTGAACACTACTCACTAACTGAACACTACTCACTAACTATACACTACTCACTAACTGAACACTACTCACTAACTGAACACTACTCACTTATTGTATACTACTCACTAACTGAACACTACTCACTTATTGTATACTACTCACTAACCTTTGTTATTAATATACTTGAAATTTCAGAATTTGTCAGTACAGTAAAACCTCGATATTAAAACCACCATTGTGACCCCTGTAAACTGGTCTTAATATTGAGGTTGAATAAAGAGCAAAAAGGTGAAAATGGACTTGGAAATGGTTTTCTTAATTTTGAGGTGGTCTTATTATTGAGGTGGTCGTTAAGTGAGGTTGTAATGTATTTGTTTTATATACCCATGGTGTCTGTGTAGTTTAGACAATCTACTGATTTCTATAATTTCATTTTGACTGCTTTGTCCTGTATAAACACTTTGAACTTTTATTCAAATACTCATAGCCCATTGGTGTCAACTTTAGAACAAATGTATACACGTGATACACCGTTTATTGGTCACATTTAAAAGAAAGGTCACACACAACTTTCTGTGTATTACAGACTGATTGCTAGTTAGTAAGAAGACACTGTAGAAGAAAACTCGAATTGTAACTATTGTATGTACTGTTCTTACGCAGTGTGCTTATACATGCAGTTGAGGTAAGGGAGTTCACTCTTGTACATAAATCTTCTAACTCTCAGCAGCAGTTGTCTTTCTTAGGAATTACTAATTTCTCGGAGTTAGAATCTTCTTGGAATTCAAACTTGAATTATCAATACCTTTCACGTATTTCTTTTCAGATCAATTTACTAAGGTATGCACAAGTAAAATTTGAATAGGTACTCGTCTAATTCATCGAATGTCACTTCTGTTGGAATCTTTTTTGTGTGTGGATGTGTTCACTAGGTGTATGATGAATATGTTGAAATTCAACTGTACTAAATTGCATTCACAAATACATCTTTTAATTTGTCAGATATTAAATCGAAAATAACCAAAACAACATGAACTGTTGATACAACTGAATGTTTGAGATTGTGATAAAGGGGGGTAACTCTCAATATACTCATTTGACACAGCTTCAAGGGGAGTAACTCAACTAACCAACAATACTACTACAAAATTTATTGATCAGAATGCAATACAAAATTAGGATGTTACAAGTTCAAAAGGTCTAAATAATCTGAAACGCTTAAAACCAAAATCATCATCTGGTGTCAAATACTCTTCAAATTTTACAGAAAATTTAATAAATTTTGGAAACAAAGATTCAGCAGAATAGGTGTCAGACACACATAGTATAGATAAAATTTGATAAAAATCATTATTCGGAGTCTTTTTCATATTCTTCACTAAAACTGTAACACAACATTTCAGTTCATAATTAATTCACTTTCAACAACGCTGTCATCAGATATATGTCTGTATGTATCAGTAAGAACATGTAGTCCATCATCTAAGAGTTATAGCTCACTAGGAGATACAGCAATCTAATCCTCGGTCCATTCGAATGGCTCTGGTGGTTCGGGTTCTTCTTCCTCATCTTCAACTTTTGGTCCACCAGCTGGAAGTAAACATGCACCAGTATTAGTAATAAGATACTGTGGAATTCTATCAACCTGTCAGATTTATTTTAAGACTGGAAAGTTTTATTTCCTTATTGTGCAATTTATGTACTTTGGGCTGAAATAAACATTTGGTATTCGGAATACCTTGATTCCGGTATTGTCAGAATTGAATATTTTGACGTAAAGAAAGATATTTTCGTAACCGAAATGCAAGTTTAGTTTCGACATATTTCCAATTTTTTTTTATCAGAATCTGGTTTTCCTCAGATTTCACAGTATACAGAATATTATATTAGTGGTAATACATTAATTAATTAATCATGTTTTCTGAAGACAACAAAAGGTTACTCATCAATGCGAGGGTTCAGCGCAAAACTATCGTAACTCCTTTGTATTTATATAGGAGTTACGATAGTCTTGCACTGAACCCTCGAATGGGTATTCAAGAAACATTTTGTTCAAAGCAACAATTCTACCTGAACTAAAAGCATCAATACAGATAAGAAATGAAGGTGTTATGGAACAGAGGCACATGCCACTATATACCACTGTGACCTTAGAATAGAACACAGTGCAACTGCAGTGTAATGAAATTGGTATACATATCGTTCACAATAAATCCTAAGTATGTATTGTATATCAAAATATCACAGAAATGGAACATAAATCTGACAGTTTGAAACGTATAACCCTGGTTTTCACCACTTACACAGAGCCATAAATTGATGCTGATATAAATTGTTAATATACTTCAGCAGTTATTAATAGTAACCTGAGTGATTTATAACATATTTGAAACAACAAGTTATGCCAAATATTGTAACCACATCAAATTAATTGTATCGGAAGAAAGGTTCTCAGGGAAATGTTTGTATAAATGACAAAATAATTTACATCCACCTAACTTGTTCATGTCTGATACAATTGAACTGTTACTGAACTGTATTAACTTGTACTTCAATCATAAACTTTAACTACGGAAGTTAAAATTTAAGAAAAAATACACACAAACCGACAGTTAAATGGAGACAGAAGGTTGGATGCATGCAGTTTTATGCGTGGAGTTGTTCAGAATGTAACAAAAACTGTCATCGAACAATTTCACAGATTTGCCACAAAAACTGACTTAAATTTGCATTTTAAGGAATATGGACATAAATTGATATTTCAATATTTGTTGTCATAGTAACCAACCTGCAACGGCTTCAACAATTTCCTCTTTCTCTCCTGGTGTTATATCTTTCATCAGTATAATACCACCATTAGCAATATCCTTCAATGGTGTATAGCGGCCTCCTTCAGGCATACACAGAACCTTCAGCTGAAATCACAAAATGTATATAGACACTTATGTAACATTTAACAAACAAGAGCACAATTTACGACAGCCAAAGCTCATTTGATTTAAACATTAAACATAAAGGGGAAATAATGCAAGCAAAATGTATAACAGAGTTATTTCTTTCGTCTTATATACTCAAGTTTTTAAGCTGTGGGCTAAGTAAGAATAATCTTAACACAAACTTTAACTAAGATTTTTTTAATTTTCTAGGGCCAAATGTTGCATCATTAAAGCAAAACCCATTACAGAGTTATCGCCCTTGTCCTGAAAACTTCTCTGAAAATGAAAAATAAGAAGTGTACTACAGAAGAACACTTTAGGTACTCTATTTATTTAAAATATAAAGGACTATATCTTTATAGGTTAACCAAGATTTTTCGATTTTATAAGCATCAAAACAGGTCTAATTCAAGCAAAATTTGTGATGAAAGGATTCGAAAAATTCATAAATATTGTAAGTTAGTCGACCTAGGTGGTCTATACAGGCGCAACATACACTACAGTGTACATTGCTACTTCATTCATATTTAGTTCAACATCGTTTTTTTAATTCCATAAAAAAACAATAATTATCTGATGACGCAAATTATGTTTAAATGTGTTGTTATGAAGTGGAATGTCGGAGAAATGAATGTAAAAATAAGTTCACGGTAAACACCAAGTACGTTGATAATTTCATTTATGGTACAAAAACTCACTGTTTTCATATTTGTTAATTAACAGCCTTTTCATTCACAAGTGGTTTTAATTATTGTAATTATGAACATATTATGTTATTATAAGTTCAACAGATATATTTTTAAGTTAATTAATTTGTCTATTGGTGCATTTCCAATGCAATTATTTATTCATTCATTCCTCTGTTGCTCAATTTTCTTTTTTATAATCAACTTAGGCCGAACAAAATATGTTTGCTTCAGGATTCATGCCCTAAAATAATAGGGTAGGTATGTCGGAAAATTATTTTTTTGGGGATTTTTTTTAATTTTCAAACGAAGCATACTAAACATAGATTTAAATGAATATATGTTAAAAGACAAAGACCCCATTCCCTTTTAACACGGATAATGTTTAATCAAGGTGAATTTAATGCTCTATAGCTGGAATACTTGTAAAGCGTCTAATAACTGGGCCGAAATATGAACCTAAAGAAAAGTTCAGACTAAGAAATTTTACGAAAGGAAAAAATGTTAACACTCGAAAAAATATTCTAGGGTCGGGGCCAAAAAAAGGGTCGGTCGGGAAACCTGAAACAAACATATTTTTTTTACGCCTTATCACCAATGCTGAGAAAAGCCCATCAGATGTGGCCTAATTTAATGACAAAATTAATTCCAAGAATTCGTTTCTCAAATGCAGTAAGCAAACATATGCACATATGAATCAATAAAATGAAGTCTTTTGACGTTAATGTCTATTTGTTCAATGTATTTACTTTTCAAATGCATGATCAGGCTATATAAAAAAATATGTTTGCTTCCGGTCACATGGCCTAAGATTGTTACGGCTGTCAAGTTTGGAAATACTGTTACCATTTCTACTTGGAATTGTATGTAATGTTATACACACAGGATTGATAAGACTATTTTTATAGATAAACATACATTGTACAGGCTAAGGTGAACAGAAACAGCTCACTTTTTCCTTCCACAGGATTTACAGTTAGTTTAGAAATTATTAACAAATCATAGCATTATTTCCAGAATCCCGTAACTTGTTTTTTCATCTTTTTGAGAAAAACAACTTTAAAGTTTTACCCTCTTGAGATAATTGTTACATATGGGGTTATGGAATGCATTTTATTTAAGTGATGTGCATTCCAGAACAATATAGGTAGTACAGACAGAAAGAGCTTGGAAAGATGGTTTCAACAATACCAAATACTTAAAACTGCCAAAAATTGAGTTATGGGGTACAATAAATAAGGCAATGAAATTTAGATGGTTGGAATTCATCTAATAACTTATGTAAAGCATGGAAGAGCTCCAGTCGTTAGGAATATCAGGTAAACCACACAGTCATAATATCTTCATTGGTTATGTTGGCATTTTATGCTGCCTTTCTGCAGTATCATAGAATTTCCCTTGACCCTTACAAATGTTCCAGTAGATTACCAACCAGTTCTAGCCTGTTTCTTCCACAAGCAATTGAAAACTACCCAACATGCATTAGAAATGTTGAAAACTACCCAACATGCATTAGAAATGTTGAAAACTACCCAACATGCATTAGAAATGTTGAAAACTACCCAACATGCATTAGAAATGTTGAAAACTACTTAACATGCATTAGAAATGGTGGAAAATGACTTTGGATGTTGTTTTTTTCAGTCAAAGTGTCATGGAGAACATCATAATTAGTTGTAAGCTGTAAATCGAGGGCTCAATGCAATACTGTTGTAACTCCCTATTTATTTATATAGGAGTTACGACAGTGTTGCTTTGATCCCTTGAAATATGAATCATACCTGAGCTCTCATTGTACGCGCTGGATTGTTCAGTATTTCAAAGTTTGGTTCGGGTTCTTTTTTCTTTTCTTCTTTTTCCTTTTCCTTCTCTGCTTCTTTCTCCTCTTTTTCTTTTTCTGCGGCTTTCTTCTCTGTGCTTTCATCTGCTTTTTCATCCTGTCAAACATCAGAAATCAGACAGATTAAATATTGTGCAAATTGCACTGAAAGTGCCTGAAACTGTTCACCGGCACTCAAGTGCACTCAAAAGGCTTAGCGTAAACTATAAATATAAACTACACTGGCAATCTAACGTTATAAAAAGATATTAGTTTACAAAACAGTGTCTAAGAAAATTACGATTTCAACAAATCAGGCAAAAAATCAAAGTTACAGAGCGTAGTATTGTTGTAGGAAAATACAGGAAACAGCTGAGGGAATCAACAACAAAACATCGAGATATAAAAACAACAGATCTAAGTGGTGCACATTTGTTCATTAATTGTGGCATGATGAAGAAGAATATGTTACGTTTTGGAACATAATTGTGGCATTATAAAAGATTTTATCGTGACAGACAATGGCAAAATATCTGTGAGAAGCTGGTACATCAATTTTATTCCACCAAGACATGTCACCCAGCAACTAGGACCTGACATGTGGTAGTTAGGATCTAACATGTGGTAGTTAGGACCTTACATATGGTAGTTAGGGCCTGACATGTGGTAGTTATGGCCTGACATGTGGCAGTTAGGACCTGCCATGTGGCAGTTAGGGTCTGACATGTGGTAGTTAGGACCCGACATGTGGTAGTTAGGGCCTGATATGTGGTAGTTAGGACCTGACATGTGGTAGTTAGGACCTGACATGTTGTAGTTAGGACCAGACCAGACATGCAGTAGTTAGGACCCGACATGTGGTAGTTAGGGCCTGATATGTGGTAGTTAGGACCTGACATGTGGTAGTTAGGACCTGACATGTTGTAGTTGGGACCCGACATGTTCATAGTTAGGACCTGACATGTGGTAGTTAGGACCTGATATGTTCGTAGTTAGGACCCAACATGTGGTAGTTAGGACCTGACATGTTCGTAGTTAGGACCCAACATGTGGTAGTTAGGACCCAACATGTGGTAGTTAGGACCTGACATGTTCGTAGTTAGGACCCAACATGTGGGAGTTAGGACCTGACATGTTCGTAGTTAGGACCCAACATGTGGTAGTTAAGACCTGACATGTTCGTAGTTAGGAACCAACATGTGGTAGTTAGGTAGCTTTTTTACAAATGTAAGAGCATAATTATATATTAACAATATGACGATCAGACAACATCTTTCATTCAGGCCATTCTTAACACACTTGTGGTTGGCTCCAGTATTTGTCAAACTAACAGACTATGTGCTATCTACATTGTTTATATTTTCAAGTTGATTGATTGATTGATTGATTGATTGATTGATTCACTAATTCACTGCCTTTTTGACTGATTGTTTGAGTGAGTGAGAGATTAATGGATTGATTGATTGATTGGTTGGAGTAACATGCATTTATATTAGGGAGAGAGTGAGTTTTAAAGTAGATCAGCTCAGACAAGTCCTGCCCTAGCAGGTACTAGACAGCTTTTGGGGTCAGATACCCATACCCACAAAAGGGGGATTTGGTAAGAAGTGAAAGGGAATATTGAGTCAAAATTGCATGGTGGTTTTTTTACTTTTCATATTGTTCTTAATCAATTATGACAAATATACGGAAATTTCTGACAAATGACTTAATATATTTAAAGAAATGTGCATCAATACCAACTAATCTAATATCAATTTTCTTTGTTTCTTTGGAGGGGAATTTTAAATGGAAACGAGGGAAAACGCGAACTTTTTTAGTAGAGGAACGAAACCGATAAATAACCCTAAAATGGCCAAAAAGAGTGCCTTGCATAATTTAAGTTCTGATAAGTATTTTTTACACTAACAATATCCAAATACTACTTGAACAAAGAACTAGTGAATGTATATACATAAGTTGTACTTTCCACTTTCCATCTAGTATGTAAATATGTAATTTTGAATTTCATTTCCTAGATGTCAACTCATAAAAAAACAAGCTAAGATATATTACATATGCACATATTGCATGCCACACCATGTGACTTATGAATATTAGCAAAACCTGAAGAAACCTTTTGAGATATTCCCACTGTGAACATTATTATAAACTCAAATAATTGGAATCTATTCCGAATTTAGAATTTTCCTTTTACGTAGCTATGTTCTTGGATTTCTCCGGCTAATGGACTGCATTCGTATTTGAATTGCATATCAGAATGTTTTGTACCACTCGCAGCAGGACATAACAAACTATTTCAAGCATTTATTGCAGATGTTATAACAAAAACTGGGACAATCGAAAAAAAACGAAGTTGTAAATTATTAAAACAAATCTCCTAGGGAAGCAACTATCACCTGTGACAGACTGAAATAACAATCTCCACCCACCAGCAATCCACGAGGAAGATGTTAGGCGAGAGTTTTTATATTTTTTTGTTTTACGGGAATTTTCTCAAAATTGAGCGCCAGGAGGAAGGAATTAAAATAAAAAGGAGAAAAATGAGCATCGGGGAAAAAAATAAAATGGATATTTTCTAAGTTTTATTTTTTTTGAAAATCTTTGTAGAAAATTTTCATTCTTGTGAAACTTTTTTAGGCTAAGTTGCACTAATTTTATTTTCTATTGGAGGTAGACGGAACGGGCGGTGGAAGAAATAAAAATGTTATGAATTTGAATTTTATTTGGGTTTTACAATATTTAGGTACGGCCCTCCCGTAAAATGAAAAATATAAAAACTCTGGCCTTATTGTTCTTATTAAGAACAATAAAGAAACTGAACGAGTAAATTTAAGAACTGCGTCTGTTTTTTCGGTCACCATGCATACAAATAAAATGTAATTTTGTATCCAAAACAGTATAAGTGTCTGTACACCTGGTGTATGGTGTAAAAATTCAATTATTCTAATTAAAAAGGGAAATTTTACAATAAATAAAAGAAGAACAAATTATACATGTAGTATAGTACACAGACGGGTAACTCTGTTTGGCAAACTCTGACATAAATTACCAGCTGAAGGGTATGGGAATTCAGGGTTCATTTTTGCTTGTTTTCATAGGTATTATTCAGCTATATTCCAAAGGACAAAAAGTATTTTTCCTGATTTGAATACGTACAAATTCCTAATAAATCTGAAGAAAAAATTTTGATTCAATTAAGCCAAAAATTCACTGTTAGAGGCTTTCTCTCACAGGCAGTTTATATATATAGCAATTGTTGAATAATTAATCACTACATCCTTTAATTTTATTCCTAAAATTTTGCTGTAAATTCTAAACTTTTTTTCCAATTTCCAAGACTAACACGCAAAAATTCCCAATTTGAAGGGTATGCTTACAATTTTGCTGTAAATTCTGAACTTTTTTTCCAATTTCTAAGATTAACACGCACACATTCCCAATTTGAAGGGTATTAATGGGTCATCTTCCCAAAATAGCCGAAATAAACCCAGGACTTAGTTAAGTTAGTTAGACTGTGTAGATGTGAAAGTAAAATTCACAAGAGTCTATGAGTTGTGCAGAATTCTCACGAAATGATAATAAATATTTAGCAATTTTTGGTAATTTTACCAAGTTCATTTCAAAGCCATATGAACAAAATAAACCTGTAGATATAATAATCTACCCGTAGACTAAACACAAACAGATTACGCAATACACAATGACGCTCATAAAACATCACTTAAATCATTAACAGATCTCGTTATAAGCCAAAAATAATCCACAATTTTGAATAAAATACAGTAAAACCTCGATAATAAGACCACCCTTGGGACCCTCGAAAACTTGTCTTAATATTGAGGTGGTCGTTATATTGTTGTCGAATAAAGAGCAAAACGGTGAAAATGGACATGAAAATTAAGTTCTTATTATTGAGGTGGTCTAATTATTGAGGTGGTCTTTAAGTGAGGTTATTCCATATAAATGAAATATGCAAGAAAAATAAATAACTGGCCCATGAAAATATGGTCTTATTAATGAGGGGGTGTTAAATTTAAGGTGGTCTTTAAATGAGATTTGACTGTCAATAAATTTACTAATGTAGAAACAGATATTTTTAGGGACACTATGTCTGTACACAGATTTCAAAATGATGGATGGAGCAAAGAACAGGAGATTTTAAAACAGATTGCAATTTTGTTATTGGAAAAAGCTTATCTACAGAGAAAGTCGAATATAGATAGTAACTCAAAACAGAATCCAAAATATTAATAATCAATAGAAACACAAATTGACATGAATTTCCATATTTTGTTTTAATTGCCTTCATCAAAAACAGAAAATTTGGGTTGATATTCAAGACGATTAACTGGATATATTGTAAATTGATCGTAAATTTCAATTTTTCCAAACAAACTGAAGACATCTAGTTACAAGAGTGGCCAACTGTCACAAAATATGCCCGTCCTAAGTCAGAACTGAGAGTTAAAACAAGACAAATTTTAGGTAATTTCTATAACCAAAGGGCAATAACTCTTCAGTGACTCGAGCCATATGGCTTGTTATCAAACTTGTCCATGATATTATGCCCATACATATTCTGACGAAATTTGGTGATGATTGGTCAAATGCTTCTAAAGTTATTGAATGGACAACTAACTAGACAATGCTCGCCCACCCACCCACCGTACGTCGCAGGTGAAACTATAATACGTCCCATTCGATGAACAGGCTTTTAAAATTTTGAACTACAAAATGACTCAGTCTAATAATACACTTACAACTTCCATTTTTTCTTCATCTTTCTTCTTTTCTGCTTCTTTCTTCTTCTGTTTAGCTGTGATACTGAGTATGGCAGTCTCTACTTTATCTTTCTGTTTTTCCTTCTTCTCTTCCAGATTTGGCGCATAGGCAAATGTCGATGGTTTCGAGTTTGATTTCATCTCGACCTTTGGCATCTGAATTCAGAACAGCATAGAAGTATTTAGAATATGAAGCCAATTTCAAATGTTCAAGAAAATAAAGCAATGACTTAGCCCAACGATGTAAGCGTGGATTTTCTGTAATTTTCTGTAATTCTTGGTCTATGAAAGTATTTTAATTGAAAGATTAAGCAAGACTTAACTTCGTAGAAGGGAAGGCAATGGTTGATTGTTATTTCATCAAACACAAAGCTCCTTTAAGGGCTCACACACCATCGATGTGTTCTATGTGGGGCCAATAAAGGAGTTCATGTGTGGGATGAAACCACATTCAATGGTCAGTGAACCTAACCAGTGTTGCTGGGTTTTGAAACATTACTTTTACTAATTGCAATCAACTGACAAACACAAATATATTAGACGGGGAGCATAAACATGAACAACAGGTCCATGGAACAGCTGCCCCACTAATTAAGAGGACATGACTTCTAAGTAGTCTTTAAGTTAGGTTTAACTATACTTACATTAAGGTCACTGTTAAGACCAATGGTACATGTTGGTGTGAAAGCCAGAGACAAGAAGTGAGTAAGTGGGTACCAGAACCAGAACTGTGAGAACACTAGGATACCAACAATAGCCTCCATATTGCTGTGTCCTGTACGAGATTGTAACGAAATTGTCATGTTACGTCCACCTGAAATAGTGAAATAAAATAATGATAATACATGTATTTGATTGGTCTTAAACTCCTCATTCTAGACTCATACAAACAAACTCCGAAACATGTACATTAAGTTGTCAATGCACATGAATTCCTAAACATGAACACAAGAACAAAACATACAATCTTCAAAGCAAGGACTTAAATTACCAAAATATAGTGATACACTTTTAACCATGGATGTAAAATGCTCATAAAACAGATTCTTAAACATGGACTTCATGTAGGATAACAAAGATTACACAGTGTACTCTGACCTCCCTGATGTGTACCAATAAATCCTAAAATTGCAGGCAATTATGATTATATTGAAGAGAACATCTAGATTACAGGGGGTTCCCCAAGAGAGCAACATGTCTGCTTGCTGTTTGATTCCCTAAATTGACATATCATGTTAGAAATACCATTAGGCCATGTATATACAATACACTGATCATCATCCTACTGTATACAGACATAGGGATTACATGTTTTCTTCCAACAACCTTTGGTTAAGACCAAACTGATCATATATTAAGGGAATAAAAGCAAAAACTGAAAGTGCTTCAGTAACTCAATTAATTAATTATTTTCAATGAAGCATTGCAAAAAAATTGCTCATTTACAAGAGTGCTGAAGTATACTGAGATTTCAGAGCAGACACTGACACATGTGCCATTACAGTATAAGCCAAGATTCAAACCTGTGACCCTTAAGTCAGAGTCAAAACTGAAACCTGTGACCCTTAAGTCACAGCCAAAACTAAAACCTGCTACCCTTAAGTCACAATCAAAACTCAAACCTGCTACCCTTTAGTCACAGCCAAAACTCAAACCTGTGACCCTTAAGTCACAACCAAAACTCAAACCTGCTACCCTTTAGTCACAGCCAAAACTCACACATGAAACACTTAAGTCAGAGTCAAAATTCAAACCTGCTACCCTTAAGTCACAGCTAAAACTCAAACCTGCTACCCTTAAGTCACAGCCAAAACTCAAACATGGAACACTTAAGACAGAGCCAAACTCAAACCTGTGATCCTTAGGTCACAGCCAAAAGCCAAACATGGAACACTTTAGTCAGAGTAAAACTCAAACCTGCAAACCTTAAGTCTGAGCCAATCTCAAACATGGAACATTTTAATCAGAGCCAAAACTCAAACCCACTACGCTTTAGTCAGAGACAAAACTCAAACCCTGGACCCTTCAGTCAAAGACAAAATATAAAACTATGGGCCTACATAACCCACACAGGTGTTCAAGTACAAAACCTTGTCAAGTATGAAACAATCATATTGTACAGCATGCCTAAATTTGTTGGATTCATAACTTAATGATCATAGTAGATAGATTTATTCTCTAAAGGCCAACAGAATATGAGTCCAATTTCACCATAATTAATCGAACAACTAGGTTACATGAATATCAATAGATAAATGCCCATATTATCAGGCAATGATATCAGGAACATGACTACAGTAGCAAAAGTGGCAAGAAATATTTTTTTTTTAAATTCAAGAAAAACACGTCGCCATTTTAATGAATATTAGAATTGCAAGTCAAATTTTATACAGAAATTTTGCAGATACTAAATATTTCAACCAGATGCAGACATAAGGGATGATGTAACTAGGAGTTAGCTGATCCCCTGTCAACCAGATAACAGCCTATTGCCCGTCAACCAGAGTACAGTTGATTGCCTGTCAACCAGAATACAGCTGATTGCTTGTTAACCAGAGTACAGCCTATTGCCTGTCAACCAGAGTACAGCTGATTGCCTGTCAACCAGAATACAGTTGATTGCCTGTCAACCAGAATAAAGCTGATTGCCTGTCAACCAGAGTACAGTTGATTGCCTGTCAACCTGGACACAGCCGATTGCCGTACAACCAGAGTACAGTTGATTGGCTGTCAACCAGAGTACATGCTCAGGCAAGGAATGTTCAATTTTGTGTTTTTGGAATAGCTATAATCTCAGACACACAACAGTTAGAAGAGTTTGCTAATTACAGTTAGAACTTGTAGAAACCTAAACCTACAAGCCCTACCACAACAGCACCTAGCACTGAAGTAATCACAGTGACTATACCCACTGTGCCACTTTGTTAACCTCATGTTAGCAGTATTAAATTATCAAACATACTATGAACTTATTTCCCAATTAACTAAACCTGCCTAAGAAAACATCATTAGGCATAAATTGATTGAAATTAACGATGAAGAATATTTGAACATCTTGCTACTATCTTGAATAAATGGATTCCAGAACAAACTGCAACAGGAAGCTGATACTGATGTTCAACATGAGCAATTAAACATGTAATGTCCAGGTACAAGGGATACTGGCCTTCCCTTGATCATTATAACTGAGCATATATCTACGCTTATGCCAAATACTTCGATACAAATGTTTAATCAAGTTGTTGATTAATGTTTATTAAAGAGCTGATCATTTTATAGTACCTTTATATTGATTACCGGTATAATTGTATGCTACATAATTACAAAATTCACTCCAAATTATCTCCAGAAAATATTTCAATGGATTCCTACAAATGATTTATAAAAATCCAACTTTCTTCAGAAATTGCTTTCATTATAAAATATTCAAACTCAACAGACAAGATTATTATAAAATATCAAATTCTTACAAAAAAAACCAGCATAATGAACTTTCAACATAAATATGCCATGTTTTTTTAACCATTTATTCAAAATCCGGATTTTTACTCAAGAAAAGACATAGATCTGCCAAATTTGATCAAAATCCTACATCCCTGGCTAATCAGTTATTTATGACAGATCTCATTCAAGGTCAAATATCCCTATGTCTGTTTCCATGGCAACTAATGGCATGAAATATGTAAATTATGTCAAACAACAAGAACAACATTCCAGCAATCATTTACTCAAGACCAATGTGTGTCCTTCTTTATAGACAACATTTATACATAAAATGTGCCATTGATGACATAGTATGTATTGATATACTGAGTCACATAGTTATACTGCCCTCCGAAAGTTCCTGCACACTAACAATTTCCCATTGCAATTAATGTATTTTTCATATTTGTTTCACATGCAATACATCGAAAATGCTTTTTAACACAGCAATAATTTTCTGTAGAAGTATTTATAAATTTGTACTGAAACAGATTATCTTATTTTCAGATCAGATCAATCAGTTACACACATATTGGTTTCGGATGCAGGCCGATTGATCGATAAAATGTTTTATTTGAAATTCTGTAAGAAAAAGAAACAAAATTCTAAATATTCAAGTGTAAAGAAACTTTTGGATGGCAGTGTATATAGAAGATATATTGCTGTCTGTATATAGAAATAATAAAAAAGTAAGATTGAAAAGATATTAATTGATGTTAAGAGGGGTGTCAATAAGAGCCAGGAGCTGGTAAAATTACCCAGTAGCTTATTGTCACCCAGCTACTTTTCTTGAATGATCATAGTTAAGGGGAGACCTCCCCCCCCCCAGACCCATTCGACTTTTGGCGATTTCTTCCTACTCCAAGAAATAGTGACACACCCGTGTTTATTCCAGTGATGGTACGCAGATATTGTTAACATACCAACATCACTATTTGGAGTTCCGCAAAACAATGAGGTGTAGCCATTTTGTTTCTATCGCCAACCATGACTAAAATGTGCACAGAGCGCAGATTCAACGAAAACCGAAACTAGTCGGGCATCATTTTTCAGATAACTATCACATGGTAAACAAACAAGATTCTTTCATTTGTATGGATATTTCAAAATCCTTATCAGTATCGAATTAACTTGTTTGTATTGATAACATATTAGTATTGTTTCTATCAACGACAACGCCTTATCTATTTTGATGAAATTGAAACACATTAGAGCCAGACAAAAGTAAAAATTGAAATGCTTGAATGCACATGAAAAGCAAGACCCACAAAATGACCAGAAGCAGTAAATACTGGGGAAATTAACATCAATGCAAAAAGGCCCTTGCTACTTTTGATATGATTTTTCGGCGCAGCCGTACTTACATGGTAATGCTATTTTCATATCAGTGTTGTGTAAAACAATCAAATCTTATGTTAACTGCCACGGCAATTTCTCTGCAACCGAACAACGTTTGTAACCCTGACGCGGATTGGTTAACCTTTCGATAAAGGGTACGTTACCTCATCGAAATCAACTGAATTTCGGTGAATTTACCGAAATCCATTTTGAATCAGTTGTGACCAGCAATCGTAACATCTCGGCATTTTTTTATGTTGCACAACAAATCTTTACCTTCAAGATGTTTCTTGTGTCAGGTGTTTTCAACATTAAGATACTAAGTGAATGCATTATAACACTTTATCATCTCAAATTGCTCCAATATTTCCATTCAATGTGTGTGATTCAAAAGAGTTTTGCAATCCAAAAAACATCTGTATTACCAAAGTATGTAAACTGCCAAATTGAATGTAATTTTGACAGATCTTGATTCAATACCTACAACGTGGAATTGAATGAAGCAAACACTTTTTCACTTGGCAAGCATAACATAATTGTTAAACATAACACTCATGACTTGTAATGCCTTAATTTGTTTTCAGTGCTTTACATTGAAACTTCAGGTCTTATGATGAAATTTCTGCTTTGATTATGTTTTCGTCAGACATCATTTGGCAATCTCTCGCTTTTGTTGGTTTATCAACCAGGCAGATAACTGCTACATTATAACTGATGGGTCCATTATTAAAATCGTGCTTAGATCTGCTAGCTGGTTTAATTTTTACATCCATTTCTTACCACAGTTTCAATTATACATATTCGAGACAGTTTAACTAGGGTGCAAAAAGTACGACGACCTTTCAAAAGCAACTTGAGACAAGTCATGTTGTGTAAGGCAAACAGTTGAGATAATCCGACTTCTTGAGTTACCATAAAAGGGTGGGTGAACATGTGACTTTTTTGTTTAATACGCGGCACAAAAAGCTGGCGGCCGATCACAAAACGGTACGTATTTTGGCAGTTTTTGTGTTAGAAATGGTTTTTAATAGCCTAAAACCAGGACATCCAACATCCAGTTGCATCGATGCCCATATAGATCTCTGTAGATTTGCCGGAATGCATGCCACAATAAAATCGAACATTGCGCCTTGCTTAAATTTTGTGGCACGTATTTTGGATGACCAGGTTATTAAGCTATTAAAACTAACACAAACCGTCAAAATAAGTACTGTTTTATGATCAGCCGCCAGCTTTTCGTGCCACGCAGTTAACAAAAAAGTCTAGGTGTTCACCCACCCTGCATACAGTACTAGCCTATTCTTCCCCAAGCAACAGGAAAACTTCCCCACATGAAGCAGTAGTGATGGTAATATGACTTAGTCAATTTGTCGCACAGAACATGCGAGCTGTTCCGCGTGATAAAACCTGTACAACAAAATCAATCAGATTTTTACATGTCCTAAAAGATATATTTTTGTACTTCCGTTTAATACCATCTTCCTTCATTTATATAGCCATTTCAATGTAAAGAACCAAGTGCAATTGCATTGGGAATTACTTGATGTCTTAATCAATGTCACAGTTACAGGTTTTGTCTTGGAAGTTCTCAAAATACTTTTCCTGAGTTCAAATTAACAACTGTTTTGTCTTGGTAGTTCTCAAAATACTTTTCCTGAGTTCAAATTAATAACTATCAGTATGTCTGGTTAGTGACTTAACTGGAGGGGTGGGGGGGGGGGAGTTTACGAGGGTTATTACTAATCTGTCCAGGTGTGAAAGTCAATAGAATAGAAATCAGTGTATGTCTGCAAAAAAGACAAATAAATAATAAAAGGTTGACAATTATACCTGCATCAATAATGCCTTGTGCCAGAATAGCTCCAAACTTGGCAATGATGTCATCATGTTTATCACTGATGATCTTACTGTACATCTGGCGGAAATGTGCCATCTACAATTTAAATACATGACAATAAACACATCTATTGTATTTAAATACAGTAAACCTCAATAATGCGGCCACCCTTGAAAACTGGTCTTATTATTGGGTGGTCTTAATACTGAGGTTGAATAAAGAGCAAAACAGAGAAAATGGACTTGAAATTTGTGTTCTTAATTTTGAGGTGGTCTTATTATTGAGGTTGTTGAAGGGTGATGCTTAACTGCATGTATTTCTCTTGCTAAAATCAAGCATAGTTACCTTTTATTATTATTTCATATTTTCATTCAGACAGTGACTCTCATATAATATACCAAGTTATAAGAAAATCTCTGCTAGAAAAATATAGTAAAATTGTGTCGATTTTGCTCTATATTTATATGAAATATGGAAGTTTTATCTTCATTATCATAAAATCGAGCAAGGTGACCCTTCATTTTTATTTCATATTTTGGTTAGATACATTACACTGATAAAATATACAAAGTTTAAAGGAAATCTCTTTGTTAGAAAAAAGTGGCCTTATTGTTGGATACGCTGAAGACAGTTTCAAGATCTGTACCAGTTTCAGGTGAAGTTTCTCAGAATAATTTCCGCGTATACCATCGTAACATATATCATTAATCCTGATGTAATCAATTAACTGAACACAATAAATAATTCTTGAAGCATTTGAATAAAACTCGGAAGAATATAAAATGAAAATTACGAAATCTCATCCTAAATTCAACTAATTTTATGCAATATTTGATAGAAATAATGGATTGTAGACCGATAAAAACATACAAACATGGGAGCCGAGGGTAAAGTAAATCATGCAAATCCAATAATCAAATATTTATAAATTTATGTTTAAAAAATATTACAGCAAAGCATGGGAATGCCCTACACGCTACAACAGTGACATACACAAATCAATATAAATACAGTTCAATAGGTTTTGTGCTAACAGTGACATACACAAATCAATATAAATACAGTTCAATAGGTTTTGTGCTAACAGTGACATACACAAATCAATATAAATACAGTTCAATAGGTTTTGTGCTAACAGTGACATACACAAATCAATATAAATACAGTTCAATAGGTTTTGTGCTAACAGTGACATACACAAATCAATATAAATACAGTTCAATAGGTTTTGTGCTAACAGTGACATACACAAATCAATATAAATAGAGTTCAATAGGTTTTGTGCTAACAGTGACATACACAAATCAATATAAATAGAGTTCAATAGGTTTTGTGCTAACAGTGACATCCACGAATCAATATAAAATATAGTTCAATAGGTTTTGTGCTTTAGTTTGTACTCATACTTGTGAAATCTATTGAGAAACAAGTTATTACAACTTATATTAATCACTCTCGATGACTTCTTCCTGGTGTACTAACCAGTACTCACGCCTAGTTAAGGTATTGTGCATCCACAACCTTCAATGCTCCTGGCATGAGTAGACTGATCCTAGCTATTTAGTACCCAGTTCTATCAGAGACTTGCCAGTACAATAACCCCTGGCCCTGGTATTCCCTCAATCTCATACCACCCGAGTTTTATTCACTCAATTTAAGCTTTCACTCAAATTTATATTCTCAATGTAATCTCAAATATTATCAAATTTTGTACCCCAAAACAAACCTCAAATATTTGAGTGCAATATCAACATTTGAGATGAGATTTTTCTTGAGAATAGGATTTGAGGGAAAGTTCAAATAATCTTAGGCGATTTTGAGCAAAATTTTGTGAATACAGGGCCTCAAGACTATTTTTAAAATAAACGTTGTTAATTGTAAAAGGAAACGAATCTCAACGTTGCATTGAACTATAAAATGCACCGATACAATGTTCTCGTGACAGGATTCATACATCATCATCATACCGACAAATTACGGGGTAGTTAATTATTGCAATTACTTGTTGGAAATATTCAACTGTTTGGGGAGTGATCAATTTATTATGAAATGCACCTAAGGTAATCAGAAATGATGTGATCATTCCTTCTAAGCAGTTTACACAAATCAGAGTTACGCAGATAATCTACAATGCATATTCACGCATAAACTAAACAAGTGTCATTTAGTTCCATGCATTCTTTATACATTAGGGAAAATAGCAAACATACTGAGGTAGAATAAGTTAACAACTACAAAATAAACTACAGATTTTGCTTGTAAAGCACTATTGTTGTTTTTTTATGTTACCTGTACCATTTTTTTTTAAACGCCCCTCATTTTTTTTTCCATATCCCCCATTCTTTATATTATTTCAGTATTTCGTTCCCCCATTCTTTATTTTTATTTCATAATTCCCATTCCTTCCCTTTCATATCCCCCATTCTTTATTTCATATCCCCACTCTTATTTTATTTCATACCCTCCATTCATTTCATTTCGTATCACCCATTCTTTATTTCATATCCCCACTCTTATTTTATTTCATACCCTCCATTCATTTCATTTCATATCCCCCATTCTTTATTTCATATCCCCACTCTTTTATTTTATTTCATACCCTCCATTCATTCATTTCCTATCACCCATTCTTTATTTCATATCCCCACTCTTTTATTTTATTTCATACCCTCCATTCATTCATTTCCTATCACCCATTCTTTATTTCATATCCCCACTCTTTTATTTTATTTCATACCCTCCATTTATTTCATTTCCTATCACCCATTCTTTATTTCATATCCCCACTCTTTTATTTTATTTCATACCCTCCATTCATTTCATTTCCTATCACCCATTCTTTATTTCATATCCCCACTCTTTTATTTTATTTCATACCCTCCATTCATTTCATTTCCTATCACCCATTCTTTATTTCATATCCCCACTCTTTTATTTTATTTCATACCCTCCATTCATTTCATTTCCTATCACCCATTCTTTATTTCATATCCCCACTCTTTTATTTTATTTCATACCCTCCATTCATTTCATTTCCTATCACTCATTCTTTATTTCATATCCAGATTCTTCTTTTGATTTCATATCTCAATTCTCTATTTGTCATATTCCCCATTCTTTATTTTGTTCAGGTCCCCATTCTGTATATGATTTAGTATCCAAATTCTTCATTTAATTTCATATCCCCATTCTGAAGTCTATTTCGTACCCCCCCTGGTCCCCTCTCCCATCCTTTTCTTTATTTGATATCCTATAAAGACAGGCATAGTGGCCTAAGGAAAGAGTGGAGGGTTCTAGCTCTGAAATTGTGGGTTCGAAACCTGCCATGGGCAAGATACCTCTGGGATCCTCACAATCACTAAATATGGTGAAAACACTACAGAGAAACCCAGGAGAGAGTAATTGAGAGTGATTTATATAAGACGTAATATCAGGTCCTACAATCAATGGAACATGTTGAATATAAGTTTAAACTAAATCATAATGAGGGTTTTGACAAAATCCAGGTTTTGAACTCACAACCCTAAAAAGTAAAAGCATTTTTCGAAGCTATACAATACCTTAGGACATGTGACTTCATTCTGTTGTATCAGTATCATGGCTGAAGCAATGAGGGCTCCTTGTCTTACATAGTTAACTGGATCATTGGTCATTGGTTCAATCAAGTTGATAGCTTCCTGAAATCAGAGCAAGTACACACATGTTATAATTAGTTAACAAAGTCACCTACATATAGTAACTGTGAAAACCATGACAGATGCGGATACTTGTCAGCACTATCATTGGGACTAACAAGTTCTCGGAATCTGAGCCAATGTATTTTTTACATTTCCGTAGATGCTGAGGTTGATGCTAATGCTCATACCACGACAAAAGCTCTTCAATTTGTCACAACAGATGAAGTAGAAACAAATCAAACATCAACACTGAATTAAAGATGAACAAGATACAGAAGACTGAAAGGACATCATCAGCATATCTGGCAACTAAAACAATAAACTCTTTGATTGAGACTCTCTTCCTAAAAACAGCTCACATTTATCCTTACTCAGAATATACAACAGGAAGCTTTTAGACTGGCTGCTGGCCAGGGTTGACAGGTGACCATTATTCATGGCCTGTAATTTTCAATGGGGGGGAATTGAACTTGCCATGATTGACAGGGGACCACTATCAACAAGTGTCCATAAGTACAGATTGGACTGTATACTGTATAACTACAGTCAAACCTGTCTGTAAAGACCACCCATGGGAACAGCAAAATGTGGTCTTTGTTTACAGGTGGTCTATTAGCAGATTAAATATCATTGAAAATGGTCTGATGGGAGATAAAATTGGTGGTCTTTGCAGACAGGTTTTGCAATAGTGGTCTTTGTTCGCAGGTGGTCTTTAACACAGGTTTGACTGTATATTGAAAAATAGTGTTAACGTTAGAGTGAACACATTAAAAACAGACTCGAGTATTTTTCAGAGAATTTTTCATCCCTCATCACTCAAGTGACAAAAGTTAATGTGTTTGAGAATAGAGTACCAAATTTGAATAATAATGCTAGCAGAGTGTAGAATTTATTCTGTGAAACTTTCTGTGAGATTTCAGTTTCAATCGGAGATTTGAATTGATAATAAGCATTGCACTTCTTCGATAGCACTTATAATAATTTCTCTCTGTCGAAATGTCACTATCAAATAAGTAAGAGAGTGTTACAAAAAGACTACACTGCACTCGTTTTTTATATAATATCTGTTATACCATAGGGGATAGTCACAATGATATTATGTATTAATATAGACCAACAATTGATCTCAGGTCAAACTCCTAGCATGTAGATAACTTGTGTCCATTACTGTCACTAGCAGTTTACAAAGCAATTTGCCAATTTTTCATAAGCATCATACAAGTCTCTTTTCTCCCATCATGTAGATAAACTATGACCGGGGACCATCAAATAAATTTAGTCAAAAGGGAATCACAGGCAATTACTGCAATAATTGACTGAACCGAATTCATAACACCAGCAGCAATCTCGTTGTCATGTGTTTGTACATATTCAATTCATCTCAATATTTTGGGACTAATGTGATAAAACAGTCAGTTCTGTAGCATTGCCAGGATACACGTCAGATTTAAGTGCCATAATATTATGTGATATCTCAGAATGTATTTCTCATTGCGAGGATATAACAAAATGATCCAGACATTATCATACAACTGTCATTATTCCTCAATGATGTAATATGTTCTCATAAATATACGAAATCTCAAAATCAACCATCCGACTAAAAGCACTAATAGACAAGTAAACAAACATTCCAGGTATTTGAATGGTAGGTGTAAAGGTCAAGAGATGTTTCCCAAGGCTGCCGGCGAAGTAGGGCAAATTAAAAATAAAGTTACATCCTAAAATTAAATTTTAACAAATTTATCACCCTAGCAATGTGGTTGTTGCCAATATTCTGCTAGGATTTTCATGAGAAACATGATGTGCAGCATGTGAAGGAAATTGGGATGCCAAGAATTCAATCATTAGAAAGAACAACCATTTTAACTGGTAATCTACTTTGTCTGCAGAGTAAACTCTTCGTGAAATTCCTTTTTTTCCAATTAATTTCAACAGACATTTTGTTTCAACTTTTATATTAGCATACTAATTATTTTATGACAATTAAGAATTAAAAATTGTGCCTCAACGTCCCATGAAAACACCAATAAGAAAAGAGTAGGGATGTCATCACCACAAAATTTATTGATTCAAATGAGTCGGTCTTGTATCA
The DNA here is from genome assembly GCA_032209605.1 of Mactromeris polynyma. NCBI lineage: Eukaryota > Metazoa > Mollusca > Bivalvia > Venerida > Mactridae > Mactromeris > Mactromeris polynyma. Next base: position 8,873,215 of record JASFXZ010000011.1, on the reverse strand, counting down.
ATTACATACAAGAAATCGTGTCTGTTTTCCAAGCACTAGTTACATGTTTTCCAAGCACTAGATACAGACAGTTCATTCCTTATTTATTTCCAGTGTGCTATAACTGCATGTTTTTGCCATAACTGATTGCCGTAAGAAATAAATGGCTGTGCCCAGGAAAAATCCAATGGGAACAATCTGCACATGGTTTCATTGATCAAAATTCACTACAACGACATATTCATTAATACCACATAAATCCTGGGAACTTACATGGTCGTAACATCAAGAGTTGACTGTATATAGAGTATAAGGTTATGATTATTGTAGTACCGTACCTTGAGTCCAGTTCCAGCGCAAGCGATACCCAGCGCCATGGCAGCACCGAATCTGACATGAGGATTGTAACTCTCCGATAACAGGGATACCACGCTAGGACATTGTTCTGGTGTTCTGAAAATATACAATAATACCGAATATGGGCATATGTATGATTTAAATTCATTTAGTCAAATTAAAAGTAAGGAACATGAAAAGTGTGTTGAAGATTTCAAATTCTCTTGTACTTTTACTGAGGCATTAAACAAATCTTCGTGACGTTGAGTATTTTTCTTCTTCTGAAAATCAATATTTCTTGCGACTATTTAACTATATATCTCTAGAGCAAGACAGCAGAGGGTCTAAAGGTTCTTGTTGTGCATCATTTTTGACAGGAAGGTAGTGAGACGGCAATCACACCCATTTTTTATTTTTGGCCCGATTACATTTAATTAAGTACACATGGCAGTGTCAATGTGGTTTGAGATAAAGTCAATTTTCTGGAAAGATTGGATTGCAGTCAACAGAGTTCTTCATGACAAATGTAGAAAAATCTACAATAAAATATGGAAGAGTCCAAGACATTTATGATATAATAGAACTATAAATGTCGCACTGAAAAGCTCATCATTTCTCTGTAGAAATAGCATAAGACATGTGATTTAGTTCACTGCTGAAAGTAATCATGATTGCAGAAAAAATTCTTAAACAAAACAGCAAGGAATGATGATATCAACAGTTAGCGAGACATTAAAATAATGGTACACTTTAACATACAATAATCCTGTAATACAGCAATGACCAAAGGCCATCTTATACCATAGCCAGATTAACTGGTGTAAAATTTGCCAATTATTCAATAGGGTGTGATATAGAAATTGCCATTGGAATTTTGAATGCTGGCATGAAGGCAAGAGAAATGGCAAGACAATCAAATGTTAGCGAATCAACTAACAGTCGTCTGTAGACTCGATATCAGTCGACATGAGACGTCCAGGACAGGCCAGGTTTAGGCAGACCACGTAGAATAACTTTGTTACAAGACCGCTATATTGTAGACTGACATGAAGACGTTACAGATTCATGTTGAGTCACATGTTAGATGTCCATGTCAGGACTGCAATCGGCACAAGAGTTTGTTCTCAGACGTAATCATGTTACAGTCCTCCTTTGGCCATCATAATTACCAAACCTTTCGTCCAGTGAACTCGTGTGGGACCACCTTGGACGAAAGATTAGAGAACGTAATGACCTCAGCAACTTACATGACCAAGACCAAAGAAGGACGAAGAATTCCTTTACAAGTTGTTAGGAGGCTAAAACGAACAGCACAATAAAAAGATGTGAGGCTGCTTTTGTTTGTAATGGGGGACATACTGAGACTGTATTGATAAACATGTACATACATTTTTCTATTAAAGTTTTCTATTCGTTAAAATGGTTGAATATCAAATGGAATTAAAGGATTTAAGATGCGAGTTGTGATCTTTGTTTCTATTTAATTTTATAAAAAAACACACACAAAAATACAAAAAATTACCAACTTACTAAACTTATTTTTTTCAGTACAGAAAGGAAATGCTGACATAGACGGAAATTCTTTGATAGACGGAAATCATCTCAGTGCCGTTTGTTGGAATTATGTGTCAAAAAATCCGTGCAAGACGGAACTACAAGACAGGTTTCAGTATGAGTATAAAGCTATGAATAACTGCAGATTGGACAGTTTATGACAACTTGATTCAAACAGAGATATTTACACCAGATTTAAGAGATAGCTAATGCATCTATTTCAGTCTGGGAGCTGTTCAACTTATGACAACCAGGAAATAGATCATGTCTATATACTTGGTGCAGCATATATAGGTACTTTCTCATTGACTAGTCCTTTAATTGCATAAACTGACTGCAGGATTCATGCAAGGGTGGACGAAACCCCTACCATGAATATTCCAGAAAAGAGAAAATCTTTTCACAAAACCCCTCCCACAAAAAACATGAGTAAGCAATATAAGTACTACAATAACAGACTTTCTTTTCAGCTGTTTTATAGCCATTATTCTGCTATATTCCCAATGCCAATATGTACACATTTTTCCCAATTTGAATATTAAAATTCCCAATACATCGGAAGAAAAAGATTTGATCCAATTTAGCCAAAGATTTACAAAGTTAAAGGCTTTTGTCAAACAGGCAGTTTATATAAATAGCAATTGTTGATTAATAGAAATCAAGAGTCCTAGCTTACAGTTACCAGAGTTTACTCCCCTGTGAACTGAAAAATACTTGTCAGGGAAATGAATATACAACAATCTAGTCCTATTTTGTCACATTTTATGACCAGTCAAATACTTATCCTACAAAATACCAATAAAGTTTATTGGTAATTAAATATGCATATTAAATAACTCGGGCACATTATAAGCACCCACTTACAAACTAAGATCAGTTAATGCAAACAAGTATACAAAATAAACTCAAGAGTTAGCAAGTTTTAGGCAATGTGGAATTTTGTACATTATATGTTAGTGCTTACTGCCTTAGAAGTAATGGAAATATGTGTTTGGTTTTCTTTTAACCACTCACAGCTATTCATGACATGACATCAACAAATATAAGTGAACCAAACATACAAAAGACGTTCCCAGTATGGCATCAGACCCAGAGCCCTTCTCCCCAAATAACTATCATCATTAACATTCCACATACCCAAACACAAGCCACAGAACCACTTCCCAACACAACACCAGCTGCAGTGCCCTGAACACTGAACAACACCAACCACAGCCTTCCCTCTATACAGCACCGGCAGTGTCCCTCCCAATGTACAACACTTAAGCCACATACCCACCTCCCCATGCAACACCAACTGCATAGCCTCTCCTTTGCAGAAGACCAGAAACAGTGCCCCAAGTGCCTCTTCCCATGCACAACCCTTCACAGTGATCGCCTCCCAGTACAACAATCATTTGTAACCTTCCCCCATAGAACACCAGCCATATCATCGTCTCTCCCTCAGTGTAACGCTAGTAGTCAGTGTCCAAAGCCATATACAACTCAAGCAACAGTCCCCCATGTGACACAAATGTAATGCAATTTGAATGTAGATATTGACATACTGCTGAAGCAGTCAAGGCAAGTTGTTTATCTACAGAAAACACAATTTCTCAATAGAAACAGGAAAAATATTTTCAGGGAAAGGGCCATTGACCAGAATAATAATTGTAAATATCATCTGTATTGCTTTGAGCAAAGACATAACATAGCAATTCTTCTTAAAAACGGAAGTCAACAGAAAAATGGTATGACATGTAATCTATAGTAAACACAACATGTTTACACAGAACTGACAGATTGCCAAACAATGTTAGTGATTTGTAAGTCAAGGAAACCTAAGCTATGCTTGATGATTTTCTTGTTTTATAGCTTTCAATGAGATTAAGTGAGAGATTTATCAATAAACTTAAACAAACATAATCCAATCAGAGATCATAAAACTGTGGTTAGACAAGAAATAAGAATTTACTCAACTGTGTTTGTATGACAAGACATACGGTCTGATGGGAACTAGATTTGGAAAAATATTCTGAAGTTACCAAGAGGAATGTTGAATCATACAGGAATAAGTTGATTTGCTTAAAATGGTGTCCTATCATTTTCTTTTTGTATCTTTAAACCCAAGCAAATGAAGTTTGAAGGGGTATATAGGAGTCATCTTGTGGTCAGTATGTTACATAAATGAGGCCAAAACTTAATTTTCACTTTTAAAAGGTTTCAAAATGTATTTCATGAAGACCTCTCTGCTCAACATTTTTTCACTGTCATACAAATCACAATGAAGTGTAGATGGGTTTAACGTTTTGTTCAGGTTTGTTCCAAGCTTTGAAGAGTTAATGCCCCTGCTCCCATCTACAAAGCATGGGAGGTATAGTTATCACTTTCTATGGTAGCTCCAGTTTGTGTTAACTGGATGAGACAAAAAATACCTGAACACTAGAATATGGAACAATTCTTAACACATAGATCTGGATTGCTATAAAAATGGATTTTCCCCATCAATCCTGTGGAACAAGCAACAATATACAGGTAAAATTGTGCTCAAATTGCAACGAAAACAAAGAATTTATATTGTAACAACCCATTGACACAAATCATAACAAATGCGTAGTAAGGAACCCCTGCAGAAATCGACCAGGCAGTAACACAGCCAATTTTTGAACAACCAATAACAAATGTTTATGGTTTTCACTTTTATCCTCACAATTACACTGCCATCCAAAAGTTTCTTCACACTTGAATATTTTGAATTATGTTACTTTTTTCCTACAGAATTTCAAATAAAACATGTATGACCATGAAGTAAAATTATTCATCCCACTTCTGTGATTGATAGTTAAGAATCAACAAAAAATGTGCCCATCTCGACAGCAGCATCAATTAGCCTGCATCTGAAACCAATGTGTGAAACTGATTGATTTGACACCAGACAATAAGATAATTTGTTTCAGTACAAATTTATAATACTTCTACAGAAAATTATTGCAGTGTTAAAAAGCATTTTCGATTTATTGCATGTGAAACAAATGAAAATACATTAATTGCAATGGGAAATTGTCAAAGTGTGAAGGAACTTTTGGAGGGCAGTTTATATGACATCATGGTCAACAAATGGCTTCTCCTTTACAATTGAATGCCCAATAAACAAATGAGGAAATATAATTACCATACAATAACAGGAGTGTCCAATTTGCAATGAGAAAATCACAGATGGTTGGATAATAAATGTGTTCCCATCAACACAGCATGTGATTAATAACAACATAAAATCTGGGCAATTGGCAACACAAAACAATTTATTAATAAACATTAACCCAGTATTTCATTAAACATTTATTGACCTATAATGAAGCATACCTGGACAGATAATGGCACCTATCAATGTATTGCCTTACCAATGCTGGGATGGAGTGGGGATATAGTATTGGTTCACATAAATGGGGACAGTGATCAATGATTCCTAAGGCAAAATAGTCTGCAAGCCTGCCATCAGACTGCCACCTGGGAAATTTTCAATGCTGCATTTTAGGTGCTGAGGAGCAGACCTCCATCACTGCCAATGATTTTAACAAACTCTTAACTCCAAGGGATGACTTTAGGCAACACATGTTGCAGTGTGTCAATATCCCTTGAGTGTTCCATTAATATACATACAAGGCTTTGCAGCCTCAATGTTGCATCAGTACAGAATATACAGTGTGTTCATCTTACAAAAAAAGAGAATGCAAGATTAAATAAACCTTTGTATTTATGTCTTATAAATCAACAAAAACAGCATGAAACTATATTTCAAGTCTCCACAAAGTTTGCTATAGAACTTATCTGATGTGAGTATTCAAGTCCTTAACACATAAACTAAGAAGAATTCACACTAAATTGTGTAACAGTTATAACAGTTTAATATAAGCTTAGTATTCAACAAAACATGAATAATCCCGTTACATTGATAAAACAAAAGCATAACACTTTAACCAACATGCTATTTATGTAGCAAAAATCAATGAAAAAAATGAAAGATAGACACATACATTTATTGGTGCATTTAAAGATAACATTGGAGCAAAACATGCAACAGTTGCCAGTGAGAAATCAGAACTGAGAAGATCCAGATTGAGAGCCTAGACTTTATAACCAAATATTTTTACAAATAAATTCTTATCAAGACGTATACCAGAGATGTTCATATGAAGTTGGTGTGGTTTATGATTGTCTCTGTTATGATATTTGTTGTGCAAATTGAACAGGAGAAATAGCTACAGGATAAAACATATATTGATGTATAAACTATTGATATATAAAAATAGTTTTTATTTCATCATACACTCCAAAGTGGATCAAATGATAAGCCCACACATCGTCTCTGTTGATATTTCAGCGCATTGCAAAATCTTGGAGAGGTAAGTTTCGTTTAATTTGGGGATTTTGTCAAGTACTAGACTGGACTTCATATTCTATTACTGGTACTTTAGAGATTGCATGGATCTTTCTACTTTATCTATGACTTTAGGCATATGCATGTACACAAGAACTACAAAGCAGGTGTTTTATAATGATTTGAAAGAGAAGAGAGATCACCACTTAACCATTGAAAGAGAAGGGAGATCACCACTTAACCATTGAAAGAGAAGAGAGATCACCACTTAACCATTGAAAGAGAAGAGAGATCACCACTTAACCATTGAAAGTGAAGAGAGATCACCACTAAACCATTGAAAGAGAAGAGAGATCACCACTTAACCATTGAAAGAGAAGAGAGATCACCACTTAACTATTGAAAGTGAATAGAGATCACCACTAAACCATTGAAAGAGAAGAGAGATCACCACTTAACCATTGAAAGAGAAGAGAGATCACCACTTAACCATTAAAAGAGAAGAGAGATCACCACTTAACCATTGAAAGAGAAGAGAGATCACCACTTAACCATTGAAAGAGAAGAGAGATCACCACTTAACCATTGAAAGTGAAGAGAGATCACCACTAAACCATTGAAAGAGAAAAGAGATCACCACTTAACCATTGAAAGAGAGTTGTGTGTCATGGTCAACATTTTATGAGCATGTTGAACATCACTGACTTGCAATTATAATTAGCCCTTTGCTTTCACTAGTATTGCAGACCAAAACATTTGGTTTGGGTTATGAATCCATTGATTAAGACCACAAATCAGTTCCCATCCAGCCCTCACCATGCTAAAACGATACACACTTGGCTAAAAGCTGGAATTCCAGTCTCGAAGAAATTCAAGGCCAGCATGAATACATAAAATTTACATTTTTGGAAGGACAGTTTCTTCTAATACATCTAATCCATATAGCTACCGTAAATGTTAAAGTCTCAAAGGACAGAGACTGTTTTCTAAATTCTGCATATCTAATTAAAACAATAGCACCTCAAGTGGCATTGCAGACTCTTGTCTGACGGTTACATTATCATTGAGACATATACTTCATCAGGAACTGAGCTAAACACTACAGTTAACATGTTTGTTGATGCAGTATCTGATGGTGACGACAGTAAATCTGCAACAAATGATGCAGAAAGAAAGTGCAATAAACACAACAATGAAATAGAAAGCACTGTGAATACAACAGCAGTAGAAGGCAGTTACCTTGTAGATAATAAAAGTTATTTCTAACATATGATTAAAACCAGAAATAATTCAGAGAGAGCTCATTAAACTGTCAAACTTATTTAAGTCAATAACACAATTAACCTTACCCACCCACCAATTCCATTATAATGTCATAGCCCAGTATAAGCCATCAGAGTTGTATACAAAACAGCAACCAAAAGACTGACAAGGATAAGAATTGTGAAGAAACAATGCAATAAACTCTATGATTACCATTAACAACTTTCAATTGCACTGATGGCTTAATATTGAGTATCTAAGTGCAGATATATTTTTACAGCTTCATTTCTTGATTGTTTTGAAGGGTTTGATGATATCCTTAGTCAATCACAATTGAGAGAGGGAAGTGTCAATAAAAGTCACTTAAGATAAATAAACAAGAAATATCTTGAAAAAAGAAGGTTAAGATTAGTTGTGCAACATAAAAATGCCGAGATGTTACGATTGCTGGTCACGCCACATCCAAAATGGATTTCGGTAGATTCACAGAAATTCAGTGGAAATTCGGTAAGGTAACGTACCCTTTATCGAAAGGTTAACCAATCCGCATCAAGGTTACAAACGTTGCTCCGTTGAAGAGAAATTGCCTTGGTGGTTAACGTAAGATTTGATTGGCTTAAACAACAGTGATGTGCAAATAGCAAAACCATGTTTGTATGGCAGCGCTGAAAAAGAGTCCTAATGACCAAGTGGGATTTCTCTATGGTTATCTTCAAGGGACAGATTAAAGCCAGTATGCAGGTCAATCATGAACCAACAGAAATTTCAAAATTGCACAAGAGTAGTAGTAAATTTAAAACAAAACTTAACCCATCATTTATGTTTGTGTCCAGTGCCCCTTTTGCTTCTTGTAATTGTAATTTTCATGTAACTTTTTGGGGCCACTTTGCACTTAGTATGTGGCATTACCTATAAATCTTCATTCATTTTATTTTAACATCATTACTAAAACAAATGATTGATTATGGGCCTGTTGGCAAACATACATCATAATAGATTGGAACAAATATACCAACGACATAATACAAATCTACTTTCACCTGATTCGATATTCAGAGAAAAAATCTGTCAACTAAAGTAACCATTTTTATAAATCATGTCATTACTTGTAAGAAAATTATCACATCTTGAAGTTTTTTGACAGAATTGTATCTTACTCAACAATATTACGCCAGAAAATGTGTCAGATGATCACTCATGCCTTGTTTATCATCATAGAAAACAAGTATTATACAGCCTTCTACAAGTTCCATTAAATCATTAGGATACAAAATAACCAACACGACTGTGCAGTCATGTACAGATAATTCAATCTAACGAATTCCTGAGATAAATGGGTCCACACTCTCTAACTTGGTAAAAGTAATTCTTTAACCATTGAAGTTGGCGCTGGTTCCGCTATTCTGTGATCAATCAGACTTAAGAATGTTATATTTACACATAAATGACGTATAGACTCTTTTGTATTTGATATAAACTGCACTTCCTTATTTGTGTCTTCTTGTTGGTTTTCCATTTATGTCATTCATGATAATTGTTTGTCAAGGAGAAGACAGTTAAGACATTTAATTGCAGGTCATTAAAACAGATTAGAAGCTTAGCACACATGTTGTTTACATAAAGTTAATATTACTTTAGCATTTTTACACAACCGTATTCTTTAATTCACAAACATGGTTATCCACGGATTTTGAATTCGTCAATACTAAACTTATGGTGTGCAAGGTGTCTTTCACAGAAATGTGAATCAAAATTTCTTTTAAATATTTCCTTCTCAGAAGGCATAGTGTGATGTTGAGCTATGTCATTTACAAGCAGGTCATCTTCACCAAGTGAAACGTGAGAAAAGTACTGTTTTGTCAGTTTACAATAAATGGATGAGTGTGCATGTTCCACAGTTTGCTTGAGAATCACATTATGGTTGGAACACTTTTTTAAATATATGGATATAATTTTATGTTATGTACCTTGTATCAGCCCCATAACACTCTAGTACGGAAATTTTCCAAGAGAGATGAAACTAACGAAACATAAAATAATCTCACCACAATGGAGATTACTAAACTGGTAAAGAAATTCTCGCATTTCCTGAACTGAGAACTTGCTGACATTATTTCCCAAATATGGAAAATACATAAAAAACAAACCCACATATATATTTAAACACATCAGGGAATCATCAGACACCACACATGACGACAACATACCATTATAAACAGACACATTATGTAAATATGTACCAGATAACCTTCAAGGCAAACCCAAGAAAAAAAGATGAACAAAAGTGATTTTTTGTCACAATATGCAAATTCTTACATTTCAGTTTACAACAGAAACCAATACAGCCCTTTTTCCCTGAGGGAGTAAAGACTGAAAAAATTTGATTTATACTGAAGCCATGCAACAGGAGGAATGCTACAGAGTACAATGTCATTGCAATTAGAGGTCTCAAGTTAATGTATTGATATCCATTCCCGTGTTAGAATCAACAACAATCTCTGAAACCATTTAAGGCTTAGTGCAAAGCGATCATTCTTCAAAGACCATCCTGAATTCAAATGCATGTGGATCCGATAATTAAATTACCAAAAATAGCTGGAGTGATTGCGCAAGACTTCATGATCAATGCTCTCAACTGAAGAAACAGCTGACATATAGAAAATTATGAACTAAACATAATCATGCAAGAGTTAAATGATCAAACAACCAGTCATTTACAACATACAGATAAACTGATCAGAATTCTGTTAATTACTCAATTGCTTTGCCAAGTATCATTTAAAGCACTGTTACAGTAAGGCGATAAAGATATAATTATGTGCTATATATACAAACCTGAATGGTCAGGGATGTTTAAGTTAAATACCAGAAAGCTCTTTGCTGTTAATTTTATAAGCCATTGCACCATTTACCAATGGTTACGCAATCCTATATTTAGTTAATTTACAACGACATAATGATTGTGGAGTCACAAGAAACTGAAATTCAAACAATATGAGAGCACAAACAGCATCATAAAGTAAATACCGGTAAAGTGAAAAAATGCCTTATGCAGGGCTCAATTCCATTACCCCCAAACACTAGAATGACACTAAACTGGCTGAGCTACCGACTGAGCTTATAAGACCAATTTCTAACACCTAACCACTCCAATTATTAACAATATGCAGACATGTTAGTGACAGCATCACTCCATCATGCATTGCAGAAATTGGAATAATTGAACATCAAGTACAGATTTATTGAACAAATTATTAAGACAAACATTAATTAACAAAAAACATTGTTGTTACCATATGTCTCATGGAGCAGCTTGCTTGTGATAGACATATATATACTTCATTTACATACAACAAACATACCTTGGTCATTGCCATTTACCGATACACAATTTAAGTCCCTTTAATGACCATTTCATTACAACCTACAAGCCTTAGTAGGTTTTAATGCTCTTACATAGTAATTATAGGTTATACAAATTGCATTCACGAGAGCAAGCGACTATACAGTTTGATTCAAAATTAGTTAAGAATACCATTAATGTGTACACTATGTCTAGAGTTCAATAGTTACTAAAACACGTTCTCGACCATCTCACAATTTATTTACAAGCATTCTCAAGTGAATAGACTATACCAAACCTTTGCCTATATATACCATATTACTATAGGTCTCTTTACTTAAGAGACCACTTGACAAAATTTCCAGCATTCTGATAGATTAGATCATCAATTTTGACAGCAAGAAGCCAGGAGGACTATCCGTCAGAGACACCACCTACACACTTACATAGGAAAACAATGAGCAATGGTTTGTTTACAGACAGAATATACCAGACAAATTAAACAATCTTCCAGTAGGGAAGTTGGAGATGATGATTGTGTTGATTCAGCTTTTGAGAGAATGAAACTATATGATATATAATCTTTCTGCTTCATGAGTAGAGAGCATTTGATTATTATTTGTATGTGATATTCAGGGAAATCTTGTCTAGTCAAGCTGAACAATAAGGATACAATAAGTCTGTGCACCTGTTCGATCAAAAAGAACTCAAATCAATGGCAAATGAATAACAATTAGATTAGTCTGCTTTTTTAGCTGCATAGTTTCCTCCTTTTTCATGTTGTTTTATACCCCCTCCAAATGTTTGGTATTACAGTTTTCCATTTCTCTCCTGCTTATTTCTTGTATCTGCTCCCCATACCAGTATTTGATTTTATATTGTATCCTAGGAGGTGCCTGTTTGTAAATATTGTCCTCTGTGTGCTCCTTTGGCAATGTCATTGAAGTTTGCACAGACTGTAGCCTTACATTCATGACTTTGTTCAATGATTTGACAGATTGTGAAGACATGGTTTGTAAACGGTCTGAACGTTCAATTAATAAATCAATGACTAGTTTGAACATATTACTATTATGACAAGAAGAATCATATTTGCTTGGTGTAAAACATGTTCATTCCATAATACAATGATATTTGATGAAGTGAGAAATAAGTGACAATAAGTAATAGTATGTTTTTATCAGAGAACGGATGCGAACAAACTGTGAGGAGGTCACCAATGAAAACATTTCAACCATAAGACACAGTGTACACAATTATGGTATTCTTTAAATCCACTGTAGTGTTTCTATAGCAGCTAATAAGCATTTTTACAGTATATCATATTTCACATTATGCTCAAACTCATTCAGAGTGTCATTTTAGTAACACAATACACTTACAATAATGGTAGTTTAGGCAGAAATAATCATATGCTGGCATAAAACACCATAATGGTAGCTAGAGATATTGTCTGAAACATTTGCATATGCCCACATGCATATATACTAATATAGCGTCTAATGGTCTCGACATTGTTGTAAAAGCTGTTGTAATAGTAATAGTAATGCAGGCAGACACAGACAGATGACCTGAGGCAGGCAAGATGGCATACCATTAAAGATATAGATATGCCAGACAGAACAAGCAAACAGATGAAAGTTTATGGTGAGACAGATAGGCTGACAGACAAATGGACAGACATTTATCCAGTTGAATGGCAAGGCACAGATATGAAACATTCCACAAGCTCTCTACACTATAGTGCCCCAACAATAATGCATTATTTACAAACATGATAATACATAGATAATTGATGAGTCCATACAAAATTGAAAGTGTGAATGGTTTCTTTAAAACAAATATGTATCACCAACCAAGGATTCATTTCTATTTCATTGTCAGTAGGCACAAAGCAATGGTGAGCTATGTCACTTTATGAGCTGTCCAATGGTGAGCTATGCCACTTTATGAGCTGTCCAATGGTGAGCTATGTCACTTTATGAGCTGTCCAATGGTGAGCTATGTCACTTTATGAGCTGTCCAATGGTGAGCTATGTCACTTTATGAGCTGTCCAGTGGTGAGCTATGTCACTTTATGAGCTGTCCAATGGTGAGCTATGTCACTTTATGAGCTGTCCAATGGTGAGCTATGTCACTTTATGAGCTGTCCAATGGTGAGCTATGTCACTTTATGAGCTGTCCAATGGTGAGCTATGTCACTTTATGAGCTGTCCAATGGTGAGCTATGTCACTTTATGAGCTGTCCAATGGTGAGCTATGTCACTTTATGAGCTGTCCAATGGTGAGCTATGTCACTTTATGAGCTGTCCAGTGGTGAGCTATGTCACTTTATGAGCTGTCCAATGGTGAGCTATGTCACTTTATGAGCTGTCCAATGGTGAGCTATGTCACTTTATGAGCTGTCCAGTGGTGAGCTATGTCACTTTATGAGCTGTCCAATGGTGAGCTATGTCACTTTATGAGCTGTCCTTTTTCACTAGTCATCTGAAACACTTGTAAATTTAGCACAGTTTTATCCATTTACATTTAATGGTTGAGTCCCATTGTTTGCAAGGAATCATATAACTGTTGGCACTGTATTGGACTTTTTCACATACAGTACCACACAATATTGCCTGTCATCATTTTATCATACTGTGGTTACTTTGAACACCTCTGCCCACAACAAAGCTTGGAGGCATCTTTATCACATACAAGGTATTTAAGGAAAAACATAAAACAAACAGAAGACCTAGAAGTAGGTGTATTAACCTTAATATCATGATTAGTGTAGACATTTATTATCTCTGAAAGTTCAATGATACAATAAACATACCAGTAGATATAAGAAAAGATTAAGGTGAATGTCATCCATACATGTGCTACAATATAGAGTCAGTCAGAGCGTTGTATGGTACAGTACATGTAAGATATTTATAGCGATTACGGCAGTAAGCTAGAGACAATATCGAATTTTTTGTGACACATAGGTAACAAGTACGTCATAACAACTCATGCTAAATTAAGTTATAGATATATGAAAATGGCTTATTATATCATGAATAAGATGGAGATTTACTAATCCTGACAGCAGAATACAAAAAATGAAATAACAGCTAAAGTGACTGATCCGTTTGACTTATATTTTTAATGGACTGTATTGAAATACTGCATTCCTCTGGACGCTCCAAATCACAGAGCACTGGATATCACATGACACACAAATAATCAGATGGCACAGCATGGCATCAAAATATTACATGACATTGCAACATTGACCGACATCACATGACACTAGACATCACAAGACCACATGACACTGGACAACACACCATCACATGACACTGGTAATCACTCCATCACATGACACTGGACAACACACCATCACATGACACTGGAAATCACACAATCACATGACACTGGAAATCACACCATCACATGACACTGGACAACACACCATCACATGACACTGGACATAACAATATCAAATGAAACTGAATTGAATGCCATCAAATGACACTGGACATCACATTATTCTACATTAAAAGGAAACCCTAATTGTCACGACAATAGACCTATCTACAGTTCATCAAGAAAGAATGTCAAAGCACATCTAGAGAAGAAATGTCAGACACCAGATAATGACATATAGAACAAACAGCAGTAATGATGGAGATAAAAAGTCATCTCATTATAATCTAAACAAGCTGAAAATAAGAGAGTAAGGCAATTTTCCTATCATTCTAATGCATCAGAATAGTTTTATCTCACCTGAAAATACTGTAATGAGCCACTATCAATTAATTTATCTAACAACTTGCTAATATTAGCCTCACATTCAACAAGATATACTGTTAACCTAGAAAATGTTTTGCGCTTCTTAGGTAATCTGTTGTTTTGCTGTTGGTACCTTAATACCCGTGGAATTATATATCTGTAAAAAACTGGTCACATTATGTTACAATTCTATGAATAATAATAACTGCCAAAATGTTGGTGAAAACTGTGAAACATTGTATTAGTGAGCATGTCTTGGTTCATAGTACGAAGATAAAAACAGGGATTTCCCTAAAGCAGAAATCTTGAGTCCCTGACTCCCTTTCCATTTTAGGGACTCCCATTTTCAACTTTGGGACCCCAAAATTAAAATTTTATCAAGTATCAACTGCATATCAGGGACCCTACAAATTTACTAAGGACCCCCAATTTGTTAAACACGAGGGTCCAAGGACCCCTAGCTGAACATTCCTAGGGAAAACCCTGTGAAATATAATTCAGGATAAAAATCTGGTACCAGTCAATAATTGTATTGTTACCAGTGATCTGCATGTATTGTTACCAGTGATCTGCATGTATTGTTACCAGTGATCTGCATGTATTGTTACCAGTGATCTGCATGTATTGTTACCAGTGATCTGCATGTATTGTAACCAGTGATC
Source organism: Mactromeris polynyma (assembly GCA_032209605.1). NCBI lineage: Eukaryota > Metazoa > Mollusca > Bivalvia > Venerida > Mactridae > Mactromeris > Mactromeris polynyma. The sequence goes on along the minus strand of JASFXZ010000011.1, from coordinate 8,857,962 downwards.
TGCATGTATTGTTACCAGTGATCTGCATGTATTGTTACCAGTGATCTGCATGTATTGTAACCAGTGATCTGCATGTATTGTAACCAGTGATCTGCATGTATTGTTATCAGTGATCTGCATGTATTGTAACCAGTGATCTGCATGTATTGTTACCAGTGATCTGCATGTATTGTAACCAGTGATCTGCATGTATTGTAACCAGTGATCTGCATGTATTGTTACCAGTGATCTGCATGTATTGTTACCAGTGATCTGCAGGTATTGTTACCAGTGATCTGCATGTATTGTTACCAGTGATCTGCATGTATTGTAACCAGTGATCTGCATGTATTGTTACCAGTGATCTGCATGTATTGTTACCAGTGATCTGCATGTATTGTTACCAGTGATCTGCATGTATTGTAACCAGTGATCTGCATGTATTGTTACCAGTGATCTGCATGTATTGTTACCAGTGATCTGCATGTATTGTAACCAGTGATCTGCATGTATTGTAACCAGTGATCTGCATGTATTGTTATCAGTGATCTGCATTTATTGTAACCAGTGATCTGCATGTATTGTTACCAGTGATCTGCATGTATTGTAACCAGTGATCTGCATGTATTGTAACCAGTGATCTGCATGTATTGTTACCAGTGATCTGCATGTATTGTTACCAGTGATCTGCAGGTATTGTTACCAGTGATCTGCATGTATTGTTACCAGTGATCTGCATGTATTGTAACCAGTGATCTGCATGAATTGTTACCAGTGATCTGCATGAATTGTTATCAGTGATCTGCATGTATTGTTACCAGTGATCTGCATGTATTGTTACCAGTGATCTGCATGTATTGTTACCAGTGATCTGCATGTATTGTTACCAGTGATCTGCATTGTTTCTACTATATCAGTCTCAGTTTATATAGTTTACTGCACGTCTTGTGTATAAATAGTTTAGAGGTTCACCCAGTAACAATACATACAAATTGTACTCCAGTTATACTAACTGACATCTTCTACACCCAAGACTAGCGAACCATATAATGATAGCTAACTCTATAGTCGACTATTGTCTTTCAATCAATATACTTACTTCACCTTTTATCTTAGAAATATATAATGTCACCATTTTCATTTTTAGATATATGCCAATTTACGAAAGTTGCATCGCCTGAATACGAAAACTACTCTGTTCCGGAAGTGGCGCAAGAAAAACAGGTAAGTGAGATGATTAAAAAATAGCTCAACATCTGAGTGTTACCTGCATACCACACTCAATACTGGTAGTAATATTTACAGCACGATTAAATTTAATGGTTAAAAAATGGACAATAATGATTCGTACTTTCAGTGAATCTGCAAGTGATGAATACAAAACCAGTGTTCAATCCCGAACAACTTCAGTGCTTTCAGTGCTTTGATTTTATAATTCCACTCAAAGTCACATGAACAGCAAGGGTGACATGTAGAGACCTTTCCAGCTATTTGGGTGCAGGAAGGTCCCAGGTGCTCCTTCCTGCAATTTTGGTCACACAGGCACTGGGGTAGAACTAACCGACCTTTCATAAGCCAGCTGCTTCCATGTTGAAGTGTTTTTATAAAAATTTCCAATCAACAAGAATAATTTGCTAAAGTGCTGTTAGATTGACCGGGAACAGGCACTGAACATTCAGGACCGATCCATGACAATTTAGGTAAGGAAACGCTCTTGTACGTAAAGATATAACTGCTGTTTGCTTAACTTTTCTATCAAAACAGAATCGCGGCTTTTCTCCGTCAAGCTAACGGACAAACGCCTATTTTGAAATGTAATGGTCTGGGTAATATATTCGTATGTGCTCATGGTTAATAAAACCGCACTATACAAGGAATCAGATCCACATCATGATAGTAAAGAGAAAATCCATGATAGTTCAAAAGTGCAGTGCCTCAGTTTTGGATTTCAAAGTCTAAACTTGTAAGCAAGCTGGTTAATTAATTGTCCGTCACCATCATGAAGGATATCAGACAAAATGAGACAGCCTGATAATGTTTCACCAGACACAAAGCCAACAAATTAACTGGCAGACAGATACAAACATGCAGTATGACAAAAGGTACAACATGCAGTATGACAAAAGGTACAACAGTCTAGATCCGATACCTGATCAGTTTAAATGTGCATTCAACTGTCGCTATAACAGCAATGTTTGTACGCTAGATTTAAGTCATTGTTTTGAGCATGTTGTTATGTGGAATTTGATCAATAAACAAGTTTCATATTTGTTCCCGTCAGATTTGTGTTGTTAAACTAAATTCCCAGTGTAAGGACTGTCAGAGTAGCACGAGTTGACTGTATTGGAGTCAACAATTACAAACCAGAGCACCGCCAGCACATGATGATTCTAGTCTGTGGGTTACATTGTAAGGACTGTCAGAGTAGCGCGAGTTGACTGTATTAGAGTCAACAATTACAAACCAGAGCACCGCCAGCACATGATGATTCTAGTCTGTGGGTTACATTGTAAGGACTGTCAGAGTAGCGCGAGTTGACTGTATTAGTGTCAACAATTACAAACCAGAGCACTGCCAGCACATGATGATTCTAGTCTGTGGGTTACATTGTAAGGACTGTCAGAGTAGCGCGAGTTGACTGTATTAGTGTCAACAATTACAAATCAGAGCACCACTAGCACATGATGATGCTAGTATGTGGGTTACATTGTAAGGACTGTCAGAGTAGCACGAGTTGACTGTATTAGTGTCAACAATTACAAACCAGAGCACCGCCAGCACATGATGATTCTAGTCTGTGGGTTACATTGTAAGATATGGACTCTCCATACTCCACATTGCGAGGTGTCTTCATGTTTGATGGCAAATGGACTTATACTTTCTCAGAAACTGCACTATATCTAAACTTTAACAAACTGTGGACGCAGATGCTGACACAGATGACGATCAGGCTATAATTCAAACGCATTATTCGGACCTTTGCTGATGTATAATAAATGCTTAAAATTTTGGTTACAGATTAAAATCAGGGACCGTGAAATCACCCCTATGAGTTCATTAAAGCATCCAGCTCAGTATATAACGTTTGGATGATTCCTAAATGTGAAAAAAATGCAAAAACACACAAGAACAGTCAAATTGTAGAAAGACTGGTTTATATAACAATATCTTTCAATATACATGTATGCCCACAAAATCGACTTAAATGACAAGATTTTTCTTTCTAAGTTCTAACATTATCAATTAACCGTTCATCTCATGATTTGTTCAATTTGCTGGGTTGAAAATGATGACTTTTTACCCCCATTCAATACACTACCAGCGCTTAATTGATCATAGGTTAGAAGTGATTTTGTACATTGATTTATTTTAAACAAAGACCAAACCTACACATCTGTCATGCTAAATAGTAAGTATTCAGTGAAATTACATCTGTAATAAAATGCATACCAATGACTGTATAAACTGACAAGAAAATGACCATCAAAGTGACTGACCATACATGATACATCAGTCTCAATACTGCAGGTATGTCCAGTAGTCAGATCATGCTCAAGGATTATCATTGTACATACATTATATAACTCATCAAAAGTAAGTTTTTTATCTACTTTTGTACATATTGTATTATTGAAGGTTAAAATTTATAGTTGACAAGAAAATTAAGTAACAAAGAATAATTTATCAATGAGAATATTAAGCGCAATGTTCAATTCACATGTAATGTTCATTGACCTAATTAATACATTGATAAATTCTAATCACTTGTTTTATTTTTGGAATGGCATGTCCTATTTTCTTACATATAGAGGTACTTGCCAACTCCATGAGCTTCATAAACTTCCATTGACACTCCATTAGATTTGGCATTCCATTTTCGCTACTATAGCTTTGCTTATCATCATGTGTGATGTCCTGCGTCATAAGGTGTCCTTAATTGTAAGCTATAACACTGTAATGTCAAGTGTCATGTGATGACAAATACATTCAGTGTCATGTGATGTTGTGATGTCCAGTGCCATGTGCTATTGTGATGTACAGTGTCATGTGCTATTGTGATGTACAGTGTTATGTGCTATTGTGAAGTTCAATGTCGTGTGATATTGTGATGTCATGTGCTATTGTGATATCCAGTGTCATGCGCTATTGTGATGTACAGTGTCATGTGCTATTGTGATGTCCTGTGATATTGTGATGTCCAGTGTCATGTGATAGTGTGATGTCAGGTGTCTTGTGATATTGTGATGTCCAGTGTCGTGTGATGTGGTGATGTTCAGTGTGGTGTGAAATTGTGATGTCCATTGTCATGTGCTATTGTGATGTACAGTGTGTTGTGAAATTGTGATGTCATGTGATATTGTGATGTCCAGTGACATGTGCTATTGTGATGTACAGTGTGGTGTGAAATTTCGATGTCATGTGATATTGCGATGTCCATTGTCATGTGCTATTGTGATGTACAGTGTGGTGTGATATTGTGATGTCATGTGTCATGTGATATTGTGATGTCAGGTGTCATGATATATTGTGATGTCCAGTGTCGTGTGATGTGGTGATGTACAGTGTGGTGTGAAATTGTGATGTCATGTGATATTGTGATGTCCATTGTCATGGGATATTGTGATATCCAGTGTCATGTGATACTGTGATGTCCAGTATCATGTGATATTGTGATGTCATGTGATATTGTGATGTCCATTGTCATGGGATATTGTGATATCCAGTGTCATGTGATACTGTGATGTCCAGTATCATGTGATATTGTGATGTCATGTGATATTGTGATGTCCAGTGTCATGTGAATTACAAGTACATTAAAACCAACAGAAAACCAACTGAATAACAAAGACTGAATAAACAAACTGTAAAGCCATGACTTGTTTAAGAAATTAAAGACACAATTGCAATAGACCTGTCAGATCAAGATGAAGAATTCAAAGCACTTGTTTTACGTAAATGGTCGACATAACCAACCCAATTTTCTGACCTAAATACTAATCTTCAATATCTGAGATGATTTTTCTATTGAGAAGAAAACTGCCTGGAGATATATGGAGACAGATTGTCCTTCCAAAGACTGCTTAAAGCTTTATTAATTTCCGTACAAAATCATTTCTTCACAATTTTCATACAATTTTGTCTACAGTGGCGAAGCTATAACGATTAACCCTGATTAAGACAGCAGCCATTTAGCAATCAGTTAAACACGAGACTACTTATAAAGGTTAACTCAGAAGAACTTTCACAAGGCTTGTCTTGTTTATCCTTGTGTTATTGTCTCTTTACATTTGGTACTAATATAATCGTCTTTCTCAGTTATTGTCTGTTAGTATATTTCGTTCTGGTTCCTTTTTCATTTTAATAGTATTTGTGTTTCTCTTCAAGTGGTATAAATAAATATTCCAGGATATAACTGTAACAGAGTTGGTCGTTATCAATCCATTTTTATTTTGTTAAGCAAAGGATATAAAGTGTAAGTAAAGAAACAATTTTGGGGTCCCTTGTATATCCTCAGGTTGTTAACCAGTCACGCTTCGTTTCCAACCTGGTTACTATGTTTAAATTACATTATTATAAGTAACTTGCTTGCAGGATTCGAACAAACTTGTTACAGGCATATGATCTCGGATTAAAAGCTTAATAAAAAGTATGATCAGCAAGCAACTTTCTTGTATAGAAGGTGTTTAATACTTGCATTGTTAATGATAATCTTTTAGGATTTTATGCAGGAGATAAATTTATTTATTTATGCATATAAATTATTGAACAAAATACATAAAACAATATTTAATAATATATATATACAAAAACTGTTAAAAAACATCAAACATATTAAAACTATAAGTGAAACAATAAAACGAGTAAAAAATCTTCGTGAAAAGACTGGCAGAGTCAGGAAATTATAGCACTGCTAAAATGGCTAATGTATTGGCATTTTTCTACAGGTAATATAGAGGATTTATCTCTAGTGCCGTGCTTCTGTAATACTCAATGTATATATATACAGGATCATTTTATTCTCTTACCACCAAATTTGATTCAAACACATCAAGTACAGTGCTACCGAATGTTGAGATATATTTAAGCATTAACTGAAATTATTTGGAATTTATAGTGTGAATCCGTTCAGAATCTTTCGTTATATAGAGTTGGTCTATTGCTATTCTATTACTTAGAAGCAATACTATCAGTTTGTATAATACTGAAGCAACGCTTAGAAGACAAGGAATTAATCTTATAGCATAGAAAGGATAGAGAATCATTGATACTGGTAAAGCATTGCTAGGAATTATTGGATAACTGTTACATATTCAAGTGAGGAAGTTAAACGTTGTCGCGCTCATTTCTGAGGAAGGAAATTATTAAAGAAGCACATAGGGTAATTTTGTGAATTTTTTTCTCTGATTTTAAGGGAATAATGACAAGTTAGAACTGAACTATTAGATAATGTCGAGTATTTTTTTTAGTTGAAAGAATTTTTGGTGTTATGGAATTAGTTCTTTATTTTAGTTAGGACAATGGTAGTTAAATAGATATAATAAAAGTATAACGTACGTTTCGCACATAAGCAGAGAAATGGATTATAAAATACATCTGGAAAATTAACATCAATTTTAAAACTATTTTTAAGTCATGTACATTTCGCACATAAACAGAGAAATGGTTTATAAAATACATCTGGAAAACTAACATAAATTTTTAAACTATTTTTAAGTCATGAACGTTTCGCACATAAACATAGAAATGGTTTATAAAATACATCTGGAAAATTAACATCAATTTAAATTAACATCAATTTTTAAACTATTTTTAAGTCATGTACGGTTTAACATCAGCAAAAGAGAGGAGAAGAATGCTATCATATTTCAATGAAAATAAGGCATTATTTCATATAAAAATCATTTGGGGCTTATTCATAATATTCATTAACAAACCAAATACAATTAATATATGAATGTTGCGTAACAAAATGCTGATGCTGTTTTTGGAAGAAAATCAAATGTGGACACAGAAAAAGCGTTAGATAAGTATAAATATCTGCCATACTTTTAGAGCATTACAGGGTCTGTAGTTATGCACAAAAACTGTCTGATTGACAAAGTCATTACTCATACAACCAACTTCAAAGTCTGACATAAGTTGCCTATCATAATAAATACGGTAATATACTATAAAACATCCACAATCATTAAGTCTATTTTTTTCATCTATCAAATTCCATTACGAGTTTGGTTACTTATACCTACAGTATTGCATATTTCAAACCAAATAATGGTTAAAATTTACATAATTTCCTCATTTTCTCTTAATAATTAGGAGAAGATAATCACTTTTTATTACATATTTTCCCACAAATTAGATAAACCAGACAAGAACAAAAGACATGCAAATAAATTAGGCTTTTAGATGTTTTCCCAAACCATTATTCTATGGGCTGCTGGTCGAATGAATACTGCATTCTCTATCAATAAAGAGGAGAGAATCGTGTCACTAAATATTGAAAGGGAAGTTATTTGTTTTTTCTCTAAATAGTGTTCATAGGGATACCAATGTACTAGATTCTCTAAGAACAAGGGAGAGAATCGTGTGATTCGATATTCAAGGGGAAATAACTTGGTATTTTTTCTTACTATTGTTCAAGGGGCAACTTTTATTGCTGGACTCTATCACCAAAGGGAGAGAATTGTGTTAAATAATCAAAGGGAAGTTACTCTGTAAATGTTTTAAAAGCCAAACTGCTAATGAATTGATCCCATATAAATACATATTTGCATGTTTCTTTTTATTTTAAGTACCAATTTGCAAAGGATCAGTCAAACTTATAAAGATATACAGACAGACAGACAGACAGACAGACAGACAGACAGACAGACAGACAGACAGACAGACAGACAGACAGACAGACAGACAGACAGACAGACAGACAGACAGACAGACAGACAGACAGACAGACAGACAGACAGACAGACAGACAGACAGACAGACAGACAGACAGACAGACAGACAGACAGACAGACAGACAGACAGACAGACAGACAGACAGACAGACAGACAGACAGACAGACAGACAGACAGACAGACAGACAGACAGACAGACAGACAGACAGACAGACAGACAGACAGACAGACAGACAGACAGACAGACAGACAGACAGACAGACAGACAGACAGACAGACAGACAGACAGACAGACAGACAGACAGACAGACAGACAGACAGACAGACAGACAGACAGACAGACAGACAGACAGACAGACAGACAGACAGACAGACAGACAGACAGACAGACAGACAGACAGACAGACAGACAGACAGACAGACAGACAGACAGACAGACAGACAGACAGACAGACAGACAGACAGACAGACAGACAGACAGACAGACAGACAGACAGACAGACAGACAGACAGACAGACAGACAGACAGACAGACAGACAGACAGACAGACAGACAGACAGACAGACAGACAGACAGACAGACAGACAGACAGACAGACAGACAGACAGACAGACAGACAGACAGACAGACAGACAGACAGACAGACAGACAGACAGACAGACAGACAGACAGACAGACAGACAGACAGACAGACAGACAGACAGACAGACAGACAGACAGACAGACAGACAGACAGACAGACAGACAGACAGACAGACAGACAGACAGACAGACAGACAGACAGACAGACAGACAGACAGACAGACAGACAGACAGACAGACAGACAGACAGACAGACAGACAGACAGACAGACAGACAGACAGACAGACAGACAGACAGACAGACAGACAGACAGACAGACAGACAGACAGACAGACAGACAGACAGACAGACAGACAGACAGACAGACAGACAGACAGACAGACAGACAGACAGACAGACAGACAGACAGACAGACAGACAGACAGACAGACAGACAGACAGACAGACAGACAGACAGACAGACAGACAGACAGACAGACAGACAGACAGACAGACAGACAGACAGACAGACAGACAGACAGACAGACAGACAGACAGACAGACAGACAGACAGACAGACAGACAGACAGACAGACAGACAGACAGACAGACAGACAGACAGACAGACAGACAGACAGACAGACAGACAGACAGACAGACAGACAGACAGACAGACAGACAGACAGACAGACAGACAGACAGACAGACAGACAGACAGACAGACAGACAGACAGACAGACAGACAGACAGACAGACAGACAGACAGACAGACAGACAGACAGACAGACAGACAGACAGACAGACAGACAGACAGACAGACAGACAGACAGACAGACAGACAGACAGACAGACAGACAGACAGACAGACAGACAGACAGACAGACAGACATACAAATGGATTTAAGATATCACCAATTTATCGCAGTAAAACATTGATAAGTTAGGCATAAAAACTGAAAATAAATCAAGGACTGCCACTTGTCTGGTAACATTCTATACAAATAATATAAACAACTAGAGATGCCCAGATGTCACACAACAACAATACATCAACCATGTTTTATTATGTAACATAATCAAGTTTTATACAATATGATACCTTATACTTATACTCAACTAAGCAAAACACTCAAGTTTCAATCAGCTATCAAACATGTTCTCTTAAAGTTAATGCTATGTTTAGATATCAGAAATGTATAGTATACATTTTCCAAACAGCACAATTTGACAATATCTCTCCTTTTTAAAAAAAATATTTATAAATATTATTTAAGACTGATAAAAATACTTATACAAGTTTATTTTTTCTCTGAAGCTTTATTGCCTGTAGATATTCAGGTGATTACAGAAAATACCTAATTTTTTAAACTTCCAAACCTTTTGAGTTCACATGCTGAAACAATTGCTCTATATATTTAAATCAATTACTGACTTTATACTCAAGAATTTTTTGAAATTGGGCCAGGAATCTTGACTTAGCTAGGAATTGAGATATTCATCAACAATACATTGAAACATTCCCCATGCTCCATTAAGAGTATAACATATGTATGTTGATATTTTATATCATACAGCAATAGTGAATACACAATTAATCAAATCATAGTTATCTGGTCCATGAAATCACTTTTCACATTTTTGAGAAAAATACTCAAATTCTGTGGATTCCATTAAAATTCATATTTTAGGGACTTTTTTTCTTAACAGTTTCTAAGCTAAGTTGTGAATACAATGTGGAAAAAACACAATGGTGGATTTGCTTTTATGCGTATAATAATATTTAATCCAGTAATTATGAAAAGATTATATTACAATTATGTAAACCAGCAAAATTCCTAGTCAGACTTGCATGACTTTAGGCAATACAGCGAAAGTATGGTGAATGTATGTCGACACTATAATATACTCTCTCAACACTAAAATATACATTCTTTGTCAGGTTTAATTGTTTTCTTTCAAATTCTTCAAATTCTAAATAAATCTCTAACCAGTACATTTCTATGTTTTAACAAAGTTAATTTGTAAAATGTCAAAATTTACAAGGAAAAGGTAAATTTTATTGTCATTACCTTAGAAACAATGCCAGACATATTATTTTATGGCTAACCGTACAAGAAAGCACTAACATTTAAAAGAGAATTTTGTGAAGATATTGTAAAATCTCATTTTTGAGATTTGATCTCAAGACTCCAAACTCATTTCTTTGTTTTCATTCTAAAGTAAAAAAAGAAAGGATTGTGAAAATAATCATCAACATTATAATGCTATGCTCTGACATTTCCAATGAATACATTTTAAAATATGAGATTCTAAAATCTCATTTTTGAGATTCGATCTCAAGACTCATAACTCATTTCTTTGTTTTCATTCTAAAGTAAAAAAAGAAAGGATTGTGAAAATAATCATCAACATAATTCATATTAAAGCAGCTTCTATGCTCTGAAATTTCCAATGAATACATTTTAAAATATGAGATTCTAAAGTTTCCAAGCTCTGAGGTTCCAAAGCCATTTGCCTATTTGAATGTGCAATACGATGATCATTTTTTTCAAAATCTAATGGGTATTTCTAGTAATGGTATAAACGATAGAAACACTTAATCAATTCATTGAAAGAAATTGATTTTCATTGAAAAACATAGCACTAGAATTTTCATTTCATTGACATTTATTCCTAGCTTTTTAATTGATGACACTAGTAGTCATTCCATATACACCTATTTTAATTTCCTATTTTTTTGTACTGAAAATTACACTATAATGATGTCATACAAATCATGAGAAATTTAAACTCTGACATTTTTATTTACATTAATCCTTAATCAATGAGATAGACTTAGCCTTTTATATACACGGCATGAAATTTCTGATTATGTTCTAATTAATTATTTTTTTACATTTTTTTCCACAGCTATGAAATGCCAAGCACTATATCACAGAAAATAGCTCCAATCAAATATGGCCACAGGAGAACACGCAAGCCTTTGGTCGACACAGCTTCTCTAAGACGAGCCAATCAAGATGGACCTTTCATCCGAGTCCTGTAGATGACAACTCGATCAGGATGATAGTAGCGTAATTATCTGTTTGTCTCCGCTTTTTGAAGATTGCGCATCAATTGAGCGACGAATCTTATTATTCCCAAGACCTTGACTGACTTAAGCGACAACCTTTTACAATTCTTGAAGAAAATGAGATTACAGGATACCAAAATTAAGGAAAATTGATTAAATTCCAAAAAATTTCAACCAAAATTCACATGCAAGACAGCATCAAAATATTTGTATTCAAGGAAATGCGTGTTGAACTTTACTCATGTGGAATACCTCTGATTTCACCGTGCAGAACAGCAGCAACAACTCCAACCCAGATTCCCAAGCGGAGTATAACTGGGAAGTGCTAGTGTTACTGCCTATCATGTTGTTTGGAATGACGGGTAATATTCTAGTGTGTATGGCGGTTTCCATGGAGAAACGACTACAGAGTGTCACCAACTACTTCCTGCTATCATTAGCTATAGCAGACCTACTGGTATCTGTTATAGTCATGCCATTCAGTATTGTTCACCAATTCTTTGGTAAGTCAAGAGTACTAGCTTCTACCATCCTCAACTTCTATCATTGATTATTTTTTTCTTAATACTACTGGTAAAATGGAATTCCCAGCCTTCCATATCTATTAAGGGATTAAATTGATTAGATTGGAAAAAAAATCATATTACTATATTTAGCCATCAAATGTGAACACTGAAATAGGTCAACTTCGTGTTGCTATAAATACGAGGCTTTCTCTCCAATCCCACCATACAATCAACAATATACCGATAAAATCTTGTTCAAATACGCAATGAAAGCAAAGATAGGTTTAAAGTCGGACTGAACTTAAATAGGTCGAAACTTAAGCCTGTCTGTGCCCCTGATAAAACCCCTTTTTAGTGAAGTCCGCAGAATTTGTTCCTTATGAAATAACAACAGCAATGAAAACAAAAAATAATTCAATTTTAATTACTAACATATAACATAATTACTGCATACAATCAAAAAATCTTGAAAATCTGATTGATTTCAAACACATCATATGCCCATTTACTCACGCCAACAAATCAATTAAAACAATTAAGGTGCAACTGTTACAGTCATAATCTTTTATGCTTTCAAACAATACAAAATCTTGTTCGGTTATTTGTCTGAATTGAAGTTAACTGTAAAAGCAAAACAAATTCATGATGTTCGTTTCCCAAGAAGATGTCAGATGTGTTGTGAATCATTATAAACTAATTAATTTAATATATCTCCATGATGTGATACTTGTGGCAGAGACAGTAAACACACATTGTTGGCGGGTGATCAATTGAAAACTTTACAGTTTGAATAATGAATAGATTACAGGTATAAAACTATCAGAGAGGCATTGTGGTCGAAAGGGTAAAGGGGTCTGACCCCTGATCTGAAGGTTGCGAGTCTGAGCCCAGTGAGCATTGCACGGGGTTTGATCTCGAACAGCACAACCCCTGACTTTGCGCCAGTATTAGTTTGTAACTCAGGAAGCTGTCATTTGAGTTATTACAAAGATTGTAAGAACTGATTTCACAATCGATGTAATATAAACAAAGATGGTCGGCGCAATTTGAAGGTTAAGATTTATTGTGCAACATAAAAATGCCGAGATGTTACGATTGCTGGTCACTGACCAAAATGGATTTTCGTAAATTCACCGAAACGTACCGTACCCTTAAGCGAAAGGAGAGGAGAGGTTGTTGCCTTAAAGAGGTTAAAGCAATTATAAATTGTTACAACATCAATTTTCAGAAGAGAGGTCACTACCCAAGAGAGGGGGGGGGGCTCTCTGGAGAGGTTGTAATGTAATACAAGAGATAATCATAGTACTGGGAATTCAGGATAATTTAGCGAGAAACAGATAGAACATGCAGAAAGCTCATTGAATTGCATCTTTCAACACCAATCTTACAACCAGTACGGTAGGGTATAAGATAAATAAAGTAAATATTTTCATGTATAAAAACATGCAGTAACAGACTCAACGCATTCTCACCTGTTACTGACAGGCAGACAAACTGTGCAGGGGAAGTTGCCTGATGTGAATATTGATACGAAATTTCTCCCTATCATTCATTAAAATTTCCAACTATAATACAGTATCTCATTTTTTGCAGGTATATTTATGTATATTAATTCACTCAGCATGGACACGACTTGCTTGTCAAATATAAATAATTTCCCACTCAAACACAGTGTCTGATTATCTTTACATAATAAACAGTTTTTAAAAACATTTACGCATTTAGGCGATAATTACCGGCAATTTAATTAAATTTCATAAAAATTTCAAGATTATTTTTTTAAGATAAACACACTGGTGATAGAAAAACGGGATGGATTCATAGATAAAGCAAACCAAGGGTTCAACACAAGACTATCGTAAATCCTATGTATTAATATAGGAGTTACGATAGTCTTGCACTAAAACCTCGAAACAGGTAGAAACAGGTAAAGTGATGTGGACTTTGATTTACTTACATAAACTTACATATTCTTTGAGTTTAGGTATGACCAAAACTGATAATTTTATTCATTTGTTCAGTACATTTGTTCTTACCAGTGCAAACAAGTCACTAAAGCTGAAAGTCAGATATTATGCTGGCAACAAAGTATCAAGTAAGCTCAGAAAAAAGTTATTTTTAATTAAGAGGGCCATACCAGTACTTGGCATAATAAAGACAACAGCAATATATCACTGCCATCGTAATCCACTGCGACCCCTATCTTAAAATATGAAAATAAATATACAAGTCTGTAAATTCAATATACAATAAGGTTAACACAGCATTAAGGTCTTAAAGACAAATCTCCTGTCAAACATTTCCATCAGGGGCAAGTAACCCAAGCTTTCCATTTTTCAAGTCATGGGGAAAGAGCCAAATTCAAGTGTTTATGTCATACTGTAATATCAATTTGGGGGACCAAATCAGCCCCAGCTATTAAATTTTCAGGGAGCGGGGAGTGTCAGGAACCAGATTCCTTAGAACTTTTATCACCAAATTCTGTAATAAGCTACAGTAATCATAAAATTATTTGTTACTTTTACATTTTTTTTATGTCTTCATTTAGTTCTGGTATCAATTCAACGGAGATTTTTATTATCATTGAGCAACCAGTGACATAAAACTGGACGTATATTGCTCTACACTTCCATATACAGCTCAGTTGAACACAGGAAATTGCGCATGGAAATTGGCAAGGCAAGACATATTTATTGGAACTTTTTTATACTAAACAAATACTGAAATGGTGTTTCACGAAGCAAGCAACAGTGCAGTTGATGTATGTGGGCAGTGCAAGCATACACATTAGTTATATTTGTCATATCAAAGAAGTTTCAATGTATCGATCATAATTCCATAAATAAATTATTTCTTTACTTCAGTCAGGCCTGAATCTGATCATCGCAAGCAAACAAACTGTACCCCAATGTTTCCCAATCATGAAAAAAGCTGAACTAAATTTCAGTAATTAGTAATTAAAACTTTCTTAAATTATGATATAGAATTCATAAACAGTAAAACCTCACATCAAATACCACTTCAAAAACTAAGACCACCTTGTCAATAAGGCCATATCTTCATGGTGCATTTTCCTCCCACATTAACACTATGACTTAAATACATACAATAGAGGGAATAAACCATTTCTTGATAAAAATAACTCAACCAACCACCTAGCAACCCACCCACACATATTGCCAGGCAAAGAATTTAGCGATTTAAGACACCACAGTTAACACATTAGATCCTCATTTTCCATTAACTGACCATCATCATTATTCAACCCCAATCTCTCAGTATTGTCATGGAGCAAAGGTCCCATCAATTATAGAGTCCATGGAGACTCTGATTTTATGCAAATTGGCAAAAGCCAACGCTTATCCAAAATGCCTGATGATTTAATTATCCAGGAAACATTTAAGAGTAATTCGTACGACACTTGCATTCAGTCAATATGCAAATTGGAGGGAATTTGGCTAGATAATTTCAGCAACACAATATATATTTCTTGTGATGTCCACTCAACAAGGATCACACAGTTCTTTAAGACAAACTTAAAGATGCTTGTAAAACAACAATGATTCCCTATTGCAGACCCCACTCTATGGGTAACATTTAATCCTTGTGGCTTATACTGTCGAAGAAACTGAGCTTATTGTAATCTTTTAAGATTTTTGAGATTGAAGAAAACTTTCACATCTACCACAATAGCCCTTTGTTTTTTTCAAAGCCAAGAAGCTAAAAACAATGTTTTACCATACAACCAATTGCCATGTCCACATTGCAAACAATCCATGCAATACCTTTGTTTACAAATGCTCACATGCTTATCTTCATATATCACCATGATAATAGACAGATACAACTTAGATAAAACATTGACTTATCAAATTTGTAACACCTGTAGTAGTATATTATATTCTTCCATATCTCCTGTATCCAAAACCAAAAATTGTATGGCAAGCAACGTAAAAACCAAACTCCATGTTTTCTGAATGTTACTCATCTTCAGTGTGCCTGTGATTACAGATATTGCATTTCTGACATTGGAAAGCTAATCTATCATACAGAATCAAGCACACATCAATACTGGAATCAGAGAACATAGCAATATCATTACAGCCACTGATGATGATGTAAATAAATAAACGAATCAATCAGCATCAGAAATGCTCAATTCTATCAGATAATTGATACAACGGTGTATGTATAACAAATTCGTACATCAACTCAACATTTTTGCCTGGCAAAAAAAGTAAATGTCACTCATGTTCTAGATTGAGCTGAGAGAAACGTTCACTTAACTTTCACAGCATAACAAACTGCATGATACTGTAACACCTGATATTTGCCCCCCCCCCCTCCAAAACAATGTGAATCCCAACTAAGAGTATGACATATCCATTTAATGTAAATTTACAAAATTGCATTTTAAACTTGTTTCATTTGACTATTGAAATGGGACAGTTTATAAAGCTATGCATAGGGTATAGAAGTAAATCTTATGTTATACTAATACATGTTTATTTTAAAAACCTTGCATACCAAATTAGATAATCAAAAATCAATGTTACTCATGTTTGTGAAGAACAAGTTATCATATAGACGATGCAATCTGATGGCAATGCCAGTAATCAAGTCACATGAACAATTCAATTGCTGATGTTACAGTTCATCTAAAGAGCAATAGTTAATGGTCTGAAAAGACACAGTTTAATTCCGTTTGGCGGAGTGACATGGTGTGCTCAATCCATTTGTGTATAATACTGTATACCTTAAGGACAATGGCATGATATGACTAGCTGGTCAAGTTGACTAATGGATATTAATTTTATGTAACTTAAATTTTCTCAGGTCTAGATATGGCAACCCCAAAGAGGATTTTACCCATACCAAGCAAATCATCATGACCTTTCAGTTGAATAAGAACTATATAATGCTAACAACCATATGCCAACAACATTGTTTCCTTACAATAATGTCTTTGAACTATTCATAGGAAAAAAGGCCAAAACCTTTCTTCACTGAGCATTCTGTTTCAGTACAGAAAAAATAAGTGGCTTTAAAACAAGTAAGAGAAATCTGGAAACAATTATACAATAACCACCAAGGTGAGATGCCATGTTGAATGTCATCTCTGTACCGCATACTGACAATTACCATGAATTTGCTATAACACGGTATGTAACATAACAATAATGTCTGACTGACAATGTATTAATGCTAGCAAGATAATAGTCTGAGGTAATATGTAGATACATTCTATCTTCATTCAAGGGGAGTGCTTTATATCTTAATGTTAATTGTAAAGCATCATTACTAGGGTAGGGGCCGTCCCATTATTTTACATAATAGGCTTCTTAGCATAACAGTCGAATATATAGGTCACTACAAAGAGTCAATATCTTTTTAATGGTGCTCTAAGTCACATAAACAGCCAGAGTCAGTCATGTAGTCTGTCATGTTAGAGGAAGAGCCTAGGCAGACACCTGGGTAAAACCACTGACCTTCCGTAAGCCAGCAAGATGGGTCCACAAAGTCTATAAGCTGGGTGGGATTCAAACGCCCAGTGGATAGGGGCAAATGGTTTGAAGTATTTTTTAGCAACCATAACCACTAGTCCATGGAGGTCACAATTTTTAAAGTGTCAGATAGGACATGCTAAAACCAAAGCAAGTAATTACAAGCACAGAGCCAAAAGCTTGCCATGTCTTTCAGTAACAATAATACTCCAGACAGGTTTAGCCTCTTCTGTAAACAAAGCAAGTCATGACCTTCTTGCAGTCAGATGTCTGTGCCTTCTGTTGTAAAAGCAGGAGCACAAGGCATTGCTAGGTCTGAAGAAATGCACTAAAACCAGTCCAAACAATGCAAAATATTGTTACAACAATCATATAGCAACCTTGCCATAATGATGTGGAAAAACATAATAATAGGTAACACAATTATACGCCATGTGCAAATTGCACCAGCAATTGTCAATCAGTAGACACAAATACTGGCGTCATCCATCAACAACATCACAATTACATACAAACACAAACTTACAGGTATAAAACTATTGTTTTCTGCCTTGAATTAGTGCAGAATTATGGGCGCTAGTTCCAGCAAATTATGATATGCTAGCAAATTATGATATGCGTGAAAACAAGGTGAATTCTATCATTCAACAGGTATCATTTTAACCAATCATCAACAGACACAGGAAGAGGAATAAACCCGTCCATCAGAATGATAGCATGTGGTCAATCTATGAACAAGCAGAGCACCTGTTGGACTTGATGAGTCTAGCCAATTGGTAACAATCATCATTAACATACTGGTGAAAAGATATCAGTAGTCAATCCACATGAATTATCAGATAACTCAAACATGCTCATGCCATTCAGGGTTGTGAGTACTACAAGTTCAGTGGTAATATATATGTGGAAATTTTTGTAAAGTTTCTATCAGGGATTTCCCAGATGCAGAAGTATTGAGTCCCTGACTCCCTTTTCTTTCTAAGGAATCCCATTTTTCACTTACTGTGCATCCCTGGGACCCCTAAAATATTTTTTTATCAAGACAGTGTAAACTGCATATCTGGGACCCTACACTGCATATCTGGGACCCTACACATTTACTAAGGACCGATATTTGTCAAACACGAGGGTCCAAGGACCCCTAGCTGAAATACCCTAGGGAAAACCCTGTTCAATAAGCAATGAATGCAAGCGTTTTATTGCTTTTCCTAATGGATGCCAGTGATAATTTAATGCTTCAAGAGCATGTTATTTTTTAAATTTGAATTCTATGTGTAATTTACATAAACAACAATTAGGGGTAGACCAGA
The DNA here is from genome assembly GCA_032209605.1 of Mactromeris polynyma. Taxonomy (NCBI): domain Eukaryota; kingdom Metazoa; phylum Mollusca; class Bivalvia; order Venerida; family Mactridae; genus Mactromeris; species Mactromeris polynyma. Next base: position 8,839,128 of record JASFXZ010000011.1, on the reverse strand, counting down.
TGTATATGTATACCTATAGTGGTCCATTCTTTGCCACTGATGATTGAGCCCCCTCACTGAGTAAAGGGAATCAATTCATTTCAATATTTTGATTAATTTTTCCACAGCCTGGGTTAATTGGTTTTAAAAATTGTGACTTCAATGGATGTTTTGTGGTATCCAAAACAAGGTATCTCCATAATGAGGTATGTTAAAGCTGCGCACTTCACCCAAACAATGTTTTAAATGAATTATCTTGAAATAAACCTTATCAGTTTTCATTGTTAGACAATATTTTGGCTATGTATTTATCCCTATAGGAATAAAAAAAATCTTAACTATACCCTGCTGAACTTCTTAGAAAGGTCAATGAGGAACTGAAACATATGGACATAAATGTAACATGCAATAACAGCAGCAATAATAAGAATTGAACAGAACTGCGGATATCATGAAATGTCATAAACATGCCGGATATTTTATCCATTAAAGTAATATTTCTGGTAGCCAAAGATCTGCCATAAACTGTTTTTATTACTATAATTCAGATGTACACATATTGCTTTTAATTCCCGTATCGAAGAATTATACAAATATAACAAATTATTGTAATAATCTCTGAAGAGGTCTATAAATCAACGGAAAACTGATTTCGAAGATTCAACGCTAATGGGTTGAAACACTCTATTTTAGCACAAGGTCTTTCCTGCAATTCAACACATAGGAATGTGAGTTTAGCATCCAATTCTTGTAAGCCTAAATCTCCAAATTTAAATTATTTTGCAGTTAAATTCAAGGCAGAGTAATCAATTTTATGATTCATTATTTCTTTCAAATCTGGCAAAATATGCATCATAAAATAATTGTTAGCAGGAAAATGTACATTTGTTATCAATTATAGGTTTAAATTTATTGATTTTACATCAATTGTTAAACAAGTTATTACAACTTATATTAATCACTCTCGGTGCACTGCTTCCAAGGTTACTAGTACTTGTGCCAAATTTAGGGACCTGTGGCATAGATTCAAACCCAGAACCTTCAGATCATGAGTCGGGTGCTCTACCCCATGATCATTTGCCACCAATTAGCAAACAAAATCATCATTTGCTACAAACTGTATGATTTAAGTATTCTTTATCAAGTGAACATATTTTTAAATAATTATGAGCACTAAAGAAAAAGCTATCATTAATATATCATAAACGTAAAGAATATTCTCCTACTTTAATGACAGTGATGTGAATCTGATTGGTCTCATATTAAACGATGATCTAAGACAAAATCTCTAAATGACAGTTTGAGTACAAAACGTAAATTACAAAATATCGTTATCCGATTAAAATCGTTACATATTTTGTCAGAAAATCAAAAAATAAGGAGACAATGAAAGGAAGTCAATACTTGAAATCTTCCTTATCAAACAATCATCTGGGGCGTAACTCTAAAATTGTACTTAGAAAATACATATCACTTAAAAAAAGAAATTCTTAAATTTTTAAAGTCACTTAAAAAATGAGTATAAGTAGAAATTTTTAACTAAAATATATCAGTCAATTAAATATTTCTTTAGAAGTCAGAAGCACACAATGAATAAAGATGGTAAGGTATTTTGCGTTAAAAATGACGTCAACAAATTGTTACTAAAAAAACCGTTTAAAAAGAAAAAAAACCCAATATGTTAATATACATGATAATGAGAAACTAAATTTACATGTTAAAATGTTATTTACCAATATAGAGGTTATTTGAGTCGAGTTTGTAAAAAAACATGTACGTGAAACTATTTATGCCATTACAGATCTAGAGTATTTTCAGGAATGCAAGAAAATTCATTGCCATCCGAAACAATAAACCATGCAATTGTGCAATTGCAATAAAGAGCCAGGAGCTGGTAAAATTACCCAGTTACTTAAGCATCATCACCCAGCTACTTGTCTTGTATGAATGAACATAATTAAGAGGAGTACATCAATGCCCCCATCTACTTTTGATGATTTTCCTGCTAATCAAAAAATTAGTGACACCCTTGCAATGTCTTATTAATTAAATGTAAGAAGACATTGTCAGCTTAACATAACAACATGACACTGCCAACTAATTGTAAGGTTATTCTAATTGTTTACAATTCTTCTTGTACAATTCAAAGTCTCAAATTAAGCTTGTTCCTCTAATATGGGAATATAAACTTATTTTATTGTTATTCATAATTAATCTATTAGTCCAAATTTGATCAAAACTGATGCCGAGACATTTAAGCAATCATTAATGTATATTTTTGTTGACATCTTTTCCTGTTTGCTAAATACACATGCTTTAAACAGACACCTTTAAACACAATGATCATATTTGGCTTAATTTTAATCAAAGGACTAGATTTATACTCCATTAGAGAGCAAAATATTACAACAACAACAACAAATTTTACTGTTCTCATTATGATAATTATAGTATCAAATATAAAGTACAACTATTTGAAACCATATTGTACTGAAATACTGTAAATCAAGGAAAATACAGAGTTCTATTATAATCTGGAAATTCTCTCGAATTCTAAGACTCTTTATCAGGAATGGAAATAATTCATCGAAATAATTAACCGCATAGTATCTCATATATTTATCGAAGACTAATGAACTAATGAATAAATATGTTCATATTGTGATATAATGGTTCTCAAGAGGAATAGGCAGAACATGGGGAGTTGGTATGTAGCATTGATAAACATGTGGACAAGCAAATTGATGGAACTGTTGGAACATCAAACAGTAATGATAATTATCCATGATAATGAAATGTTATAATAGAACATTATGCATTTGTGGGACAAACCTAAGCTGAGCAGTAGCATATCGACATACAGACAATATGATGATATCTGTTGTCATTATCTAAAGGAACATAAATGTTGACTCTCCACCAAATTTAAAATGTTTGCTTCAAAAAAGATGCTGCAAGATCAAGTCCCTTCAGCAATCCACCTCCTTCCTCTACAGTCTCGTATTATTATTCAATGAGCTTCCAATCCATGTTGAAAAGTAAAACCAAGAACCATGCATGACCATGTGCAACCATGGCTCATGGGTGTCAACGGTTTCCCAGAACTTTTGTCAATTATGGTTCTTGAATGCTGCAATTTATTTCGGCGTCCTCTATGGTTGTGTTAAGTTTCAATAAAATCCATTCAACACTTTATGCGTGATGCTCCAAAACAAGAAAATGTTACAGTTACAAATTAGATTACCTTTTATACGGACAACCATAGTGCCTCTCTGTGTTACTCAATCATTTGCGATAATAAATCATCTTGCATGGAACAACATCAAGTGAATACCCACATGACAAAAAACATACCATTAGGAACCAGGTTAATCAGTAGAATAAGTATAATCAGATTGTATGCAAAGCATACTTTGATATGATACACTCGCAGATATTAACCAGGCAATGTTGTATCATTATATAACCAAATATTTCCCCCCTCAAGTAAAATAAGGTCACCTTTACCTTTGGAAAGCCATGTTTATTACCAAAAATCCACATGGCTTACGAAAACAGTTTTTCTAACATTAGGTACTAATGATATGCAATCTTAGATAAGTTTGTTTCACACAGTTTTCACAGGATGATATTAGACCATGGAATGTAATAATTTATGTTCATGATCTACAGAGCATCTTTGAAGCAAAGGTGAAAATGGCAAAGCAACCAAGCAAACATCTTAGTATTAAACGGTTACCGTTATGAGTTTTTTTCCAAGAAACATCTCTATTTAACATGTCAGATGAAGGTGGCATGCCATGATCTGATTCTGATCCAAACATAACCTGGGTAAAAGACACTGACTGCAATCTTTCTGATACAGGTTCAGATAAATCACAGTAACTTTATCACTTTAAAAAAATGAAGGTGTTAAAATGCCATAAAATTAGATGATAAGGAATACTCACTATCACCACAATCATGCGGGTATTTCAATTCTAAGTTCAATTTGAATCAAATTACAATGAAAGTTCATTTACACTTAGATCTAAAGAAAAATCCAAGCATTGGATTCCAGAAGAACTTATAACGAATAATGAAGCCGAGCAGGAAATACCACATATGAAATATACAGCCACCCCAAAAAGCATAAGGAGTCATACAAATATATACTCCACACCATTAAAAACGCAACTAAAGATTGTCTGCGTCGACACGGTGACATTATAAAGAAATAAAAAAAAAAAATTCAATCGCAAAAATTATTTCCTAAACCAATTATTAAATATGAATACTAGAGCCAAAGTTTAATTTCTTTTTGAAGAAGTATTTACTCATTTGTAACAATAAAACACGCTTAACTTGGAACAAAATGAAGGCTAAAGTGATATAGTTGTGTTCTTAATGGTGTTGAGCACATAATATACAAGTAAACAAGGACAAACGCAAAAGGGACAGGACAAGACACAGAAATAAATTTGGGTGACAATTGGAGACAACTGATCAGTGGCAAGGTCAATGTCCAAAATGCCACTGGGGGAGGGGGGATAAGCTGAAAGCCTTGTTGTAACATCGGAATAACAACAGATTAATATTGCTGACAAGCACTAGAGCAATACAATTACACCAGTCACATTTGGCTGATCAACACTCTAATATCACAAAATCGCTTCGTAGCCTTAATCTCCTTCGCCTTGATCATTCAACTTTCGCATTGATTATTTCCCATAAACAGAAAGCCAGACAATATGGTATTATCATTCTTACCGACAAGCTTAGCCACTTGAGCAAGTCTAGTCCTACTACAATATCGTACAAAGTAAGCCAAAGTTGTAATGATGACGTAATCTGTCATATTTCTTGTTAATGAAAGCAAATCACCTCTTCACTCTAGATACTTAGAAATAAACGTTTCTACACTATAAATGACACTGTGAAGACATCAGCTATTATGTATCAAGTATTATGTAAAGGTCTAAGCTCCAAGCAATAGTATTACTGTTATAACTTTTTTTGTAAGATTTGGCAATCACTTTCATCTAACCTTGCCAAATATTCTCAGCCATTTTTTTTCAGTTTTAGGGATGGCAGGTCCTTCTGATAGGGGACATTTGCATCATGAATTACCAAATTGGGTATTTATAAGGCTAAAATTTTAAATAATTTTACTGAAGGGGATTTTTTTTTCTAAGTAGGGGAAATATATATACATTTTTCTTTGGGGAATGGGGCCCAATATTGGCCCCAAATTTGCCATAAAAAAGGGCTGGCTCTTGACATGTATTGTCATTGCTTACCTTTGTTGTTGGTCAAAGAAGCACATTAACAAACTATTTGTACCAAATATTAAGCATTACTGTCTGTTCCGAGAAAAAACCAGCAACAACAACAAAAACTGGGTAATTACAAATAGCTATAAAACAGACAAACTCCCATTATTACCTAATTAGCATGACTCGTTAAAACTTTTGATGTGTGTTACAATTTGAGACGCATGTTTCATGCTCACATGCCATATCACTATCAACTAGGTGACTGATTGTATGAGTTCACATCAATTATTCATTGTAAACCATATTTAGGTTCAGTCGAATAAAAGACATAACCCCTCTATCACCCAATGGGTCCAGGAAAAAAACTATTTATAGCATAACAGAAACTAATACTACCTCAGTTGGGATTACATGATACCAGAATACATGATACTAGCCCTGGGTTCAGTAAAGATACTTGCAGCTTACGCTTCATAACGTTTTGCAATTTGGTTCCCTGTGTGCAGTCAATGTGATACGGTGGACACGAGATACATAAGAAAACGTTTGCAACTGTTAGCCGTAACCGAACGCAGGGTAGAATATTATGATACTTTCACATATACTGGTCAGAATTAAGTGCTAACCCACCAGTTTCTAAAAAGGCTACTGGATACATTTTCAGCTGATTTTGATTGCAGTAAGCTGAAAGATTTATGACTCAAATAAATTGATCACAAAACAAAAGTTGAATTACCTGTCAAAATCACATTCATTATTTCCGATCACTGTCATAATGTAGGAACGATTCTCAAAATACAATTTTTTTAACCAGAATATGTTATTTCTTGTTTTCGATGAATACTTAAAAGACTTCATATACTAATAAGTATAATACCACAGAAAAAAAATTGAAACAAATTTTGGATAACTTAATGGAACAAAAAAAACCTATCAATTAAGTCTTACAGGTAATCAATTAATGCTCCAATTAAGGAAATCTAATGCAACAATTAGGGCCATAAATGAATTTGTTTTATCACAATAATTAAAGTCATCAAATATAATCGAAAAATAAGCCTCACTAGTAATTTTTATTTTTTCTACAAATAATATTTTTATTTTTTTTAGGGTTTTTACGAACAAGTCTCGACTCAAATTTTGAAATGCTTAACCAATTTATACCATAAGAAAGAAAACCACCTGTTATAATCAGTGCTTAATTAAAAGAATCTTCAACATAATTGGCAGACAAATCCCCACCTCTCATAATAATCAATTTCTGATTCCCCTAAGATCTATAATTATAACCAATATTTGTGCTAAACATCCCATCACCCCTTAAATATTGCCATGGGGGATTTCAACATTTAATTGTTTGTAATGCTCAGAAATAATTTGAAATAAATATCCGAAAACAACCACTTGAGATCGTCATCACCAACAAGGAATTCTTTCAGACGTGCTTCTAGATCAAACATCAGTACCAATTAAGACAAATTAAGAGGCACTTGTAGTCTTGTTAGTGTTCCATTCATTTCCTAGTAAACACATCACAGCAATAGAACTATCGCAGATTTTATTTTATAGGTACGCAACATCTGAAGCAGAGCAACGGTTAACATTGGTTAAATTAATAGTAACAGCATGATTAACATATCTGCCTTTCAGAACCATCAGGTCGTTAAACTCAACTCAGCAATGTTATGTAGCGGACATAAATCGTAATAAACTCAATTCTAGGTTGCATTATTATGTAATTAATTATCATTATAACAAAATATTCTTACAATATAATAAATAATAAATGGTGCAACCTCTCAACAGTGACCCTCTCTTCAACTATCGTATCAACAATGATGAGGAGGCGCAGTGGTTGAGTGGTAGAGGGTCCGACTCCTGATCCGAAGGTCATGAGTTCGAGACCCGCAATGAGCGTGGTTTGATCACGAACTTCATAATCCCTAAATTTGGTGCGAGTACTGGTTGTTAGCCATGAAGGAGTCATCGAGAGTGAATAGTATAAGTTGTAAGAACTTGTTTCACAACCGATGTTAAATAAATAAGTTTAAACTTAATTATGATGATAAGACAAATGATAATTTTTTATTTTCACAATTTATGTTCACTTAAACCATGAAGATGGACGGAATAAAATTAGAAACTTTTCTATTCAACTGATTAAAAATCTTCAATGTCAGCCTAATTCTCTAGCAATAACAAAACATGAGCTTACACGTCACAGGTTTCTATCGTATGATCAACTATACCAGGGTATGATGCCATGAATATGATACAAATACTATCATATAGTGATAAACTTTATGTCAAGCCATCTTAGATTGGCATGTCAAGTTTTATACCTTTATATCCATTGATGTTCATTAGCTTTAAGAGTACAAAACGCTATATATACAAGAAGCCAATACCATAGAGCATAGCTCATCGAGGTGATGTTGCCACTTAGACAAAATAATATTTAACGACAATATGAATTAACCCAATTGCTTACAGAATGTATATGATCAACCCACTATTACCTAGGCTTCCCTTCAAGTCTGACATATATTTTATAGTAAGTATGCGACTGAACTACATTGATGATAGAATTAGTTTGCAGGCAGACTTGATCTCAATTGGCCATTGATACATTTCAGGCAGATTTAACATCTGAAAGAGATAATTAAGCTTTCAATTTAAAAGACAAAAATATTTTTTATAAAAATCACATCAAATGAAATACTGTACATATTCTATAGAAGAACATTTACCCATTTTTTACAAGATATCTTTTCTGGCTGGTGAAACATTAAATGTTCTATTGTCCATTCAAGATAAAGAAAAATGCAAACAAGTTCATGAGTTCAAATAGACAATAATTTTTCACAGAAAAACCTCCAGTGTTGTTTTTTACTGAACATAAATGCTAGATTCTATCTTATTTATGGCATCATGAATTTTGTTTCAAACATTGAGAGAACATTCAATAAGATCGGTATAAAACCAACAGTTTGGAATGGCCAGTTATACAGGAGATAATGGTATTCAAACACCAGGTATTCCCAAAGTTCACCTACAGAAGGCAGAGTTCATATATCAGACTTCAAATATTAAATATTGTAGCTAGGTATTGGTACACCTGAACTGATGTAGTAAATTATCTCCGCTAAGCACTAATGATATTCATTTTAATATGGTTGCTGGCTTAAAAGTATGATGTATGACCGCAGATACATACATGCAAAAACAGCAAATGGTAAATTATTTATCATTAATAATTATCAGAGATTTAAAACAACAAAATGTTTAACTATGACCAAGAACAGAAGTTCCAAATAATAAAAAATCCAAATCTGCTTCCTTAAGTCTTACAAATCAGCAATTCACCAACATTCAATTATCCCTTACAACCATGATAATAAATCGATTTTGGATGAGCCAATACAAAACATCGGGTGAAAACGATTTCTTTGAAATATATATGTGACAATATAAACTAAACATTTATTACTATTTCCTGTTCGGTTAAGGCACAAGCCAATGCTGAGTTATGTCACTTTATGAGCTGGCCTTTTACGGCACATTTGCTATTTGCATATCAGTGTTGTGTAAACCAATCAAATCTTACATAAACCACTAAACCAACTTCTCTTCAACGAACAACGTTTGTAACCTGGATGCGGATTGGTTAACCTTAAAGGGTATGTTACCGTACCGAAATCCACTGAATTTCAGTGAATTTACTGAAATCCATTTTGTATCTGGAGTAACCAGTAATCATTACATCTCGGATTTTTTATGTTGCACAGCAAATCTTAACCTTCAAATTGACATGACCATCTTTTTTCAAGATACTTCTTGTTAACCATACTACTGGTCAAATATGATGAGTGCAAAGTGCTGTTTAGTAAGTTGCATAAAATCACAAGTTCCACTATGTGCAGAAATCACATTTTCACTGGGGACATATAAATTAGGAATATTGCAGGCCTAACTCAAAGAAAGACAATATCTGTTTTATGACTTCATAAGACATATCTACTAAAGGTCAGTTACATTTCATACACGATTATCGTAACACTGCACTCAATAAACACGTCATTAAATACAAAAATATTGTGTAATACGATAAATTAATTATAAGATCATGATTTGCACGCACAAGTATGCACAAGTACCGTATCATTCAGTACATGGGATAGTTTTACAACCATTGAGTTTCATGAAGAACTAACAGGTGATGGAATGTTAATAAATATAAAATAATTTGTTTCAACTGTAGAATATCTCTACTTGTCTTATCTGAGATTGGTGTGTGATGCAGGAGATAGGTTAAATAGGCAGTAATTGCAAATTCCTGAACACTTATTTTTATTGAAATAATCTCAGACTTTAAGTCCATGTAAATAAAGGCAAATTGATGGGCCATGGTCCTCTTTGATTCTCCTAGTTATTCCTTATGGTCTGCCAGGCCATTCCTTGCGCCTCTGTTCCCCAACATATAGACCCTTTATTGACCTCATCAAGCGCCTTGTGTTTTATGGATTGTTGTTTTCACGAAGGTCTGTGTGGGGAGGCATTGTCTTATGTAATGTGGCATTCCCTGTAGCAACTTAGTCCTCTCTTTGACAAAAGTATGCGTTAAAAAGTTTAATAGCAAATTTGACTAATTTTGCACCCCCTCCAAAACGCCCACACATGTTTCTGTATTCTGTATTGTATATCAACATTTAGATAAGTAATGTTCTGATTAAAAGTCTGACAAGAATTGATCATTTGACAAAAGTGCCATATTTAATCATAATTCACTGTATGATCGTACCCCTAGGCTTCGATGGAAAACATTGTGTAACTTACATAAACACTTGGAAACAATGTTAATATCAGGTTTATGACAAGAAATATACACTTTCTCTTAAAAAGTGTTAACATAAGGAGACATTTATGACTTGTTGCCAAATCTTGGCTTTAGGAACTGATAATAAATACTGTACTTCATTCCCACACTTCACGTCTGCGTATACGCGTACAAGTATAATATCTAGGCATTACAATACCAGTAAGTGTAATTCAGCTTCTGTTTTTGGCATACTTAGAAATTTTCTCAGATTTTTTACATCATCATATTATAAGTACATATCAAAGGACTGAAAGTCCTCAGAGGTGCTACCAAGGCATGTATTAGAAATTAATACACAACTATTCGAGTAAACTCATTCACCAAATATGACACAAATAATTCAGAAAAGCCATTTATATCAAGACTTCCGCCATTCCACAAATCAGCCATTATACTCATCAAATCTATAATAAAATCTGAGGACTTTACATTTACTATTTTCTTGAGACAATGAATATGGCGGTACTTTGAGTAAACCATCTGGTTGACGATGATAGCAATAAGATGTAAAGCGCCTCAATAACTTAGAACATGTATTCCAAAAAAATTTTCATCCAGAATGTCGGTCATTATAAATCCTGACATTATAAATCTGTCTTATTGAATAAATACTGTAGAATCACATTTAAGGGTTTCATGAGGGAGTTGGGTACAATTATTCATATAAAATCTACTTTCATGCTAGACAATTTTAACGACTGAAGAAATGCAAAATAGCATACAGGGACAAATTTGTATTCGAAAATACATTTTTTTAGTATTTGATTAAATTTGTGAGGTGATGTGTTTATTGCATAAAAACATCTGCTACAATCTATTGATTACCAACAAAATTAGAGTTTTCACTGGTAAATCTGTAATTGAAGATTGAAACATTCTGGGATGCATAATTCACTATAGAACGCTCCTCCTAAACCGCGATTAACTTGCTGGTCTGAGTTCTCAGAATAGAAGGAAATGCGTTGCAATTTTTTTTTGGTTCATTGCCTTTTATAATAGCCACCATGATAATTGTGTGCTTAGGGCATTGATTTCTTATGATAAATTGAAACAACAATAATAAAGGGTATTTACTGAATAGAAGTGATTATATTAAGTTTCAAAGACACGGCGTAAATGCAAAATACTATGAAAACATATTTAGTTACATATTTTACCTACAGTAGACTGATTCATTTTACATCTGCAGTGAAAACAATTTCTTACAACTTATACTGATCACTCTCGATGTTTGGCCCCTGGGTCACATGCCGGTACTGACACACCAAATTCAGTGATTGTTATGATCAGAATGACAGCGAGGCTTGAACTCACGACTTTCAGATCAGGAATCTGTCGCTGGACCCTTCGCCCACAACGCCTCCCTTTTATGCTTTGAACAAATATTTGGAGCATTGTGATACACATTGCGGAAAAGTCAATTACGGACAAAAAAGGATAAAAATAGAATAAATCAATATTAAGTCAGTCAGCTTGGAGAATATGAAGTTAAAACTGCTGCAAAACAAAGAATTCCATAAAAAATCCTGGAATTTCATTACAGAACAAGAAATGGGCAATGCCCACAAACCAGGTTTTAAACCTAATTATTTGTAACCAAGGCTCTATTTGTATAATGAATACATGATGATCATCAATGCTGCAAAGGTGCCAGAGGTGATACATGCATACAAACACTCCCACTTAGATATATTATATATATATGGAACAACTATACAACAAGTTTGATGTCAATACACCCACGAATAGCGAAGATATTAAGTGGAAACTGATTTTTAAATTTTAAGTGACCTTGGACGGAACGAACCAAAAAGCAATCCCAAGCGAGATCTTCACATGTTCTTACTATACACCAAGTTTGATGTCAATATGACCAACAAATCTAAAGTTATTAGCCGGAGAGCAAATTGCAATTTTTAGTAAAGGTGACCTTGACCTTTGACAAAACGATTCCAAAAGCGATCCCAAGCAAGCTCTCCACATATTCTTACTATACACCAAGTTTGATGTCAATATGACCAACAAATCTAAAGTTATTCGCCGGAAACCAAATTGCTACTTTAAGTAATAGTGACCTTGACCTTTGGCGGAACGAGTCCAAAAGCAACCCCAAGCAAGCTCTCCACATTTTCTTACTATACACCAAGTTTGATGTCAATATGATCAATGTAACTCAAGTTATTCGCCGGAAACCAAATTTCTATTTTTAGTAACAGTGACCTTGACCTTTGTCAGGCCGAACCCAAAAGTAATCCCAAGCGAGCTCTCCACATGTTCTTACTGTACACCAAGTTTGATGTCAATATGTTCAAAGAAACTCAAGTAATTCGCCGGAAACCAAACTGCTATTTTTAGTAATGGTGACCTTGACCTTCCTCAGAACAGGTCCAAAAGCAATCCCAAGCAAGCTCTCCACGTGTTCTTTCTGTACACCAAGTTTGATGTCAATATGATCAACGAAACTCAAGTTATTCGCCGGAAACCAAATTGCTAGTTTTAGTAACAGTGACCTTGACCTTTGTTGGACCGAACCCAAAAGCAATCCCAAGCGAGCTCTCCACATGTTCTTACTGTACACCAAGTTTGATGTCAATATGATTAATATAACTCAAGTTATTCGCCGGAAACCAAATTGCTATTTTTAGTAACGGTGACCTTGACCTTTGTCGGACCGAACCCAAAAGCAATCCCAAGCGAGCTCTCCACATGTTCTTACTATACACCAAGTTTGATGTCAATATGATCAATGTAACTAAAGTTATTCGCCGGAAACCAAATTTCTATTTTTAGTAATGGTGACCTTGACCTTTGTCGGATCGAACCCAAAAGCAATCCCAAGCGAGCTCTCCACATGTTCTTACTGTACACCAAGTTTGATGTCAATATGATCAATGTAACTCAAGTTATTCGCCGGAAACCAAATTTCTATTTTTAGTAACAGTGACCTTGACCTTTGTCGGATCGAACCCAAAAGCAATCCCAAGCGAGCTCTCCATATGTTCTTACTGTACACCAAGTTTGGTTACAATATGATCAACAGAACTCAAGTTATTCGCCGGAAACCACCCAGTTTGACGCCCGCCCGCCCGCCCGCCCGCCCGCCCGCCCGCCCGCCCGCCCAACGACATCACCATTCTAATAACCTGGTTTTTTTCAAAAACCTGGTTAAAAACGGAAATAACACAAATCTAGTTTCCTGTTCTAAGACCTGCAGACACTGCTGTAGAATATCTTAGATATGCAAATATCCCTTTTCCGTTCCTATATTATTTCCTGATTGAGGCCTAGTGAGCCAAAAAAATTGAAATAATATAATAATAATAATAATAATTCAATAATGCACTGGCTTATCTACACCCATACTTAGACATTTTAGTTCTGACAGAGCGTCTCAAAATGACATCCATCTATATTATAAACGGGTAATACTTAGCGAAAATGATTTCGACACATTTGTTTATTAATTCAAGGAAAGAGGGAAGAGTATGGGACCAAAACAACTTGACAACAATTTCCTCTAGCTTAGACATTTTAATTAATTGTCTATATAAACACATACACATTCAATGTACAAAGTCAATGTTTTTTCATAAAAAAATATTGACAAATATCCCTATATCTGACTAACAGGATTTTTTGTCATAAAAACATTGGGCGAAGGGAAAGATATAAAACTCAGTTGAGTAACAGGAAACAGACATACAAATGCATATTTTCAGTTCTAAATATCTGTCATACCAAACATAAGGGACTTAAAATGACAGGCTTTGTTTGACCTTTCTGATATTGGACACATGAACGATCACTAGATTACAGGGCAATCTATATCATTTGTCCAAAAAAAGAGCAAGTCAAAGTATAAATATGATTTATATAGAAAGATGACACTGATATATGGGGTCCAGACTTCTGTCTTGTTAACAAAATGTCATACTCAATTCCATTCCAGTAGAAATTATCTACCAGCCAGGGGTTAAAAAGTCACCAAATATCACCCAATCCCATTGTATATTGAGTATTTGATTGGTTGATAAGATTTGTGATCATTCAATGTTACGTTTTATCCGTCAAAATCTAAAGCCAATTCAACTTTGCAATGCTCAATATAGACCTAAGAAACCGGAATATGAAATCTCTTGTTGAATTATCTCCAAATAATGTCTGAATAAATGATCACTTCATTGCCAATATGATATGATCAAAGTTAACCCCTCATTGCTGTTGCTGCAACAAATCTTCATTGGCTCTACAACAGGACATTGTCCATATTTACCATATAACTCAATGAAATCTTACAATGAACAGCAAAGCGCATTTGCTTGTCAGAAATAAATAACTTTTCAAGTCTAGACTGTTTACCAATCATATGAAACAATGCAACAAATAAATAAAGATAGTGACTGCTATGTTTAGTTTGCCAAAGGTAAAAAGGCGCATAACAAACACCACCACATTCAAAGCACCAGCAGTGATTTAAGTCTTATGTAGCAAACTGGCAAAACATTTTGTTACTGAGACAGGGTGAAAGTTGATAATTGTAGTGACGTAACACTAATTATCTGTTCTTGTAAGAATAGACAATAAAACATTGAAAGACTAATGTTTCGGAATATTATAGTTCTAGTTAAGTTTATATTTGCATACTATTGGCATCGCCTCCTGGCAGGCACTGAAAAAGTTCTAACATATAAAGCAACATTCTACGGTCATGTTCACCAATGACATGAGCTTGATTTACTGACTGAGGCTAAATGGTCAACCATATAAAGAAAAGCCATTCCTATATAAATTAGATTTTCTTGCAAATCTACATACTTTGTGAAGTGTGATTACTAATGGAATCTAGTTGACGTGGTGAGTCACAAATCTCTTATGTCGAATGGTTCAACGATCTTTAAGCTTCTTTGTCTTAACCAACTTAATGGAACAAACCTTCAGACCTTCACAATTATGTTGGATGGCGATGACAGATTCAAAGAAATATATTGATATGTCAAAAACAATTTGTAAATAACATGAAACATTGACAATATAATATATGGACGTATTTCCGATTTATTGCAAAAAGAAAAATCTGAAATCTATTAGCCATGTCAAGTGTGGCCCATCAATATCAATATATGACAATAGCATGGAATCAGATACAAATTCATAATCCATAAATCTACCGAGGAATATGATCTACTATTGAATGGTAGAATAAATCAGAAACACTTCAAGGAAACATGTCATTTAATTTCACTTTAGAATATTTGTAAAAAAAACTCCATTTCCATGGATTTAAAAGCATCAAATTTATCGCAATTGCATCATATGCTACATGGAACTCACAATTTGACATCATCAAAGCAAGTCTGGGGTATTTTCCAGACTGGGTTAAGAATGCAACTTAAAAGCAAACCATAAAGATGACCGAATGGACAAAGTCCATAATGCAACGCAATGATCATGTAAACTCTAGATTCAGTTTCAATCACCATGGAATGATTAAATTTTCTTATAAATCACATGGACTGAACAACCAATTTTGATTTTCATAAAAATTACATTGACTAGACATCCAATTTGTACCTGCCAATATGAATTACTAAATTGCAGTATAAGAGCCTACTGGGCATCCTATCCAATGGATGGCTGTAAGGTCAATCTCTTCTGCCCCTGAATCATGTTTATCATGTTTCACAGACAGGAATTTGTCCATTCATTTTTTCATTCAGATATATATTGTATCATTTGACTGGTCAAAGCCAATTGTCTGGCAGGGAGCCATTTCAATAAGCTAGCAGCCTGATTTATGACAAAATGTTCACATTAATCCTGTATGCACAAACACTTGCTACATTGGTTCTTGTGTCACTGACAAAAAGCAATACAAAACAAGGGAAAAAAGTCAGCTGACAGGGCATTTCAGAATAAACCAAAGTACAGAATAATTATGGATGATATGGCATGATGTCTCCAAGGCCACCTAAGCATTCAGAAACATTGCTTTGAATATAATTGTAGTTGAGTAGGCTTTGAAGCTTCCTATATTTCTTGTATGATTATAGCTGAAGTTGATACTATAGACCAAAGAAAAAACTGTTTTGTGGTATTTTTTATAATAACAAATCTTCAATATACGATTAAAGAAAAATCCACATTGTCTGACAAAAAAATAGTAACAAATGTTAGTAAAAAATGGAATTCAATTATCGCACAAAACCAATTTCCCGTTATTTATTTCTTGGTAATTTTTTTTAATACAATATGAACTTTCTGATTACCAGATTCTACAGTTTCTTTAAAGTTAAAATAATGGAATGTGACGTACAGTTGTTAAACAAAAACAGAAAAAATAAATTATCTTGTAAATTAACGAAGAAGAGTAAACATTAGGGGAGTTGTTCCAAGAATTAGATATTTTATGTTTAATGAATTGAAAGCAATTTTCCGATCGTTCAAAGGCGCGGTGAGACTGTTATTACTCTGAAAATTTAATTAAGTATCTCCATTCTAGAAACGTTACACTTATCATCTTAATTCAATTATAGCCTGATTTAAGTTGTTCTTTGAGGTGATTAAAAATTCTCCTTAATAATTCTTTCCAAAGGTAAAGAAACTTTTCAATCATGTTAACTTGCAATATCAAATAAAAACGTCTAAGAATACTTTTTCATTACTATTTTATTTATAGTCATACTGTGATAAAATCAACACTGTTATGTAATCATAAACCCCCGTCTTTTATCTAAGAAAACAAATCATAGATGTCTGACATGGAGGTTAAGGACCTCTTTACATAGACTCCAAACATTCTGCTCCAGAGAAGCCAATGTTGCTTCAACTAAGCGATGATGCTCCCCATTGCAAAGTAAGATTGCATTGTAAGGTTACATGATGGGGATCAAAAGTTTAAATAAAGACCCTTAATCAACATACTTCTGCACATAAGTAAATGTAAAGGTATTCCCTATACAAACTTAATCCTTTTATGCTGAGAAAATGACCATTATGCCAAAATACATAATATTTTAAGAGTTCATTTCAAGGCAAAATGATATTTTATTATCATATGCATAAAAATCTTAAGACATTTATGTACAACAACAACATGGAAAGAAGAAAACAAGAAAATATTGACATTAACTATATCTCCGTCAGTCGGAATTCAAGTTTGCCAATAACCAGTTGTAATAAAATCTATGTTTACTTGGCATGTAATTACCACAGTAGATTTTTAGAGTAATTCATTAATGATAAAACTGGGACAAAGTATTGAAATAAAATAACTTAATGCAGAAACCATGTAAGCTAAAGGATGTTCTTGTAGGAAACAACACTTGTAATGCCGATGAAATCACTGAACAAGGACAATTGCAACTGGAAGTGAGACTTAATTAAGACAAAATGATGATAATAACTTAGATGCAAGTTCATTAACACAGACATTGCTAAATGCTAATCAATGCTACATGAAATGTCAGGTCCAATAATTGTTCTTCTTCCAATTCTTTCTGATTTTATTGATTTATACAATAAGTATCAGATTGCCAATTAAACATGGATATGAATTTGCTGTTACCAGAACAAGACAATAGAATACATATATCCAAAACATTACGTTAACAAAGAACAAGGCACTACCAAAGCACAAAGCCTGGCTGTTGTATAAAAAAGGACGAAGGTCACCATTATTCATTATTGACAGTCACACCTTACCATTAAATTCATCATAATAATGAGTGTACTGATATGAGAGGATGAGAGTATGATATCTTGGGTGGGCTCATTGTTGTTTATAATGATGATAAATGTAATTCATGATAATCGAATTAAAGACACAAGGCATGGGGTCATAATTTATTGTCTATGTGATAATAACAGTTTCATTTAAGTGAAATTATAAGATTATACGAGGCTTTATCACTTTGAATGACGGCTATAAAACAATAGTCTGGAAATAATTCCATTTTGAAATATCATCATGCACAGGTAATATATACATAACAACATGAACAGTACAAGAACAAGACATGACAGATAGCATTCCAAGAACTCTCAATCTTTTATCATACCCTGCTTACTGAACATTCAACAGATAATTTTGAACAACACATTTCCATCAGATTTCTAGGAGTAAATAATCTCCCTGCTTTAACATATATTACATTAAACTTGCAATAAATCATTCATGAATTTTCCGACATCTAAAAAAAAAATTCAAATGTTACACAAAAACATTCTGCAATAGATAATATAACTCTTCATGCTAAACATTCATCCAGGTGTGTTTGAACAAAACAGAACAACTTATCAACAAAGCCTCTTGTATCTTTATGTATGCAGCTTACCTAAAGGACCCATAATGTAAGAAATATGATCATTTTTTAAAGATCTGATAAATCCATTTATTCCTTAGGTAATCCTAAAACCCTATTATCTTGGCATCTTTTCTTATCAGTTTTCAGCTCCATGGATATTACGAGTTTGACTTCCATCAAAACCACTTAATTGTAGCGTAAGATGCGTATCATAAATACTGTATCTATTATCTAATACTTACAAAAATGGAATTCTGATATACCACACCACAAAACATGTTGCCACAATGGTAGAATCTTCTACAAGCAAAATCTACTTGATACCTACAAAGCCAAGTCTTATTTGCCAAAACATTTCCTTTTCCTGATTGAACAGCTGTCAAAATTTTAGAAAATACCATTTTTCAGATCATGTTTACTTCACTCACAGAATACTCATGTAATCAATTATTCTGACACACAATGTGTTAGCTAATTGGATAATGTTATTTCATAAAACACAAAAAGCATAAAGAGCGAAGAATTTTTTGCAATCTGCATTCTGTTAAATATATCTACTAGTATTACATTAAACCATTGGAATTCTAATTAAAACACCAACAATTGTGTACTAATGTTTGACTCATCAAATATTTCAAAGTACATTAACCTTTTAATTGCATTACAAAAAACAATAAGAATTCAGCACTTCAAAGAAAAACTGTCAGAAACAATCTTTCCAGAGTAATTTAGATCACATTATAAGAAAGTAGGAACTTCAAATATTGTAAACTAATACAATTAATCTGCTTATATAATAACAAAGGTATTTTTATATATTTTCAGGTTACTGGCCATTCGGTTACATTATATGTGATATGTATGTTACCAGCGATGTTCTAATGTGTACGTCATCAATCCTTCATCTGTGTACAATTTCAATGGAACGTTACCTTGCAATAAGTAGACCTCTTCTTGTACGCAACAAATCAAAATGTGTAGTATTGACAAAAATAGTGTTAGTCTGGATATTGTCTTCTGCCATAACAAGTCCTATAACCATACTTGGATTTATGGACCATAAAAACGTTTTAAACAATGATCAGTGTGTTTTAACTAATGAAGAATTTATTCTATATGGATCAACAGGAGCTTTTTTCATTCCTCTTGGTATAATGGTGATAACCTATGGCCTCACTGTGCGACTTCTACAAAAACAAGCCATTTTATGTGGTCAGGGGCGGGATAATGAGGGCCAACCAATGATGCGCCGCTCAACAAGTCGAAAGCCAATAAAATTCCGGCAAGTAGTCAAGTTTGAGCCAAGACGAACACAGAGTTGTCCAGCAAAAAATTGCAAGGGTTATAATCAGTATTATGAAAGAACAAGAAGTGTGAAATCTTGTAGCAATGGTGTGAAGCTAGATATACCAGACATTGAACTATCTCCACCACCTTCACCTATATACAATAACTCTCAACATGAAAACATTGAACCAGTTGTTGAAGAGAATCACAATGGTATGGAATGGAGAAAGCAAAGTGTTGCAACCACTTGTAGTTCTCTAAGCAATGAATCTCCAACTAAACTTAAACACTTAATGACTAAGCACCAAGTGGCTCTCAAAGCAGCCAGTATGCTCCTTATGAAGCGTGACAAAGACAATCAACCAGAACCAAGCAGTGTGCAAAGCTCACCAAGACACAACCAAGATGACGTAAACACTGAACAAAAAGCTTCTAAAGTGCTTGGTGTGGTCTTCGTGATATTTGTTATTTGTTGGGCACCATTTTTTATTGTGAACATAATGACTGTGCTGTGTAAGGAATGTGAGTTTCATCCGTTACTGATTACAGCATTTGTGTGGTTAGGCTACGTCTCAAGTACTCTTAATCCGATAATCTATACAATGTTTAACAAAACATTTAAGATGACCTTCATAAAATTATTGAAGTGCCAATACAAGACGATACAGAAATCATTAAGAGTACGATGGCACAGCAGAAATGGGTACCAATCAACATTTAGAACCCATTCTTATTATAGCAATGAGAACAAGGCTGAGTCCCAGCTCTGATTGTGTTCTTTAAAAAAAGAGCTTTCTTTATGGACTTATCATATTTTTTCATTTCTATGTGGTAATTGTATTTGATTTTGTGTCAAAATAGATGCTTGTGGATTTACTTGTAGCTTTCATATCATGCTGTGATGCAGATTTTGTTACTGAACCTGAAGAAGAGCCAGATGAGACCAAAAAACATACTGGAATAACAATAGAACAGAAGAACATTACAAGTTCAAAGGAATTTATCAATTCTATTGAGGCTTACTTGAAGCTTTGCACATTGTAGAACAAGTAGGCCAAAACATAGAAAATGGCTTTACGAGAATTTGGTGCAAAAGATTGCTCATGAAAGTGTATGTTATCATCTATGTTGTCTAATAACTGGTACATTAAGGACCGTTGACATTATTAAACTACAAATGAACAAGTTAAAATTCCATTAAAGTTGATACAGAAATAAAACAAACCAGACTAGATAATTATATCAATCAAGATTATAATCAAAAAAAACTTTCTATCATTGGCCTTATCAATTTGTGATAAGTACTGTATACATGACTATGACCATGCCTTATTGTGTTTTCTATCATTGTTGTTCTTGGATATTTATTTATTTAGTGTAATACTAACAATGCAATAAATGGTTAAATGACAAACAATGTTGACTTTAAATTTTCCAGCAATGCAATTACTTCAGCATCTGGAATTTCTGTATAAAGCATAACCAAAGCTTCATGTCAGAAAATTGCGTTTTCACCACTCAGAAAGCATCATTTTTAAAAAATGAAATATGGGCATAAACATTTTTTAAGTATTTTAAATTAACTGATTTTTCAGAATATTTTCTTCAACTATTTTCCTTTCTATATTAACATGAGATCAGTTGTAAATACACTGAGGTGATCAGCCAATGAAAGCAGATTTTGGAAAATATTAACCAATAGACATAGGGTACACAAAATCGGTATTCTCAAATGTTGAAATGAAAGCAGAGTACCCCTTTACTCTCTAAAACTAAAATCATTTAATCACAATCTTGCAAAATATCTCCATGGTTTGGACAATCAATAGCAAGAGCATAAAACATGACATTTATCTCACAGTAAATTATAATATCACTTCAAATTTCTATTGCCTTTAAGAACTAAGAGTTTTGTTTAACCTAATAGCTGATCAAGAACATTGTACCCACTAAATTAGCATCAAAGTCTAACAAGGTTTGTATAATTTTATTACAAAGGAAATCTTGCGTCAAAATGGAAGTCAAGCGAGCAGAAATCAATGAACACAGTGACAGAAATACAGAAAATTTGATTCAGTCATGTAAATGACGAGAATATTGAATAGAAATTTGACATTTCAGTTTGACATATAAACAGATTTGGCTTTTATCTTAAGGAATATAACAAAGTTATGCATCAAATGTTTAATAAAAGTCCCATTTTCCTGGTAACCCAAGTCTCAATTAAATGTATGCACAAAATGTTTAAAGATCAAAAGCGTACTCAGACAAGAGGTTTAAGCAAAAATTATTAGATTGACAGGCCAACACCAAAAGAGCCAATGTTGAACATTTTGGTCAGAGTTAAATGGAACAGGTTAAATTACACAATCCAACTTGAATGTCTCAAGCAATGTACTTTCCAAACCTACTAACATTAAGTCAGGGTAGACAAAGGAATACCATTCCAGTCAATCTTGAAAGTTCAAGTCACAGCAGATTCTTAGATCAGCATAGAACTTGCCTACACAAAGCTAGACAATTCCAAGACAATTAAAGAAACGCCTAGGCATGTCCAGAAAATTCAAAAGGTCTGGCATCAGTCTGAAAAAATCACAGATCATAAAAAGAACATTTTTGTTAAGGAAAGATCTGTTAGCACCGAAGGTACAATTTGGCCAATTAAAGCCATTGTTTTCCAATTTGGTATGGAAACTATTTACATAATTGCATTAACCCCTCCAATCAATTCTAAAAACCATCTGGACTGCATGCCCCTCTAGTTTATTTTCTTAACAAATGTGATGCAAATAATCCCAACAGGTTGAAAAAATATCTTCATATCAAGTAGAAAAGTCTCAAACAGAATCAGTCAATGAAGAATAGTAAAGACATAAATAAATCACCAGATGAAGCCATTGCAGATGAAACCTTAGTTGTAAATTTGTCACGCCTAAAATACTAATCAGATCATGATAAAATGGAATCACAGAGGAACCACAAAGACACTAATCAGAAATCACCCACCAATATTGCACTTGATGAAAACAATCAATTAAGATGTTGGAGCTTAGAAAAACGACTTAGACATTGTGTATGGATTACTTAACGCTTTGAGAATATATCTATTTAAGGATATAAAGTATTGGTACATGTGAACTTCATAGTCTTCAAAAGGAGGTTATCTGATATTGTGAGTAACCCATTTATATCATACTTCAATTTGATGAGAACTGTATTTACATATTTTGTACAGCTGATTAGATTACAGCAAATCAATGTCATTCTAGAATTTGATAAAATCAAAAAAAATAAGAGAAAATTCCACTAGGTAATCAAATTGTATCAAGTTATTAACATGCATGCACTCATTGTGCTAAGCATTCCTTATGGTGAAATTTAATAATTGAATCAGAAACACCAGTACAATGTATCAAAATTGCATTTCTTTGCCTGAAACACCGTCCAATTTTCTGAAATTTCAGAGCATCAGATCTCATGAAACTCACTGACCTCAACCTAAAAACTGGGACAGAATCCAATAAGGACTTCTACGATCATTATTCACTGAACAATTAGAAGGTCAATGGTTGATGCAGTTCTGCAAGGCTACCAAGGAAAACCTTACACCAATTAATATTCTCTCGCCAACAATAAAACTGTCATTCTCCCTACAGTAATTGACGTTTGTGATCTTAAAACAAATCCTATTTGAATAAAGTAGAATGTTCAGGAATTGGTGAAATTACAACAGATGCGACTAGTCTAAAATTATATTTGTATTTTATATATGTCAGTGAATTCCACAAGATATCAATCGATTGTTGATGTTACCCACACTGGAAATTTTAATTTCACAGTAGAAAACTGACCTAGACTAATGCAGTAAATGTTAGAAATGGTATTAAATATGAACACAGATGCCAAGCAGAAAATGCAATATACAAAGGGGACAGGCACACCAAATGTACAAGGAGCCATGAAAATATACAAACATGCAAAGAATAACAAAGGCCAAGGGACACAAGGCACACACATAAATGATGGGTAAAAACAGGAGTAACGCCTCGGAATGGTCAGTGGCAAAAACATCACTTTGCCTAGCTGGGTTTAAAACTTGCTTGAAACTTGAAAACAGTGTAAAATGTGGCAATTTTGATGCCTCAGGGTAGAAACCTTGTAACTTAACATATGCTCACAGTATACAAGAAGGGGGAAAAACTTCAATCAAGTATTACTATGCAATGAACTTCATATGTGCAAAGACTGTCACAGCAGTCCATAGCTCAGGTGTGCTTTGATCAAAATACAATATACTGGTAGGTATGAAGGATAGGAATGAAGTCTAGCATACAGTAAAGCAGGGCCTGGATATAAGATTAACAAACCCATTGATATAATTCTTGAACATCACAACAGCTGATGTGGTACAAGTAATTGTATCTTATAGAAAAGATTTAGTAAAGTTATACCATAAGAAAACAGAGCAATCTTTATCTTAAAATCACCAGAGCAGTAATTTGTAAGATAATATCACATGTTTTATCATGAATGCTTCCTTTTATTCCTATCTAGCTATTGTTTTAGACAAAACCACAGACAGATAACTCAAATACAGTGAGAAATTTACTTTATGACTTAAGTTTGAGCCTGTGAGTCTGAATGATAGAAATAAATTATAATTTTTTAATAAGAAAAGCTTGTTACATTGCTTAAAACCTAGTTACCCTAAATACAACAGAATAATGCAGAGTGAATTTAAACTCCACAATGGAGCATAAAGTTAATTTCTAAGAGGAAAAGTTATTCAGAATGATTGCATGCAGAAGGCCTCATAAAGTTCATAATTCAGCCCTTCAGCCCATCTACAGATTGCCAATAACAATATCAGGACAAATCTTTGAGAAAGGATGTTTTAACAATCTTTTAATGGAACACCATTAAAACATGTTCTGTTTGTTATTTTAATGAAACTCCTCTTTAATACTCTTTATATAAACATTATTAGAATGTATGATCAAATATCAGTATTCATTAAATCTTTAAATTTTAAGGGCCACTTTGACAGATAAAAGGGTCACACCAATGGACACAAGACACAATCATAAAATATTGGTGAAAGTAGACATTCTACCTTGGAACTCTTTTTTTCTTGGGCGGGAGGGGGGTTGCACGGAGGTGTCATGCACCCATTCACATGCGATATCCAAAACTTGTTTTCAGTTTTAAAGGTCTTTCAGCCAACAAAACAAGCAACACTTACATGTATACAACATTCAGAAATTTAGGAATCAGAGAAAGGAATGAAATAGATACAAATCAAAATGTTCTCATCTTTTCATCTATCATTTACGTTTGTGTCTTGCGTTCCTTTTTGCCGTTGTAATAGTTTGCTTGCATGTATATATTTACATGTCTCTTTGAGCTTCGCAAGTGGCATTTACTGCTCGGTATCTTTATTCCTTTTCCTTAACATCAAAATAATACCATTTGAATATCAAAGAATCCAATAGTAATAAAGTATAGAGCGATATAGTTGCCTGATCAGCAAGTATTTGGTGTTTCAGAAGAAGAAAACTTTTAATAGCATCAATTGTCTAACTGTTGCTTTTAAAGACAAAGAAACAAATAAGTTTAATCACAAAACAAATAAAGCATTTACATAACATTTTGGCAATTTGGAGAGAATATTTATCTACTTCAAAGATGCACAGTTGGCCATACTTCACTGCATTATAAGACAATGATAATCTATAAAAGACGACAGGAGTATAACATCCTACTTAAAGTAGGCGTCTGCAGCAGTACAAATAAAATTACTCCTTATTTCATTGCAATAGAAATAATTGAAGATCTCGCAACAGATAATACAAAACTTGGCAATTCTATACAGCAGGGCAAACATCAAGTAGTTAAATATTTGACAAAGCAGACAGAATGGTGCCAAAACTTCTATGACAATTTCTGTGGAAGCTATATAACATGCAGAGCTACAGAAATGCACTGAAATCAGGGACGTTTGGGACCAAAACATAACTTCAAATATCTGTTTTCAGGGAGAACGAGAAATTAAAAAGATATCCAGCATTTAGACAAAATGAATACAAAAATTCCAGCAAGAGGTACAACATATAAAGTCCAAAGCCACCTCAAAAGCATGCAGACATGAAAATAAAATCATTCAGTATTCCAATTTATCAAAAATTGTATGTGAGGATTTGACAAGAAATTATCGACTGTTATAAGACGCTTTTACAGTTATAATGCATTGCAACAAATGGAACATATATTTACATAGTATTCTAAAATGACTGTTTGTATCAGCTACAATCTTTGAGCAACCCATCGTTTTTGTATAAAAAGGGGTAAAAACAATAAGTAAATTACATCATTGTACAATTTCCAACCTCTTCTATAAGTGACGTCATTTCCAGAAAATGTCACATGTGACGTCACCATGTACGTAAGTAATATTTGCCCCATAAGGCAATATGAAAAAAAAGTGACCATATGGAGTAAATATTGTTTCCTGCTTACACAGTGACGTCACATATGACGTTTTCTTGAAATGAGGTCACTAATTACAGAAGGGGTTGGAAATCCCACAGCAGCGCTCATTTATTTTATAAACTCAAAATTGAAATAAACTATTATATAATGTTCTCTATGCTGTACAAGAAGTAACAAGGATGATGTATTGTTTAAAAATAAGTATTCTGTCTACTGAAAAATAGTTAGGTGGCACTTTAAGACTATTTTGTCTGATAAGGTATTTAAAGTGTGATCGGACAGTAATTCTTATTGAGCATTATGAGACGCTACAGTACAATTTCAATCTGCTTACTGTGAGTGCAGTCTGTATAATAATCCCTTATCAAAAAAGATATCATGATTCATTAATATTACAACTTGATAAAAAGAATTTGAATCTGGAAATCAAAAAGCGGAAAGTGCCTCATGCAATACATCAAAAAAGATTTCTGTAACAGACGGATGGCATGGTAAATTATTGATACTTGCAGGTTTTCTTGTCTGACTAGAACATGAAATAACTTCAAAACTTAAACAATATGCCAAGAATAGATGTAAAGGTCTGCAATTTGTAAGCACAAGGAATATATTATCAGGAAAAAATAACCAAAGGGTAAGACATTGTCAGACATACCATACCATTGTCCAACATAACTGATGGTTTAATGCGACATCTTTGAAACAAGGTATGTAAATATGGTTCTTGTACGTAATGAACTGGAATAAGATTTAGACAGACCCAATAATAAATACAATACATGACAATAAAACAGCTCTGAAGTCTCATATCAATGGTGCAAAGGGTAATGTTGTGACAGGAAGCACAAACTAGTTGGAGACCACATGGCTTACTAAATCATTCTAATCATTGCTTAATTCAACCTCCATATAAGTTTTTCCCGACCTTTTCTTTAATGGATTCCCTCCATCCTTTTTTATCCCTTCCTTCTACTCTCCTTGATTGTTTCTTTGTAAACAGCCAGATTATTCCTTATCACCACATCCCCGTAGGCGTTATCCCTTACACCTTCTCAACTCTAGTGTTCTGTTAGTTGATCTTTCATTAGGATCAGCGTGGACAGGCATTGTCTTGTGAATGTGGCATTCCTTGTTTGAGAATATATTTTGGAATTTTCTGTTTTTCCAGGCAAAATATGTGAAAGCAACCAGATAGCGAAATATTTCCTCTTACTATAATTCAGCATGAGAAAGCATTCCACAGACACTACAAACAGATTGGGGAAATAGGTAACTCAACTGTAGCAGTAAGACAATAAAAACCCGGTATTGGACAACAATGGTATATCAGTAGGAAGAAGATTTTGAGACTAATAATAAAAACATCTGCAACATTGTGAGCATTTATAACAAACAACTGTAAGTGAATGGTATTATTACATTGTTAACATAGCATGGAAAGTTGTTAAACAAACCCAGCATGAAATGTTGATTCTGTAATAGTAGAGACTTAATGAATAAAACAGTTCCCGTAACAAGAGAGGTGAAAGATCAAATCAAACTACAATTCTCAGTAAAATACATCCGATATCTCGCTGTATCTATGATGAAACCAATGTCTCAAGTCCCTTATGTAAACTCCCTGTTAGATTTCTGTTGGTGGTAAAGGCATGAGGTGTGGCACACTAGATAACCTGGGTTACACTTCAGGACATTGTGTTAAACCTAGTGGTTAAATGTTTTTATGTTTGCTTCTACAGATGTTTGATACTTACCATATTTCCATCTGAACACATTTACAAGGAGGTATAGTGTCTTCAAGGGATACACCAATAGGTGTTAACTTATCCTCAACTCTACTTGGATTTAGGCTTGGTAGTGGAACAGGTTTTGATAAACTGTAACTTGCCCTAAATGTCACAGATGCTCAAGGTGGAGCAGGTTTTGTATTAATGTGACCTTCATTAATTGGACAAGGGTCCAGACCTGGTGATTGTCCAAGATTTGGTGTGGCTTTCCCTACTTGTACTCAAATCATCAGGTTTGGTGGTGGTGCAGTTTTTAAATGAATGTGACCACCACTGATAAATTCATTCCTACAAAGCAATGATGTTTCATTGAACTGATGTGTCTTGCAAAACGTATCTCCCAACTAATTACTTCTTATTTTCCAACTAAAACCAACAATGAAAGAGTACAAAAACAACAAATGCACCAATATATCAATATCTCCCAACACAGACAACATTCCCTATAGGAAATAATTACAAATCCATCAACCTGCCAAATACTCGCAAGAAATAATCATAAAATTAATCTCATATAATACATTATTATAAAACTATTAACTCTTGAAGTAATTAATATCATAATACACTCTTAACAGAAATCAGAGGGTTTACATAGAAATAACAAATAATATCTTAACTGAAGTATAATTGATTCCAAATTTGTTGTGATTCAGTTAAGATTAGGTACATAATCATTTTTTTTTACAGAGGATGTAAGAAGAAAGACCAATATGATGTTTTTGTGATCCATTATTCTGTTTGCAAAATTCGAAACAATACAACAAATAAATAAATGAAATGAGCAACTCCTACGTACTTAAGATCCATGAATCAGGTATCACACAGCAAGGGTAAATTAAGTGTTGTGACTACTTGATTGGCAAAGACTCTTTGAAACATCATACAATCATTAAAACAAAATAACATTAAATTATATCAACAATAGTTAGTAGGAAAATAAATACTGGAGCTCAAGATCCTTCTGAAATGTTTGATGGAAGATTTCATGACGAAAGTTTTTGTATTATTTATTACAATATCAAGTTACAAATACTGGTATTTAAACCAAAAGAGACAATACAGTGGAAACATATACCTGCAGAACAGAACATAACAAGACAGAACACAATGAAAATACATCAGAATATTGTCTTATACTGCAAGAAGGCTATGTGGAATAATGAGAAACTTTTAATATAAACAGTGAGCAATCAAGGTTCTGTTTTATATGATGCAGCCTAATACAGAGAAGTAAATGAAGTGTCTAAATAGCAATAACAGCAAACAGTTGAATATTGAGGTTTGTCTCAGCAAATACTGACAAAATCAATACACGAAGCTAGTTGCCATATCAAAGGTCAAAGTGAAACAAGTCTATCTGCTTCATTATTTATTTCTAGATCAATCAGTTTCCTTTCCACCTGCAGATCCAGCCAATATGCAGGCTAAAGAATTCAGAAACATACTTAATATAACCTTATCAATACTTAAATAACTTCAACCACAGACAATTTATTTCATACTTCTGTAATTTTGATGAGAAGGCTCATCTAAAAGTGTCCATTTCTGTATTAGTTCAGCATTTTCAAGGCGCCATAAAGTAAATTTCAATGACAATAGTTCTATGCTATCTGTTACTTCTGACTGATAAGATATATATAGAGAGAGATTGTGAATGGTGAAACCAGTTGAAGAACTCAAAGTGGGTTTTTTCTTGTAACATTCTTATTTAATAAGCAAATTTGTGTAAAATTCAAAGGTGTTCTTTGTAGCATTCTTCTTTATTTTCGCCATATTAGTGATCAATCACATTTTCTATACTTATATTGAGATGATAAATGTTACCCCGTATCTTCACCAATTATTTATGCTTGTGTCACTTATGCTATTGCAATTGCTTACATGAATGCATATTTCTTATGTCTCTTTGTGCTCTTGGGTTGGCTGTGCATTTTGTTGGTAGCATTTCCTGTTCATTCAATTTTTCTTTCAAATAAAATCAAACAAGAAATTAGCAATATATAGTGCAGGCGTCATATTAGAAATGGATTTCGGTGATGGAAAATGGATTTCAGTAACGTATCCCTTATCAAAGATTAACCAATCCTGTTGATGAGAGGTTGGTTGAGTGTTAACATCAGATTTGATTGGTTTACACAACACAGATGTGCAAACAGCAAAGCCATGTTAGTATGGCTTGACCGAAAAAATATGACAAGCTAAAAGCAACATAACACAGATGGACACAGAATAATGACTTGGTGTTATGTTACAGTATCATGATTGCAGTAAGTGGATAGATTATAATCTTGATAAATCATTATGAGACCTTTAAAAATTGTATGGCAAGTTACTGACAAATCTATACATATAATCATTCATCATGATTCCTATCTTATCTATTTCCAGATAATGCTCCCATACATGTCACAGATATCCAGAGTATCCATTTCAATGGTATACTCCAGAAAAAATATTTTTGTTTCAAAAACAAGACGTGAAGCAAGAATCTAAAGCTTTTATAACATTTATCGGAATTATTGAGAGGTTTTATCACATCCAATACACAGATTCAAGAGCTGCCAATTTATAGTTGATGAAAGATATGAAGAAGTTTTTTAATAAAAATGCAAATGAACGAATTCTGAGTCTCACAGAATCATCAGATTATTGTCAATTCCAATAAAAATGAAACCATTCCAATACATGACAATGCTAGACACATTATTTAAAGTCACAAGGCGAAACCTTCTGGATATGATTTCTGAAAGCTATGGTTATTTCTTGCATACATGTTAATAAAAACGGACAGTTACCAAATGCTTAAACATATCTTAGAACATTTATTATACATTCAGAACCTGACTGATGAGGTCACTCAATTCTAACACTAAGTACATGTAAATCAATCATGACATACAAATAGAACATTACATCTGCCTGCTGCACAGAAACAACCACTGTCAAACCATGAAGCATTAAAAATTATCCAACACCAACAGGTACGCCTTTCTGTATGAGGAACAATGGGGTACCCTTTGTGCTTGAGGAACACTTGTAAACTTCCTTTCATAAGTAAAGTTCTATTAACTGACAGTGCTGGTAAATTCAATTTGTATAAAAAAGTCTGGTTGCTCATAGAAGATAAATTTGTCAAAAATGGATGTCTAAATCCTGCCTAAGAGAGTTTTTATTAGTACAGTGGCCTTCCCAGCACCCATGCCTCAATGTGGTATCAGAAATTGAACAAAATATCAACAAAGGCACTCATTCTAAAGAATAGAAGACATATTGTTTAGTGAAATACTCAAAAGTGCTATCACCCAATGAGGACATCATTTATATTACATTTTCAACTAGTATACATAAGGTACATCGAGGATTTGGCACAAAAATATGTCAAAACAATCCGGGCAAAGAAGCATATACAGCAGTGTGGCATCAAACCTTCAATATTCTGCTACCAGAGACAAAGTAAGTAGTTAGACATGGTTGTCTATCTTAATGAGATCTAAGCTACAGTGTTGTACCTGTTCTAACAAGAAATCATCAATCATTCTCTAGCAAATATTCATAATCTTTATAATCGTACCACTTTATCTACTACAGTCTCGGCAATGGGAACTTCTATATCTGATCAGATTCCATGCATAAATTCAGGTTATTAAAATAATTTTTTTATCATTCTGCAGTTCATTTTTCGCAACATTGACTGACCCACCCCCCCTTCCCTTACTGTCCTCTTTGATTCTCCTAGTTATTCCTTGTGGTCTGCTGGGCCATTCCTTGCGCCTCAGTTCCTTAATATGTGTACCGTTTGACCTCCTTTAGTGCCTTATGTTTTGAGGATTGTTGTTTTTCCGGAGATCTGCGTGGGGAGGCATTGTCTTATGTATGTGGCTTTCCCTGTAGTTACGTATTCTCTCTCTTTCAAGATGCTTCAGTAAGTGACAGATGTGTGTATACATGTATTAGTAGAAACACACTGTTCAATAAGACAGAAATAAAACAAACTGAGCCTGCAAACTGAAAGTAAATTATTTACATAAGAGATAATACACGCAATCAGGTAGACAATACAAGTAGTATATATAGAGAGAGACTTTCATCAAATGCTTTTAAACTGCATACTTTGGATAGCAGAACTTCTTAAAATAGGCTTAATGTTATGTAAACTTCAAGGTATCACATTATGACATAATATTATGGATAGTCATTTAGGCTTAAGTAAAAACAACATTGAAGACAAGACAGTGAATTATTCCAAGCTTAACTGCATTTATTGCAATATCAGAGAAATCTATTTGAATGTAAACAAGAAAGCACTAGTGAAAAACACTCAACAAAAAACAAAACAAAATGAAAGTAATTTTTTGTTTCACATTCTGCTGAGGGGAATTTCAGTCAAATTACGCAACAGCACAATGTTCCAAAACAGTACTCAATGGTAACTCATTACTGACTGATTTATTTAGAACTAACAACTGATGACTATATTGCACCAGCAATCAGAACTAAAAGTAACTCAGTACTACATTTACACCAAGAATGCACCCTTAATTCAAGCACAACCTGTTAAAGCAGCTCTACCAGTATAACCACACAAATCTAAAATGTTAGCGTCCCCCCACCCCATGAGAACTCATGGTAATTGCCGAAACCTTAAAACATAAACAAGGACTTGTTGGACTGCCAAAGGTACTTGCAGGAAAGCAAGAGCACTAGTTTCAGAACACATTATGGAATTAAAATTCATTTACATTCATCAAAAGTTCATGAACCTGCTCACAAGGGAATTTCAGAGTCTCTAAGTGTACCCAGAATATTGACACCAGCACACGCCCTTGATATATTCTCTCCACTTGTAACACTTTTTATTAACTCAAGCAGAACAATTATTTTACCTTCATGCATCATCAAGAATGATTGATGATGGAACAAGTGACACTTGAACATTATCTCATCTAGAGTTTACAGCAAATTACACAAGTTTTATTTCAACACCATACTACCATAATTACAATAGTTTTACAATTTATCAGGTAATTCGTGTCTGATAAATAAATAAAACACTAACAGATACACTTCACTTTCATAATACAGGTGTAAGAGTGATACAGATTGAAAAATTAGTTCATGTATGGTTCGTTCTTCCTTATCTGAAGATCTACACTTGGGAATGTACCAAGTCAGACAAAGGGCACTCCACCCTAAATGGAATCAATTTTAGCAGGTATTTTTCAAGCATAGTTTGATACAATGATAACCTAGTAATTTTACTGTATAACACATACACTGACATGATTATCAGTACACTGAACCATGCTGTTTAGTCTTTTCAAATCTGAAACAATCGGTATCTCTTAGATTTCGGAATTAATGATCCAACGAAGATCACAGAAGTGAACAATTGTGGAGTAAGGAAGATCACATTCACAAGTCAAAACTTCCATGGACAGATCTAGCTAGAGACAGAAAAGATATAGGGAGGGATAGTAAAAATAGATGCCCAAAGGCAAAATGTTGAGCCCACTAATTGTCAAGAGATGAAGAGAATACGGTTAACAGGTGTGATCTTGACCTTTGGGCTACAGGTACAGGTGTGGCATACAACACACAGTCTTATAAGGGTGAACCTTTAGCTGAAAGTTATTCAAACAGGTTCATACACTAAACCGCCATTGTGGTGACAATGTTGAGCTGATCGCAAGTGGGTTTGACAACAATACCAAATTGACTAGAAGGTATACACAAGGGACAAAAAATCAGGAGTGAAATGATAAGGGCTATATAGTAGATTAAAGTAATACCCACACACTCACAAAACATGGTCTACCTACATTGATCCTTAGAATGTGAAATAAACTTATCAATGGAGAGGGGGCATACATGTCCTGTTTTTTGTATGGTACAAACCACCAATATAATATTTAGAAAGAATACAGAGCCAAATATTCTATATAATTACATGAAATACAGTTACTCATGGCTATATGCCTTGTATCAACTTTAAGCCCCATGTATTTCTACTGATAGTTCCAAGGGCTGTAGGCTTTAGTATTACCCTAATTCTTGAGTTGCTCTGTCATGCAGTCCTGTATCAATCCAAATTCATGTTTGGTTGCCTTGTTCTAATCACTTTGGAAAGTCTCCTTGCTTTATCTTTTGTCTACATCTGCCTTAGGGAGTTTTGATTTGTGCTAGTGACCTTCCCTGCTCCCAATTTTTTCACTTTTAGCAATATGTATCTGCAAGGTGGCATTACATAACCTTGGACAAATTTATTCAATTTAAAAGCACAGTTTCATATCTGGAATAGAATCCAAGTAATCACACCAGCACTTTGGGATGTACTTCAGGATTCTAAGAGTTGAATGACTTATAAATATCAGGAGATATGAAACTTTTTTAAAGCTATAAAAAATGTCATGGGACTGCTATATATGCCATTTCAATTTAATTGAAGAGACTACAAGAAGAATGATATCAATTTCAAGTTATAACTCAAGAGAAGGCGTAAAATTGTGATCAATTAATAATAGGAGTGGCAACCATACACAATGGAGTAGGTGTGTCCCAATTATTCATACTGACATTTCCAATTCTTTGAGCTGTTCCAATTCTTTACTTTTTCATTTGTTTTGTGGGCTCTTCTCATTCTTTACTTCATTTCTTGGCCACAGTCACTTTGCTATGGTAGCACAAGTCACTAAGTGACGTTATTTGGATTGTACTTGCAGTGCAATCTGTTTTTGTTTCCATGCCCAAAATTATACCCCCTCCATTTCTTTTGTTTTGGTTCCTATTCTAGGAATCTGTATGGGGAAAGCCGGCTGTATGTGAATGTGGCCTTCCCTCCACAACTATTCCCAACTATATAGGCAGTGGTTATATACATCATCAGTATATAAACAGTTTATTTCCACACTACTCTAAACCTTACATTTTCTAAAGCATGAGACACTTAGATACTTCAGACCAGAACCAGCAGAAAACTGTTATCGACCATTTTCAAAAGAGCAGTAGATATTGTCAAAGTGAATTTAGTTAAATCTGCTGAGCTTAAACATGTAAGCAAACATAACTATACCATGTCCCCTCTGCTAAGCAACATGTTGTGGGGACAGACAGACTGCGTGTTGTCAAGAGGAAGTTGTTGTAGAGAGGGAGTTGTTGTAGAGAGGGAGTTGTTGTAGAGAGGGAGTTGTTGTAGAGAGGGAGCAGTTCTCCGACAGTTACTGTTTTGTTACACAGTTTTAAGTGTCATGTGTTGTTGTCGAGTTTCATTCACGGCAGGGAATTATTCCTTGTAATTGTTGCTCGAAGTTAGGAATTGCATACCAGAGCTTTTGTTTCAGGATGGAATATATCGAGGTTTCAGCGCAAGACTATCCTAACTCCTATGTTGTCATATAGGAGTTAGCATAGTCTGGCACTGAACCCTCCATATACAGTGACAACAAAACAGAAAGATGAAGGTACTGTGAGAAATATCAACAATTGATTAACAGCATGCAGGTTTATTTCAAATACTATTACAGTAGAAAGCCTTTTCATCAACATCAGAGAGGCTCATAATTTCTTGAGATTTTCAAGATTAATCTCACATTGAGATATCACAGATTATGATATCATAAGTTGGGTGAGATTTCCCTTTTTTGGCACCATCAGTGATAACATTAATCCAATAAGTAGACGAGAGACAAGCTGCAAATGATTTTATGACAGAGGTATGGAAGTACGCCATCCAGAATAACGTCACACGATATATCAAACATCATTACCTAGGGACCATAACACACTGACTGAGTCTAGAAATTTACATTTTCTTGTCAAAAATAAATGCTTAGCATTTAGTAACAAGTCTATCAATACCAAAGTTTCCTGAACTTGTGTGGTACATTAATTAAATCGCAATCATATTACAATTTAAGATGGGAGACATAAACAAGCAGACTCCTTAATATCTCTGGGGGAAAACTATAAGCTTTATGATGAATGATAATAATTACAACAACTGTAACACCTTGTCCCAATGGTGTAACAATTTCTGGAAGTTGTTTTATATATAACATCTTACCCTAATTTTGCCCCCAAGGTATTATAATGACATACACAATCATTTGCTTGAAAATTAAGTTGTTTAAACCTAATGGTATTATAAAGTGATGTTAGAAGTGAGAGAATAAGTTGCTACAAGTAAACGCCACATACATAAGACAGTGCCTCCTCACTCAGACCTCCGGGAAAACAACAATCCATAGAATTTATATTCTAAGCAGAATACAAGATAAATTTAGGCACATGTCAGTTAAACAAAGCCATGGAATCCTTTTCAGATATGTATGGCAGTTAGTTGACATAACCAACTTTCCTTTGGTTACCAAGCAGCACTGACCTGCTCTTTCACAGGCAACTGAAAACATGAATCAGAGGCGGAGGACAGAATGACTTTAATCTAATTATCTTCAGTCAAATTGTCATGAAGAACTAAATCCCCTCACCTGGGGCTCCAACTCATGACTTAAAGGTTGACACGCAATTGCTCTTCTCATGAAGATAACCAGACAGGCCAAAACATTAAATTGGCTGAAGACAACAGTTGCTTAAAATGATAAAAAATAACACTAGGAAGACTAAATGTGGAAACCTTATGTTAAAACCGGCCAACCAGAAAACTCCATATTCTTAGTACCAGCACATTCCAACTAATTAAAAGCCTCTCTATATTAATATACTATATATGTCATATTGCAAGGTCAATTTCATTTCTGTTAATTATTTATTCAACCACACCAAGGATCATTAGTCACAAAAACTTTCAACAAATTTGATGTTCAGATATGGGAAATTATATCCGTTCCCCTGGGAACAACACTAAAATTAACCATTCTAAAAGTCCCTCGACAATAATAATGATCTAATGATCTTTGAAAGTCAAGTAATAGATGTCTTAGATAAAGGAATACAAAAATAATTGTAACTTTTTTTCAAATAATATGTAAGATGACATAATACAGTGTAACCCGTTGTTATGATCACCAGTTCAACATGACAGCTAGATGACATAATACAATATAACCTGTTGTAATGATCACCAGTACCACATGACAGCTAGATGACATAATACAGTGTAACCCATTGTTATGATCACCAGTTCAACATGACAGCTAGATGACATAATACAATATAACCTGTTGTAATGATCACCAGTACCACATGACAGCTATATGACATAATACAGTGTAACCCGTTGTAATGATCACCAGTACAACATGACAGCTAGATGACATAATACAGTGTAACCCATTGTTATGATCACCAGTTCAACATGACAGCTAGATGACATAATGCAATGTAACCCGTTGTAATGATCACCAGTACCACATGACAGCTAGATGACATAATGCAATGTAACCCGTTGTAATGATCACCAGTACCACATGACAGCTAGATGACATAATACAGTGTAACCCGTTGTAACGATCACCAGTTCAACATGACAGCTAGATGACATAATACAATGTAACCCATTGTAATGATCACCAGTACCACATGACAGCTAGATGACATAATACAGTGTAACCCATTGTAATGATCACCAGTTCAACATGACAGCTAGATGACATAATACAGTGTAACCCATTGTAATGATCACCAGTTCAACATGACAGCTAGATGACATAATACAGTGTAACCCATTGTAATGATCACCAGTTCAACATGACAGCTAGATGACATAATACAGTGTAACCCATTGTAATGTTCGCCAGTACAACATGACAGCTAGATGACATAATACAGTGTAACCCATTGTAATGTTCGCCAGTACAACATGACAGCTAGATGACATAATACAGTGTAACCCATTGTAATGTTCGCCAGTACAACATGACACCATCTGTGAGAGTCAAGTGAAGGTCTGACCACATGAATTCATTTAAATTAATCTATTTAAATGTAATCAGTGGTCACCTGGTCACCTTTTTCTACTTAAAGTTCATATGCAGATAGAATGCGAATTTTTTAAATATCTGAAATTAATTAAATAAATGGTAATAAACAAGTAGATAAAATACCCTCTATAGTATTTTATATGCCGCGTAAAATAAAAATAACTCAATAATGTCATTACATATATCCATGTCAACCTGAATACACTGATCACCTGTCTTAGTGGTAGCTTCAATCTCAGTCCTGTGAGTGACCTCTATGGACATGTTGGGGCTAATCAACGATGCAGTCAATCATACCAAAAAGATATAATCACAATAACACAGCACACAAGAAGTAAATAGAACCCAAGGATTAGTATCAGTTGTATGCAGAAAGACAACACCCAACACAAACTATCTGGAAACAATGTTTTAACAAAATATCACCATAACTCTACCCACCACAAAAAAGGTCAGTTCTTTCGACTGACTGCTACAGTCAAACAATTAGAAGTCAATAAAGGCTAGTGGGATGTCAAAAAACATTACAAATGATTGTACATGTCGTAATGTCTAACTATATATGAATCACAAAAACTTACATAGGGTACACCATCAGATATCAACATAAAACATTCGGGTCAGCCCTTACCTGTTTCAGACTCTTTTACATGGGTATTCAAGACAAAAATGTCTTACCTGAAAAGAGAAAAGAGGACAATGACATTATTGATGATAAAAATGATAGAAAACAACTACTGAAAACAAAAAAGGATTCAACGAATACGTAGAATTCAATGGCAACATCATTACCTTTGTCTAGCAACTGTTATTTTTAGAAACCGACAAAAATGTAGACTATCGGATTAATCTTCAATTATAAATGGAAGCAAAACCATGCCATCTCTTTGAGCATACCAATGTCAGTAAGTTCATTACTGTTATCATCAAGGGATGTTATACAACTCTATTCAATAACAATTCTTACAGGTTTTATGTCAATATTACCCAGTAAATATAGATGTTTTCTATCAGAATGGAAACAGCAATCATGAGCAGATAAGCTGAGAGAAGGTAACCACATTGTTCTATATGAAGCTATGATAAGGCATACAACAAAGAGACCACTCCATTCCGCATATATAACCTGTTAATTGTCAGGATAAGACCCACTAATTGGAACCATCGAGAACCTGTAACAAGGTGTTCCTGACAATGTAAATGTCATGTTTTCTATGTAATAGACAGTGTTATCAAACTAAAAGATAAGCACCAGGATTCCATCACAGAGGATAATGAATGTTTAAGCAACAGGTTGGTACTCAAATATTGTAAAATCATGAATCTCACTTTCTTTCTTTTTCGTTTCATTGACTTTGCATCAGCTCAGCGTAAGCAAAAAGTTTCACATCTGTTTAATAATTGATTGGCATACCTAGATCAGAACTGCTTACCAAGAGGAACAAATCAAGATAACCCATAGCAACAATGCATTTATATTTCATTTATGAACAATGTCATGACCGATGAAGTAATTAAGCCTCTTAAGGAACTTTCCAATTGTACAATAGAATGTCCCATAAGGAATTAAATGTAGTATCAGACAAGTGTCATCCTCCCATTGTAGTATGTACTTTTATTCTCGAGTGAAGGTAGAAAAAAAGAAGGCAATGATATTTGAGGAACACATGAATCGTAACGAATCATGTGACAACATTGAATGACCTGGGTGCAATATATACTGCCATCCAAAAGCTTCTTCACACATGAAATTATGAATTTCATTACTTTTTTACGCAGAATTTCAAATAAGACATGTATGACCATGAAGTAAAATTATTCATCCCACTTCTGTGATTGATAGTTAAGAATTAACAATTTGCACATCTCAGCAGCAGCATCAATTGGCCATCATCCAAAACCTACATTTGTATGTCTAAATAATCTGACACAAAAAAAAAAGATAATTTGTTTCAGTACAATTCTTTAAATACTTCTACAGAAAATGATAGCTTTGTCAAAAAGCATTTTCAATTTATTGCATGTGACACAAATATGAAATGCATTAACTGCAATGGGAATTGTCGAAGTGTACAGGAACTTTTGGAGAGCAGTGTATTCAGAGGAAATTTATATACTGCTTTCCATACCATTGCCAATATAGACAATCTCAGTATTAGTGCCAGCGTTCATCTGAGATCAATTCTTGCACAAGGATAGTTAACACAAATATCTAAATAACCAAATTAGAACCAATACTCCCTAACAAAGAATATATCAAGACAAGACTGGACCAATTTCCATGTTTGTTCAATTAATTAACTCAAGTGACGAGAGACTCCTCATCAAACTAGTACAACAGAATATATAGTAAATACAACGTCTTCATCTCCCATATACAGATGTTCAGAGATTAATAATTCACAACAGGACAGGGGCAAATCCAAAAATATTCAACACATTATACACATCAGGGGATACTAGCAGAGGGATAGAAGCAAATAAAGATCCAGTAAAAACAAGCTAAACAAAGTCAATCAATCAATCAATCAATCAATCAATCAATCAATCAATCAATCAATCAATCAATCAATCAATCAATCAATCAATCAATCAATCAATCAATCAATCAATCAATCAATCAATCAATCAATCAATCAATCAATCAATCAATCAATCAATCAATCAATCAATCAATCAATCAATCAATCAATCAATCAATCAATCAATCAATCAATCAATCAATCAATCAATCAATCAATCAATCAATCAATCAGTTGAATATCATTATATCAAAATCAAATCAATCAATCAACTGACTGATTAATCGATCAATCAATCACTCAATTATTCCATCAATCAATCAATCCCTCAATCAAATAATCAATCAATCATCAGTCAACTACTTACACACCATCATCAAAATTAACCCACAGCCCCATCTTAAATAACAACAATCTAAATTTCTGAACTAATTGTTTTTTAACAACATCCCACAATTAAGCAGAGTTATAATACAGAGTAACAACAATGCATCAGTTACAGAAATCAATTGTGATTATTATCATAGACAGAATATCATCCCTCTGGTGCAGTCATTAAAAACAAACTTGACCATGACTTCTCATGACCTTATCATCTCATAGAACAGAATAGATCTGCCTGTATTGGGTTAAGTCATATTATGTGGTCGCAATTTTACAAATGATTGCTGATAAGAAGTGTCTAGACAACCATGCTGCTGGTGTTAAAATCTAATTCAACATTCATGACAATGTTTGTTTGCAGCGCAGGAGGTCAGATATGTGGTGGTCATTTCAAATCATCACATATACATGAGGGAACTCCAGCTTGAACCACGGACACATATACCATGGATTCGCAACAGGCTCGGGTGAAACGATAAGAAGAAATAATTTTCCCACAATCCTTAGCGCGCAATTTACCCACAATCCTTAGCGCGCACTCGGTAAGTATCGTGGATTGAACATACTAAAGGACAATGAACAATAATAAATTGCATTCCATTTTAAAAGAAAAAAATGCATGTATGTACGAAACGAACCTTCATCACAGCCAAACGTCAGCTGCGCTTAACAATTGATAAAAAATAATTCATAATCAAAGTACTGGAATTCGAATTGAACACATTAACTATCTTCCGACATTTTTCAGCACAAATTCAAGTGTTATGACAGCAGCTATGATAATAAATCACTTACATTTTATACCCCAAATTGTCATAAATCAAAAGACAAATTAGATACAAATTCAGTCAAGAGGCAGACATCCAGTTCACATTTAATGCACATTTGACCCAAGGGAACACTAGAAAACTTAGTTTCATAATGATTGCAATGATGATATTCACTATGGGAGTTGCGTTGAAGACTTCAAGGTGCAAAACTCTCCTTGGAAATTACCTAGTGCCAATAAACGTGTTATTTGTAAATCCACTTGAATAGATACTTAAAATTATTTATAGTCGAGAACACTTATGTCATAACTTACTGGCAAATGGAGAGAATTTATTTTGAGCAATAAAGTAGCCCCGATAACAATATTGTACCTAACAT
Source organism: Mactromeris polynyma (assembly GCA_032209605.1). NCBI lineage: Eukaryota > Metazoa > Mollusca > Bivalvia > Venerida > Mactridae > Mactromeris > Mactromeris polynyma. The sequence goes on along the minus strand of JASFXZ010000011.1, from coordinate 8,797,156 downwards.
ACGCTGTTTTATCCAAAAACAAGTAATTTGTGAAAACGTAATTTGTTATTTATCAATTCTCGAAGAAAATAAAAAATCTAATTCACAAGTCGGTAATTTCACGACGGCAAAAACTGTAAAATTTCTATGAATTTTATCCACACAAGCCAGCAGGAGGAGGCAAAAACCATGTAGTAAGAATTTACTATCAACTTAACCTCACAAGAGCAACAATCTTTTAACAACAGCCAACATTTGTGTCACTTTACAGTAAAACCTCATTTAAAGACCACTTCGAAATTTAGAACATACTATAAATAAGGTTTTTCTTTATTTTAAAGTCTGCAATATTATGTAAGTAAGTCATAATACAGTAGCCAAAACTGAAATGACAATTTTGGGGGCGTCGTCTGGTGGTAATTTGTGTCAACCATCATTACACCACACCTCCTCCGATAATTCCCATTTTTCCAGGGAGAAAAAAAAAGTGCCACATAAGAAATGAAATGCCTTATCACAATCAAGCGTAAATATATTGGTCTAAATTGAAATTAAACTATCAAAAGCTTTAATACTCATCGAGCTTACTTAAATGAAATGCTGCAGGCTAGATTTTTAAGCATATAATTCACCCATTCATCAGCACTTGCTTATTTGTGTTAAGTAATTAAAATCATTAGAAATGTAAAAGGGAGTTCCAAATGGATGCAGAAAATATTCAGGACATTGACAGCTAGTTTTAAACATTCTTAGAAATACAACGCCCCATACAATCACTTATCATAGAAAGCAATTTGTTTACAAGCCAATCAAATGGACATTGGTGTTCAGAGAAATTTCCTAAGAAGATGAATGAATACATACATTTGATGTATGTCATTTCCGATGGAGTCTTTTTCACCATATTTTATATTGACCAGCAAAAAAATGAGGATGATTTACTAGAATTGCTTGTCAATGAATGAAGGCAATGAACCTTAATGTTTATCTAACACAACTATTTCCTCTGGTTTGTTACAAAGCAATTAGACAGGACCAACTGGTTTGTGTAACAATTAACCAAATTCCAAACACGATGTAACATTTCTATACTTCATTCAGATAATGACATCATAGTATCTGAAGTCCAGGTGTTTTATAAGACCATCCTGCTGTTTATCAATCAATCTGCATTCCAATTCATTCTTCTTGTTAACTTTGCTATCCGATTCTATTCAAAATGGGTTTTATAGAGTCTCAGATTGACAAAGACTTCCTAGACTGCCTTTGGTGGGCTAGAAATAACATCCTTGTTTTTTCAGACACAATGTTGAGCAGTGATTTAACCAGTTTTTCAACAATGCAGCAGTCAGTTGACCTTACCATTTTTCCAGGAATTAAATATAAACACTTTCCGCAACTACTGACAACTTCTCCACATGAATCAGAGTTGGAAGACAAAAGGCTGTCGCCAAATATCACTGAAGGATATGTTCAAAAGCCCGATCCAGGAATTGAAGCCGGAACTCTCAGGAGAAAGAGAGATTACGTTGTAACAGGGAACTCAACATACATAAGACAATGCCTATTCACACAGATCCCCGGGAAAACAACATTCGACACTGAGGAGGTGTGAGGGAAAGATTGTATGGGAACAGGGGGTAATAGAAGCCAAGTCCTTTAATCTCTAAGCCAACTGGACGGCTTGTAGGTGTGAGTCTTAAGTCTTTTAGAATATAAATTAAGAAGCATCCAAACTTGTGTGCACCATTATGACTAGATTGGTGCAGAGACACAAAGGTGTGGCCAGCCCCACCAATTCACGTGAACATTTAAGATCACACTTTGACACAAGAGGTGTGAATGTGAGCAATTTACAAGGAGTTCAGTGAGTGGTTGATTGAACACACACAGAGACAAACAAACTAACTGATCATATCAATGCTTAACTCAATGGTATTGGATCACACTGGGACACAAGAGGTGTGAATGTGAGCAATTTACAAGGAGTTCAGTGAGTGGTTGATTGAACACACACAGAGACAAACAAACTAACTGATCATATCAATGCTTTACTCAATTGTATTGGATCACACTGGGACTTTTTAGACACAAGGTCTAAGTGCCAAATTCTTGTCATAAAACATTATTAGCTGCCCTTTTTTTTTTGGCTTATCAGACTTCACAAGTATTTTATCAGAATTCCTACAATTATAGAATATACCTACAAGATTCAATTTGATCACTGATTGTGTTAAATAGGAATGTTAGATCATAAAAAGATATGAAATTTCTAAAAAAAATTTTTTATATTAAATGAGATACAAACATTATGCCAGGATCATTATCATCTGATTATGAAATATGTACAACACAAATTATCTAAGATTTCAATATTGAATCAGATAATTCACCAGTCTGTCTCTCATATGAAGTTATTTATATTCCTTCTAATTGATTGGCTATATTTTTTTCTCTCTTTAAAAGTGATAAATACCTCACAACAATTTTATCATTTTATATGCAAACTTGTTCATACATCAATTTTACCCCACACAGTTCAAGTTACAACGATACCTCAGGTGGGTCATGTATATTATTGAAAGAAGAAGAAACAGCACCAGATTTCAATTAATTTCAAATTCATTTTATGCAAATAAGCCTTGGATATAGGAGAGCAGCAAAATCACAGATGTTTGAAAAATATCATCATTTTTGAAAAGACCAACACCCTGAACCTCCCCATTTACCAACAAAGCAACTTCAACAATTTCATCAATCTTACCAACCCACGCTCTGAACACTATATGGCATAATATAACAGAACTGCGTTCAGAACAAACTCGAAATTGTGAAATATACAAGAAGAAAATATTGAAACCCATTTAGACATACCACAATGCAATTTGCATTACTTGTGTCTGTGACGTAATGCCAATCCCTTTTAATAAGAGACAATCCTTAATAAATTCATAACCCATATATTCGATATGACTATGGTCATAAACTTTAAGCAAATCATTATATAGTGTTATATGATGCTTTAATGATACAAATATGTCTAAATATAGATGTACAAAAATAAAATGCAAAAGTGAATAAATACAACTACTTTATAAATGGACATTACTGTTTATTATATACAGTAATGTCCGTTAAATGACAGACTCTCTACTAGACAAATACAGTGAAACTCAATTATAGTGAGACAGCCAATGGTTCAACAGAAAGTCAGTCTTAGTGTTGAGGTGAGTCCGATTGTTAGGCCAAACAATGGAAGAAACATTAAAAACTGTCACAGGAAAATATGGTCTTACTAATGAGCTTGTCTAATTTTTGAGGTGTTCTTCAGTGAGATTTTACGGTTAATCAATCATCAGTGACTGATCAAAATAAAGTAACTGAAAGGAGCATATTTAGCTAATTGTGTCCATTAAACCACAGACAAATGGGAGGATAACGAAGATAATTAAGGCAGACATACAGAAGACAATTATTTGACCAATATACCAGAGATACAGAAATAATTTCTGTCAAAGATCAAGAAGAGTTTATTCTCCAATTTTAGACTCACACATCACCGTGCTGTGTGACAGACAGTAATTTACTTGCATACCATCTCTTTCCAAACATCATCTGAATACCTTTTAAATAATGGAAGAAGCAGAGAAGATTTTGGTAAAAATATAGAAACACCCACTCTGTTTCACTGCATGCTAGCTCAACAATGGATCAAAAACTAATATTCTGCACGAGAGATCCATGGGCAGAGCAACAAACAAGGGTAATAGTTGTTAAACAACTGTTGCAACCCAGTTCTCATTAATAGTTTCAGAACCATCCATTCCCTCAAACTGTATCATTTTCTATAAACTGGTTTTGGGGTGGATGTGCACTGTGTATGCCAACTTTGTTTACTTCTATAATTGAACAGTAAATATTAACAAATAATGTACAAGCACATTTAGCAGCGTTAAGGGTACACACAGTATGGGCAAAGATTTTCTAAATATTTCATTCAATTATACAAACATACAGTACTTGCATTATAAGTCACAATGCCATAAAAATGTGCATTTTGAGACACAAGTACCCCAGGTAAATATGAGAGGAATTACATATATCAAAATGCTACATAATTCACGATGTCTATATGAATTCAGAAGAACTTGCAATGCTTGATGCAAAATAGATGTGTTAGATACAAGGAATAGTTATTTCTGCTTTTATGGGCCTTCCAACTCCTTTGCCTGAAAGCACATGTTTTCAACTGGTCCACTTAATTGGAGGTCATGGTAATGATTTACAGAATGCAGGATTGAAATATTGAAACTGCAAAATAATGTTTTTAAAATCTTCATGTCTACATTAAACAAACTGGAATACATTGAATGTACGCCAAAAAGTACACAAGTCAATGACTTCGAGAAAGCAAAGAATGTTGCAAAATGTGAATCCTTCAAGTCAATATCGGAATTATATTTGACCTTTTTCTGAACAAAATATGAAAATATTTACAACTCCACTTCTATTTTTCCAAATCATGCATAAGACACTAAGCCATGCAAGGATTACAGTAGATAAAAACTGTCTGCACAGATAATTAGAAAAACTACCTGCACTTACGAAAATAGAAAGAGTCTGACCATACCCGACACAAACAATTAGGAAACTGAACTTCAATCATGTCATTACATCGAAAAAATTCAACAGCAAAATCAGACTCCATTAGCAGTTTTACCAGCATTGTTATTGTTGGGCATGACATCTCTGTATTGTCTTCTCCTCCTTTTGTTTTATTTTATACCTCACCTGATTGTCAGGGGTGTCACTAATTCTTGAAATAGCAGGGAAATCACCAAAAGTAGACTGGAGTCATCTTGAAATAGCAGGGAAATCACCAAAAGTAGACTGGGGTCATCTTGAAATAGCAGGGAAATCACCAAAAGTAGACTGGAGTCATCTTGAAATAGCAGGGAAATCACCAAAAGTAGACTGGGGTCATCTTGAAATAGCAGGGAAATCACCAAAAGTAGACTGGGGTCATCTTGAAATAGCAGGGAAATCACCAAAAGTAGACTGGGGTCATCTTGAAATAGCAGGGAAATCACCAAAAGTAGACTGGGGTCATCTTGAAATAGCAGGGAAATCACCAAAAGTAGACTGGGGTCATCTTGAAATAGCAGGGAAATCACCAAAAGTAGACTGGGGTCATCTTGAAATAGCAGGGAAATCACCAAAAGTAGACTGGAGTCATCTTGAAATAGCAGGGAAATCACCAAAAGTAGACTGGGGTCTAAGGGGTACACCCTTCAATTATAATCATGCATATGCAAGTAGCCAGGTGATAATGCTTACATTACAGGGTTATTTTACCAGCTACCGGCTCTTATTGACACCACTGGTTGTATAATTATATATATCCTCAGACACTCCCTGATATTGTTATGTTTTTGTTCCCTATGTTTTGACTTCTATTTTATTCTGCCTCTCTATTTTATTTCATACTCCGAATTGTGCATGGAATTCTGTTCTGTGCCTTTCTGAATTTCTCATTTTGAACTGTATTGTAGGAATATGTTGCAGTCAAATGAAAATACAAGTTTCATTAATTTTTTGTATCAATTTGTATAATGGTCTTGGTAATAATTCCAGTTAAAATAATCTCCTGCCAATGAAGATATCAGCAGTATGTTTTCATGTTTGGAGGAATCAACACTTAAAGGCAAAGATATCAACAGTGAAAGGCAAAGAAAGCAACATTAAAGGTGAACGCATTATCACATGAAAATAAAGAAATTACAATAAACACTTTAGCGATAGCAGTACCCAGAGATTTTCTTCATACTAATTTTGTTACAAGTATACATCAGTGTCGATGGAAATGTCATTGACACGCTTTCAATGTAATAATTCATTTCATATTTATACACTCATATAAAAATTGTATACATGGTTACATTAAAGCAGATATCAGTGCAATACAATCACAGCTGAGGGAGTTTCAATGTCTTCCATAGTCGGTAAGCAACCATTGTCAAGGGATTTTCTGTCAGTCACAGTTTGTGTTATAAATTAGTTTAGAGGCATCATGTCTTGCACAAAAATTCTTCAAGTATTGCGCTATCAGTCATTGACATTATTTCCATCTTACTAATGGCACAGATATCCCACAGACAGGGTAGCAGATAATAGTATGATAAAACCTTTTATACAGTGGGTATCAAATAAATTCTTTGGAACCAATCCAGTAAAATATGTCTACATCATGAATGAAGAATAAAAAATGCATAAAATATTTGCAATTCTGTCAATTAATAAAGATAAATATAACTCCCTTCTGAATTAACTGTGGACCATCTGATGGCTGTCTGGGTGTAAATCTATTACAGACAATACACAGACAGAAGTACAATATAATAATCATTAACAAGACAAAGAGACAATGTTATCATTTTCTGACTGATGTGATGCCAACTATGCTAACTCAATAAATTAACCTACTTATTTCTTTTTAATTTTTCAATGGAAGCAAATATTTTTAGCTCCTGAACACCAAATAATCTGCAAAGTTTCGAAGGAAAGTAAATTCAGCTCCTTCAGTTCTTATCCTTGTCTTCAGTTTTTCATACTGGCCCCTGGTTACCAAAGGATAAGTGTTTTTAAGTTCGTTGACAGTAAGATGTTTCGTTTTCATGGCCATATCATTTTAGTCTTGTTTTGTGTCACCTCTCTGTTTGTACCTCTTTGTGCGTTAGTTTCTTGTTGTGCGTCCCGGCCCTGAACATGGTCCGTTTGGTATTGTGTTTTGCCCCCCCCTCCCAGCATGTACCTTCTGGTCCGTTTTGTATTGGTTGTGTCCTACTTAGCGTGTAAATCCTCTCTGTTCCTTTGACAAGATCTGTCTGGGAAGGACCTGCTTGGTGAATGTGGCCTTCCCTCCCACGCATTGTGTCACTTTTATTGCATTCAGTATGAAGGTAAGAATGGAATCATAAAGTTTAAGACAGAAAGAACATCTCCTCAAGCCAAACATATCAGATCAATTTAAAAGGTAAACGTGTATTTTGTTGGCTGCTTTCATAACAACACATACATTATACCAAATCTTTCTATAGATCTAACAAGTAGCGCCAACATCACAATATGAAATAATTAGAAATGTTAAGATGTTAAGAAAACAAGATGCACACATCACAAGATTATTTCATCACTTGTCAAACTAATTTTATCAAAAATGTTTCAGGTTCGACTTTAAAGAAGGGTTTTAACACATCAGAGCAAAGTTGTTGCATTATTGTGGTTTCAAATCAAAACAGGAATATATTCAACGCTGAAATTAATAATGTTACATCAGTTTGGCAATGAATGGAGTAAAACTATGAAAGAATTCATAGAAGCATAAGTATACACATCAATCTACTCGTCAGAACTTGGAGAACAAGGGACAAGGAGATGGGAGGAACACTGAACTGATATAACCTTAAACCTAATGGTTGAAAAAGAAATAAATTAACCCATAATAAGCATGCTTTACCATTCCATAATACAGATATTATAATCATTCACAGTAGTGTTTTTGTACACAGTGCAAATATCGCCCAAATTCATCAGTAACTGTAAACATTATAAACTGTCTGAAGAAATTTCTGATGAACTGGATGATCGTTCCGTGTTAAATCATTCAATGTTCTAATCTTAAACTGATTCCACTATTCAATGCGCAGGAAATGTCAGTATTTTCTTACATGATAACTAGCTCTGTTTTATCGGGATAATCAGCAGTAAAACAAATTAAAATTTGAACTGAGATCACCTTCTTGGCTCATTTAATTTTGCAAAAAAACGCTGAATGTGTGGTGAAGGCAGCTAACATGCTTCCAAGTAATGTAACCACAATAAGAATGAAGATGTTAATATGCTTGACAGACTTGAACTCAATAAGGAGGATTTAAGACTGGAACAGAAATTGAAAACATGCTCTTGAATATCTTAACAGCTAACTAGCAAGACAAGATGTTGGTGGAGATGTGAAGAGGTATATCTCAACATACTGGTGCTTTGTTTTCATTATATTCTATCTGTTAGAACTATGACAACATTGAAGTTCTCTTTAGTGGAAGTTCCCAGGTTGCTTGTTATGCTTTCAAAAGTTTATATTGATGCAACATGTTGCCAATTTATTTGCAATTGCGCATTCAATAATTCATTTAATAATTTTCATTGTTCACTTTATGCCATTAAAACGCAAATGTCTAGACTGTCCCTTTTACTTTTGCATATGTTTACAATTTCATTTCTTCTTGTGCTTTTGGGATGGCTCTGCCTTTTGTATGCAACATTCCCTGCTAGACTCGCATCATTTATTTTTAGAATTTTGTTACTTTTGGTATACCCTTGAGCATTCACATTATTGTTCTATAAAACGCTGACATTTACAATAAAAAAATGACATTAAAACCTCGCTCAAAGAACATCTCAATATTCTAACCAAGTTTCATGAAGATTAGATAAAAACTGTTGAATTTATGAAATTAGAAAAAAAACTTGTTAGAAAAATTGTTAACGACCATTACGCCCGCCCACCAGTCTGGTTTGTGCCAATCTATAAGCTAAAAATTTTCGCTGAAAAACCCGCCTAAAAACAAAGAATTTAGAAACTTTCTTGACATACTGGTAACTTTCATCAGATATTATAGTTAAATGTGCTATCTTGAACTTCAAGTGATCTGTCTATGAACGCATCTTGTATAATTAATTAAAAATAATATTGCAGTGCAGCCATTTTTTTCAGTTTTATGCGGGTCCTTTTGAAAAAATATATTTCCTCTAGTTAAATCATCAATAAACATGCATTAACAAAGAATAAACTCATAATGTATTGACCGTATTTGTTGAAAAAAGATGTTTGTACATCATAAACTTAATTTTTTTTTTAAGTTTTGTCCGTTAGTAATATGGTAAAAAAAGAAATATTCAACCAGTTATACATTGCAATGGTTCTTATAAGATGTTTTAGCCAATGTAACAACAATACTGGATGAAGCCAATTCAAACAGTTTATGCTCAGATGAGCCAGATTCATCTTTAATAATAAATTATAATTATTTTGTGGTCATACTGGATAATAAGAATAATTTAAGAATAGATACATAATAATAGCCTGTATTATTTATTTTATGAAAATTACGAAAAGGTGAATGCACATTAATTACTATTGCACAAATTCGTATCACTGCTAAGTTACCTTAAATGTGTATGCCCGCATCATCTATTGCTTATAATTCATGTACTAGCAGGAACAATTAAAATAAAATAATCTGATAAAGCATGATAAAGAAAGTAATTTCCAAGATAGTATAAAACCATCTGATAAGCTCTATGACCGTAACTAGGTCACATGTTTAGATAAAACGGTAGGTTTTATTGTATTTTGGCAGTCTTAACTAATTCATTTTGTTAAAAGTACAACAAAATAATTAACAACATTACATTACCCAGCAGTCATTATGTAAGAAAAATAATGTAAAAGATAAATATCTAGAATTAAAGTATTTTAGGGAAATTAGAAGGAAAAAAACACACAAAAATATCCAGGTGTCTTGTTTTGATTTTTGCCAAAAAAATTTATAAACACATAAAAACAAACTGATAAAATATGTGAAAACTTAACAAGAAAATTTATCGACAGAAAAAACAGGGAAATGATGATGTCTTACAATGTTTAGCTATACCAGGACAAACAAATGTCTTCAAATTAATCCAATTAAATTTGAATTATCTCAAATGTCTAATACAACTACAACTGTAACAAATAGTTTATTGCATTAAAAACATATTAACACGTTTTATAGCAATTATACAAAATATTTGTGACAAATCGCATAGATTTTCTGAAGAGCACATGATGTTACAATGCATGTATATTATATCAAAATATGAGCATAAACTTATTCAATTTCTAATTAGATTGGCATAGAATATATATTTGGCCAAATTGGTGACAATAATGTTTAATGTTGCTGTCCTAAGATTAGACAAATACAAATGTTATTGTTCTTATGTGATTTGGTTTGTTATTTCAAATATTGTTCTGTGACACAAAAATGCTAATCAACATAAGGGATCCAAACATTTTCATCCATTATTAATTTTTATATCAAAATTAAATCAAAGATTTTCAATATTCGGCAAAAACTTGGAACGTTAAAATTTCAAAATTAATCAAAGGGAGACAATTCAGTTGTATGTAAGAGTGAGACAAAACAAAATTACCGGGCACAAACAAAATGATAATAGTCCAGTGCTTGTATTATGTGAGTACAAACTCTTCCAATCAAGCTTTTATGACAGTATATGTTGCACATATAATATGATACAAAAATATAATCAATTAAGCGATATCCAAAAAAAACTAAACTTTTTGCAGTGTTCAAACATAGAACAAGTTATACATGCATAAATTGAGATCTAGCAGTAAGACAATCATTGTACAAAGGGAAGTAACCTCAACAGGCATATAATAATTTACTTCCAGTTACAGTTACTTCCCTTACACCAATTTCAACACATGACTGCGCAACATGTCAAAGATGTTCGTTATGAATATCTCCTTATAAAATTCAATTCAATTGTATGAAATTGAAGCCGGGAGAAGAATACAATTTTCTCAACATTTGTTCCAGTCATATCTGTCGTCTTCACAAATGAGATAAAATTCTAACACAGTAAATTAAGTAATGATATATTTCAGATATACAGACTATATATACCACTTGTACTAGATGACGATGGCTGTGAAGGTGAGGTTATTTGTATAGCTCACAGAATGAACTTTAATCATTCAAATTATTCATACATTTGTGCGAGATGTAGAAATGCAAACTAGATTAATGATTTGGCACGCATGAAGCCTTCATTAAGAAATAAAATAAATAATGTGCAGCAACAGGAATGACACAGCATAACAACATCACAGAAATAAGGAAATGACGCAGCATAACATCATGAAGGAAGTAAGGACTGAAGGTCGTGAGTTCGAGTCCAGCACGGAGCAGGTTTAATCACGAACTTCACAATCTCTAAATTTGTTGAAAGTGACCCAAGAAGCAGTCATCAAGAGTGATTAATAGAAGTTGTAAAAACTTGTTTCACAATTGATACAAAGTAAGTAAGATTTAGCTAAATGAAAAGGAATAAGTTGCTTCAGGGAACGCCACATACATAAGACAGTGCCTCCCACACTAAACATATCTACTCTGAAAATAATGAAGTTGAAGTTGAATGTAGTCACTACCTTCAAAGGTAGATCTGCTGATTATAAAACGCATTATACAGAAATCAAAAGTATACATTATTGCAAATTGTCTGTGGGCAAATTCTGCAGTAGAAATATCATGATAATGATTCCGACTTGATAGATATGTAGTTAAGTGTAATGTATGAGTCATTGATGGTGATAAACGTAATATAATAATCTCAATGCCACTGTAAAAACCTGCTTCATTATATGTAATGTATACTCTGTCCTAACAGACACTAATGGACAAAACATTGACAGTTTTGTGTCTCATTAATTGGTAAGGTAGCCGAGTGAAGCATGTGTCTGTAAGTTTGATCGAAGATATTACACCCAAAGTCATTTATCCTCCAACTCTGATTTATGTAGGGAAGTTGTTAGTTGCTTGCAGGAGAACAAGTTAGTACTTGGTTGGTCACTCAGAAACACTCACCAGTATGCTAAACTGCAACTCTGATTTATGTAGGGAAGTTGTTAGTTGCTTGCAGGAGAACAAGTTAGTACTTGGTTGGTCACTCAGAAACACTCACCAGTATGCTTAACTGCAACTCTGATTTATGTAGGGAAGTTGTTAGTTGCTTGCAGGAGAACAAGTTAGTACTTGGTTGGTCACTCAGAAACACTCACCAGTATGCTTAACTGCAACTCTGATTTATGTAGGGAAGTTGTTAGTTGCTTGCAGGAGAAGAAGTTAGTACTTGGTTGGTCACTCAGAAACACTCACCAGTATGCTTAACTGCAACTCTGATTTATGTAGGGAAGTTGCTAGTTGCTTGCAGGAGTACAAGTTAGTACTTGGTTGGTCACTCAGAAACACTCACCAGTATGCTTAACTGCAACTCTGATTTATGTAGGGAAGTTGTTAGTTGCTTGCAGGAGAACAAGTTAGTACTTGGTTGGTCACTCAGAAACACTCACCAGTATGCTTAACTGCAATTCTGATTTATGTAGGAAAGTTGTTAGTTGCTTGCAGGAGAGCAAGTTAGTACTTGGTTGGTCACTCAGAAACACTGACCAATATGCTTAACTGCAACTCTGATGTATGTAGGGAAGTTGTTAGTTGCTTGCAGGGGAGCAAGTTAGTACTTGGTTTGTCACTTAGAAACACTCACCAGTACGCTTAACTGCAACTCTGATGTAAAACAATGAAAAACTCCCAACACAGTTAATAAGGTGCATATAAAAGATGTGTTTGTTTGAAATGCATTCAAGTCTCCTGAGCAGATTGCAATTCTTTCAGTTTTCAACAATTGTTGTAACATTGTTTCCTTGGCAATAATCGTTGACAATACCAGTTAACATCAATTTTCGAGCAAAAACTTAAATAGAACCACAATTAATTCTTCTTCTAATGAATTTTTACCCATTTTATGAAGTATCTCTTCTACCAGAGTTCCGCCTTATTGAAATACGGGTATTATACAAGCTTGTTCATTTTTGCCCATATTTGTGCATGTGTTGCGATCATTTTTCACGGGATTTTAAGTTTTATGAGAAACATTAACAATTAATGACTGAGATTTATTTTCCCTGCAGAGAAATCTGTCTGTGAGAAGTGAATTTTTTTTCGTCATTCAAGCCATTCATAATCACATTGAAAACCAATCAGAGTCATGAAAGACCATGTTTTTAGGTTCATGTTAAAACTCTCTATGAATGGATGGATGCATTGCATGCGTTTTATTTCTGAAAAAAAAGGAAAAAAATAAATTCAAAGAGTTACAGCAATAATTATCTGAGTTAAGGTTTCCGGCTTTGATTTTGACAAAAATTGGAAATGCTTCGGCCTACTTCGTTCAGTTCTGATTAAGCTCAGTTTTAGGCTGGCAATTATGTTGTTATTATTGTTGTATGTTATAATTATTTCAACATTTTGAAAACTAATAATGACAGCAAGGATTATTACGAACGCAGTATACACAGTGAGATTTTATGGATTTTAAGCATCACATTACTGAAATATGGTATAAAAGTTTTGCATTCAAACCAAAGGATTGAATTAAGAGTTTTTTAATTTATGTATACAATGCAAACCAATTCTGTTATTGCGAGACATATTGCCATAGTCCATCACACTATTACTACAAAATACTTGAATGTTTTTCATATAAACACACCCTTTACTCTCATCTAATTAATTGTGTTGGGAGTTTTTCATTGTTTTTTACATCATAGTTTCAGTTAAGCATATACTGGTGAGTGTTTCTGAGTGACCAACCAAGTACTAACTTGTACTCCTGCAAGCAACTAACAACTTCCCTACATAAATCAGAGTTGCAGTTAAGCATACTGGTGAGTGTTTCTGAGTGACCAACCAAGTACTAACTTGTTCTCCTGCAAGCAACTAACAACTTCCCTACATAAATCAGAGTTTCAGTTAAGCATACTGGTCAGTGTTTCTGAGTGACCAACCAAGTACTAACTTGTTCTCCTGCAAGCAACTAACAACTTCCCTACATAAATCAGAGTTGCAGTTAAGCATACTGGTGAGTGTTTCTGAGTGACCAACCAAGTACTAACTTGTTCTCCTGCAAGCAACTAACAACTTCCCTACATAAATCAGCGTTGCAGTTAAGCATACTGGTCAGTGTTTCTGAGTGACCAACCAAGTACTAACTTCTTCTCCTGCAAGCAACTAACAACTTCCCTACATAAATCAGAGTTGCAGTTAAGCATACTGGTGAGTGTTTCTGAGTGACCAACCAAGTACTAACTTCTTCTCCTGCAAGCAACTAACAACTTCCCTACATAAATCAGAGTTGCAGTTAAGCATACTGGTGAGTGTTTCTGAGTGACCAACCAAGTACTAACTTGTTCTCCTGCAAGCAACTAACAACTTCCCTACATAAATCAGAGTTGCAGTTAAGCATACTGGTGAGTGTTTCTGAGTGACCAACCAAGTACTAACTTGTTCTCCTGCAAGCAACTAACAACTTCCCTACATAAATCAGAGTTGGAGGACAAATGACTTTGGGTGTTATATCTTCGATCAAACTTACAGACACATGCTTCACTCGGCTACCTTACCAATAAATGAGACCCAAAACTGTCAGCACAAAACTGTCAGCACATGCAGCACAAAACTGTCAGCACAAAACTGTTGGCACAAAACTGTCAGCACATGCAGCACAAAACTGTCAGCACATGCAGCACAAAAATGTCAGCACAAAACTGGCAGTACAAAACTGTCAGCACAGTGACCAAAGTCTGACCTAACATTCAACAATACAGATAGAATATAAATGCTCTACACCACACCAGTGATATACAACTCAATTAAAAGTTTTGTCAATAATACTGAGTGGGATGAATTGTCTGGATACTTTAGGAGGACACTAAAATTTTAACTATCATGTGGTAAAACACTTTCCTCTCACCCACAATGTCTCACTTGACAGCAACCTTCAACTTCTCTTCGAAAAACAGGCGAGCCTTGCTTAGTCATACCATTATAATGTTTCAATGTCACATTCTGCCTACACTAGAGTGGAATGAAATACATTCAATTGCAGAACTTCATTGAGAATATTATGTCAGGAATACAAATTCTTCTGTCTGTGGTTGAAGAAATAAATGAGGTACTTGGAATGCTTTATTAACAATTCTAGTATCATTGTAGATATGTCCTCTCAGTTTCAAGAAATTGAAGAGTTGAATAATATCTTTATTGCACATTATATTAAATTCAGCAAAAATAAAAACTATTTTCTTTAACAAAAAGGTCGTCCTAAACCAAACATGTAAAGAAATTATATGCATTAATTACAAAAAAAATATTACTCCACTTTAATTCTTCATCATACAATAACTTAATAAAATGTCTGCAATCCATAAATGTATGGCACTATGCAATCCTGCAACCAATAAATATCCAGATATTCTATACTGCTGTAATTTTCAATGTTTTGTCCATTAGTGTCTGTTAGGACAGAGTATACATAACATATAATGAAGCAGGTTTTTACAGTGGCATTGAGATTATTATGTTACATTTATCACCATCAATGATTCATGCATTACACTTTGCAAAATTTTAATCAAATCATCATCATGATATTTCTACTGCAGAATTTCCCCACAGACAATTTGCAATGATGTATACTTTTGATTTCTGTATAATGCGTTTTATGATCAGAGCATAGCAAGATAGAGCTCGGAGTGGTGAAACAAGAGCACCTCAAGGAGATCCAAGTCTGCAGGTTACCTTATCATTTGGACTGTCCCAAAAATGGAGCTAAGGCCTAAAAAAAAAATATCTGTGTTTCGGGTAACCCGACCCTAACTGTCGAAAAATCCCGACCCTAGAGTTTTTTACGACCCTGGAGAATTTTATTTTCGATTTTTAATTGTTTTTGAAAAAAAAAAATTGTCCCTACCCTACCTAGCATTTTTGAGACCGTTGCCCTAAACACAGATCTTTTTTTTTGGCCTAAGCACAGTATTTTACCTTTTCTTTAGTGCAGACAAAGACCAAGCAATGTTGGTTTTAGCTCTTTGTTTTTGTTTTTCTAAACAGACAAGCTGAAAATTGCTCCAGAAAATACAAGCAACAATAAGAACAACTCTAACTCCTATACGGCACTAAGTCCCATTCCTGTCAGCATTTAATCGTTAACAATTATTAGAACACCTGTTAAACCATTTTATTACCAATTCTTTTACGTCACAAAAAATTGTCAAGCTGATCCTTTAATATTCAGCATTAAACTCAAGATGCATTGGATACAATTTTTAACTGTCAGGATTGTTATACACCAGAACAGAAAGCTTGATTGTCCAAATGTGATATGTGTCAGCCATAAAACATGAAATTCAATCAACATTTCAACAGATGAATGATACTCATAACACTATAATAGCTATATATATATATAATCAATTGTAATAAACTGCTTAGAAATTGCTTTCTCCTTATTGCTTACACGAATTGGAATACAAAGTGATGCATTATGGGAATACGTACACAGTGATACAAGTTATTGCGTAAATTTAATGTAATATCTACATAATACTAAAGTGATTAGAGGTTCAATTTTGATGGTGTAATCTTACTTCACAGCATTCCTCAATTCAATGTCCTATCTTTACTTTCATATCATTTCATATAGCCTGAAGGTTTGTAGTCATTGAGGATTGAGAAATTAAGACACTGTATTGCACAATATTTGTGCCTTGCATTGATGGGAGGTAACTCTTACAGGATTAATTCACTTCCAAGTATTATTATGCTCATTTTTTGTTCATTTGTGTACCAAAATAAACATGAGAATTATATTGCCTATAGTTAAAACATCAATAAACATGCATTAACAAAGAATTAACTCATAATGTATTGATCCATATTTGTAGAAGAAAGATAATTGTACATCATACAATTAACAAAAAAAATCTAGATTTTTTAATAATCAGGTTTTTTTATTAGTTTTGTCTGTTAGTAATATGGTAAAAAAAGAAATATTCAATCATTTATACAATGCAATGGTTCTTATAAGAGATGTTTTAGCCAATGTAACAACAATACTGGATGAAGCCAATTCAAACAGTTTATGCTCAGATGAGCCAGATATACATCTTTAATCACAAATTATAATTATTTTGTGGTCATACTGGGTTATAATAATAATTTTAGAATAAATACAGAATTATAGCCTGTATTATTATTTTCTAAAGAAAATTGCAAGAAGGTGAGTGCTCATTAATTACTTAGTTTTGTCTGTAAGTAATATGGTAAAAAAAATACATTTTCAATTGGTGTTACATTGCATTACATTACATTAGCCGAATTGTAACAACAATACTGGATGAAGCCAATTCAAATATTTTATGCCCAGATGAGCCTGATACATCTTTATTTCATATCATTAAAGTAATAAAAAAATATTTGAAAATGAACCAACTTCCCATTGGAGAGATTCTAGTAAATACCTACTAAATTGGGAGTTACAGGTATATTTGAATTTCTAGTCAGAGCTCTCATACTAAAGAAGTGATTTTCATGTAATAGGGTTCTTTGTTTCTTGCAAAATGTCCAAAACGTTTTCCTATCAGGTCAGTTTGTTTGTTTCATCGGGTTTAACGCCGTTTCTCAACGATATTTCAGTTATATACGGCGGCCGGTTCACCGAATCGACTAACCACTGGACCATGGCTTCTATCAGGTCAGACTAGTTTTACATGTCAGTCTTTCAGACCACTTTGGCGAAGTCAGAAAAAGTAAAAGAGCAAGTTGATGAAACATGTAGATGACAGGGGCGGATCCAAGATTTGGTCTTAGGGTGGGTGTAACTTTTTGGTAATTTTTTGGTTTTGCTCAAGTCTAATAAAACGGCAATGTATTACATAACATAATTATGTATAAACTTTATCTTGATAGAATATAATGCTACAATAAATCAGAATCGCTTATTTGAAAATGTTATTATTAAAGATCTCTTGTGTATTTTCTTATTTATACTCAGATGTAAGGTTGGGGAATATTAGGAGCCCGGGGTCCACAAAATGTGCCCTCCCCCCTTGATCCGCTAACTAGTGAGACTAGATGAGACAGGAAGTAAACAGAGCATAACCAAGCAGGCACAAGAGCAAGTATCATAAAGAAATAGAGAGGCGTTTGGCAGGTATCTTGACACAAGTACCCATGTCAGAAATTCAACAAATACTCTTGAACAATTCTTGATAAATTGTTCTTGAATAGTTAATGAACTACAAATTCAATAAACAGTTCAAGACAAGAGCATCATTCCGTCTCTCAACACAGATACCAAAATTGATTATTTTGATTTTGTCATAATTTTATCTTATAAGATTAAGAAGCAAAAACCAAAATCCATTTAATTCAAAAATAAACAGCAATCACTCATCAGTCAATAAAACTCCTCAGGCTGAAACTTTCATAACTTGCATCATTATGTATATTTAACAGCTTATGTTGCTCTCGCATTACTTCCTGTAAATATTTATAAAATCATTTTGAGATCTGCATGAACTCATTAGAAATACATTCTACAAACATGAGAAAATGTCTTTTTTCAATTTTCTGGAATGAGAATGCTCATTGACAACTAAGTGTAATCTTCAATAACCAGACCACTTCTCCAAAAACCTGAAACAACTTAGCATTGCAACAAGGTCCAAAGAAAGAGACAAGAGGATGCGTCTCACCCCTGAATCTGATAGATACAACAAAGAAGAATCAAAGCAAATACATCTCAAACATGTGCTCAAAAAACAAGACAATCCCTTAAAATTTGTTGAAGCAGATCAATCAATGATCATACCGGACACATAGACTGATCAACAATGACTATGGAATACATACAACAGCAGATAAAGTTTACATTGACCAGACTGTTGTGGATACATATTACCTAATGACACATTGATATATCATAAGACACTGCAAGCCATACATTAACAATAATAAGCGCAGATCAAGGATTCAACTGCATTCAATCTCAGACAATATTCGCCTGTTCAAGGCCAAAAACAAAGCTTCAACTGTAGTTAAAGGAGTCACTGTGGTTATGGCTGCTGACTTTGAATCACTTGCCCCTCACCCACATGAGATGTGGAATATGTATGTAAGGAAGCTATCCAGCTTGCATGTGGATGGTTGGTTATGTTCCACACAGGTGCCCAAATAATTATGCCCAAAAATAGATAAAGATAGAAGGGGTACCTGGGTCTAACCTCCATCCCATCTGGAAAGGTTACTACATGACCCAGACTGTGTATGAGGCATAAAGCCCCCATTACAAAACAAACAACTGTAGTTATGGTTGAAGACAAAGGCTATTTGTTTGACTGGATGTATGTCTCACCACCAAGATAAAGCAGACAGATTATACTTAGCAAAAGGCCACAAAATGATCTCCCTATCCTCGCGTGTTGCTTATTTTACAGGAAGCCACACTGAATTGGTCTGTGAAAAATGTTTAAAATGAAGTCTATAGAATAACAATAACAACAACAAATTCTAATGACTCCAAACATGAAATCATTCGGACAGCCTTGTCTAGCAGCATCTATGACAGATTACAGATATTATAAAGGTGACAGTAAGACCTTCAATTCCAGACAAATCCAACTGTCGTAATTGCTTTGGTATCACAAAACGATTACACTGAGTAAACAATAGCATGTATCAAACATCTGATAGCCAAACAGCAGTTATATTAAATTATACCTCAGGGAAAATACAGTCAACTCTCGATATTACAACCATGTTTGTGGCCCGTTAATATGTTGCTGTATTGAATATGTTGATATAATGTAATAATGAATTTTTGACACAGGGTATAATATGTTTATTTTACGATCATTTATTAGATATATCTATTATTGCAACATGCCACACTATTTCTCAATTTTGTGACATCATTATGTGATGCCAATAGCATGAAACTCATCTCTGGAGGTATAAGAGAAATACACGAAAATAGAGGTAGCTTGACAAATACACTGCTAGCTGGACCATTCATCATTCACATATGGATACAAAAAACAAAATATAACTTTGACTGAAAGTGAGAGCAAAAAATTATTCTCTTATTCATCTATTAATCTAATACTAGAGTAAAAAGGTCCATGAATGATTTTACAAGCAGAACTCAGGGATTTGTCAGTAGAGAAAACAGACAGAAGCAGCCTTCAACAGTCTCTAACCCTTGGGACTGATACATTGTACCTTTCTGCTTTAATACAAGAGGTGAATTATCAGCTGCAGTTTCTGAACACAAATCACTGGCCATATGGGAAAACAAGATACACAAACCACTTTACTTCAAAATGCAATAAGATTTATGTTCAACAGATCCATTGACAGTAATGTCTGCAGTGGGTGTAAAATTATCTGTTGATCCTCAGTTCTATAATTTGATGATGCAATCATAAAGAATAGAACAATATATTGCTAAAGTAAGTAGACATGAGCATTACATGGAAGCCTTTTCTATGAAAACCGTAAGCACATGGGTCAAAGTGGGATAATACTAACAATGTCAAACTGTAAGAATATCAACAAATGTATGTTCAAACTATTGTATACTGTTTTGGGAACATGAGCCATGCACATGAAACTGATAAGTTTCACATGAAAATGGTCAACTCGATGCAAAAAAACAAGCTAACAGAGCACCATGAGCAGAAACAGATGCTCATCTGTGGGCTACGCTATCATTGGAACTACCACTTTCTCAAAAACAGAGCAAAACACATTATTTAACAATTTTTGTACCAAAGTTGCTGATCAAGCTACTACAATAACTCTTCATTTTTTTTTCAAACAGACAATCTAAGAACGAAATGTTTCAAACAAACAATTGGGTATCCCTTTCCATCTCCACTCTTTAAGTGAATGAAATAGGTCTACTATTGCTACAGTCTGATTTTTATCAGACTTTTATGAATTGAAATTGCTAGTAAGAAATTCTACATTCAAATTTGGAATAAGGCATTTTTGTGGTTGGGCATATGACCCTTGTGCACTACATACAGGACATAACGAGACTTACCTTCATAAGAAACATTGCTCTATCTCTACATGACTTACCTGTAAATATAAAAAAAAAAACAATGTTAACAAGATTGATACAAAACAATGGCTATAATAATAACATAAAAACATTGCATAGTCAGAACGTTTTTCAAAAGATATCACAGGTAATGCTGTTGTACTAGTAGTCGGTACATTAAGTTATGCACTGATAACATCAGTAACAATATCATCTAGCTAAAACACTCGGCCTGCAACAAAGAACTTGGGACACAACAACATGCACAGGAGGTTCTAAAGTAAGGTCTTGTTAGGGGCATGGATGGTAGAAACATTGTTATGAGTGAATGAATTGAACTGATAATGACAGTGATGTTGACCATGGTGGAATACAGTAAGCTTCTTGCTAAAGAGCGCAGTGTGCAACAAAGGGATGCAGGAACATATATAGAAGGTTCCTTAAAAGCAAGTTCTAGACAGGGATAGGGAGTAGTTCATTCTGTTAGTCATTGCTGTATGTCCCATTTGAGAAGCATCATGAGCCTTTTCAGCAGCAATATCACATCTTTTAGCTCTAGTAATATGGCACTACTGGCACGTAGTATAAGCAAGTTCTTAAGATTGATGTATTTGAATCTGGTTTGAAGAACTGTTCATGATGCACTCGCACTAGTAAATTGTTGTACTACACTTTAAACCCACTTGACTATATTTGCATTCAGCTTTTTTTCAGCCACAGCAATAACAGACTAGGAAATTAAATGAAGACATGCAAAGTGTACTTCACTCACTAATTATGGAGACTTTTAATGAGTCGACTAGACTGCTCTCGAGTTTGATTTTTCTGTACTGATTGGCTGGAGGAATCATGTGTTGCATATAAAACACCATTAGTGTGATTCACGCCAGTATTAATTCAAAATAATAGTCTAAACTATTAGTATACACTAAACAGTCTGTAAGAACTATGTATTGAACTAACACTTTCAAAGCTGGAAAATTTATCATTTACAAACACACACGAAAGTTACAGTTTTAGCAGTCAGAACAAATTTCAGACAAATCTGTTGTAAGTCGCAGATAATTATCATTGAAAAGCAAAAAATGTGGAGACAAACATCATATAAGAGAATAGGATTTATTGATAATAAATATATCCCTGTGAGAGGAATTAATTCTTTGTAAATAAAGTAAATGATTTGGACACGGCTTCAAATCGGATTACGAAAGACGTCATCATTAAGCATTATCTCCGGTATTATCCTAACCAATCCAAATGGGGGTATTCTGATATTTTGTTATAAAATATTCATGGTAATGTTTCTGTGACAAATGATAGCAATGTGAAGCGATCAGTTACCGTTCTGTCAATGTGTTCATATCAGCAAACATAAAATAAAACAATTACCAGGAAAAACATGGCACTAATAGGTAAAATAACAAAAGAGGTTTTACACGATTGGTTTATATTACATTATTCAACAGCTTCATAAAAACTGAATGGGGAAGTCAAGCAGAGGGTACAACCAACACAAAAGAACAAGAAGGCACCATAAAACATCTACACATGTAAACAATTACACAGGCAAGAGGGACACAGGACAAACATGAATGATGGATGGAGATAGGAGTACCACCTTGTAACTGTCATTGGCTAAAAAATCTCTAGGGGGTTAAAACCTGGTTTAAGGTTGAACTTAACCTCATTCTTCACATCCAAACCTAAAATGTTTGTGGTGTCGAGTACAAAGAGACGTGCACAATAACGTATTGTACAATATAACACAAGTTAAAGCTGCAATACATATTTTATGTAATTCATGCATGTACACAAGCCCTGTATCCAAGCATTGTTTGATAAAAAACTTCACAATTTCTTAATTCAGCAAGAATATTGATTTAGTAACCCAGGAAGCCTTCTTCAAGTTAGTTATCAAACGTGTGTCACAATAGTTATAAATAAATACGTTTAAAACTAACAAAAAGTTAATAACAGATATTTTTATTACAGATTGAACACCACTTTTGAACAATATTTCAGATATGTATGGCAGTCATACATTCTTCCACATATGAATTTAGAAGTCCTATCTTTCGTCCAATCATTAAAAGAACATTTTGGCTTGCGTCAGTGGTTCTATTTCACCACCTCCAGACTGGAAGTTGCACACTCTTCCAAGAGAGCTAACTGGCTGGCCTTGAGAATTCTCTATTCTGATAAAGGCAAGGTAATGTCTTATATTCAGGTACATGAGCATTCTATTATTGTCATATACTGGTGGTAAACAAATACAATATTCATAACATATTTGGATTGAAATCCTCTGAAGACTTCTATTAAGTGAACAGAAATAAATCAAAGGACTCAATTATCTCAGATAAAACCAAAATAATACTTTAACTGTCAAACTTTGCACTTGATTACAATATTTTATTTTTTTTTTACATAAAAAAACACCAGACCCAGAAATGCAGACTAGAAAATGCAATGGTGTGTGTTTTACGATTGGCAACATCTATCATGTGTGCGCCATAAGTAATAAAATGAATGGGTTTGTTATTCCGTTCAATCCAATTTAGAGCTCAGAAAATAATCCAAGCTTAAAACAACATGAATTTATTCAAATGCCAAGAAGCCTTGAAATGATATAAAGATAACTAATTAACCTAATAATTTAAAGTTGTAATTACTTTTTAATTAACTTTCATGTTACCATTTACATCCAATCAAACTGAAGAACAACCTTTCAAGGACAACAAGCATAGCAGACAACAACATAATGATTTTATTACCAGAATTTCTTTTTGTAAAATGGCTTAAAGTGCAATAAACAGCCAGGAACATACATTGACTTTTCCAACTATTACGACAGTTTCACACAAAAAAATTCTACACCTAGCGGGATTTGAACTTGCATTACTGAAGGGTAAGTGATTTGAAGTCAGAGATCATAACCAGAAATATTAGGACACAATGTCACACAATTGTGCTGCAACAGACTAAATGGCGCAGAGTTTTTAAGGGGGTTGACATTGAATCGCTTTGTCCTTCACAGCTGAGAGTTTAGTCTCACCTTTGTCAGAATGAGATAGATCCAACAAAAACTAAAGTCATTCTATACCATCAGAGCAAAGCAAGTTTGGTTGTAAGTAAGTGTTTGAACATACAGCTAGAATACTACCTGAACAATCAATATGAACAGTGCTACTCCCAGAACAATGCATGACCAACTATTACATGACAATAACCATAGCCAAGCCAATAAATACACAAATGTTTTAATAACCAACCACTTTCAGCTTCTAATAAATATTAGTTCAACAGAGAACATTGACAAATACACATAGCAGACAAGATTTATCTGCAGAGGACGCAATATTACTTTAGGCCAATAAACTCCCGTACATTCCCGGAAACTTGAACTGCAAGCGATTACTGGAATTGAGGGGTAATTTACTTGTTGAATGGTATTGAACAAATACCAGGAAAAGAGTTGCATATATTAAATAGAGGGATTTGCGTCTAATCCTGATAAAACAAATACTGTATTTGTCAACAGCACTGTGGTGCAAATATTATCCAATCAGATTACTTATTGTGCAGGGAAATGAAACAATGTCCAACCATGGAACACTACAGGCAAGACCATGAACTTGTCATTGAAAGGTACACTTCCTATAGCGGATTCAAAATTAGGAGAGAATACAGATAATGCCATGCCATATTTCTATTGGTCAATATTTTCCACAACATGTTTTCATTGGCTTAACACCTCCC
This sequence comes from Mactromeris polynyma, assembly GCA_032209605.1. NCBI lineage: Eukaryota > Metazoa > Mollusca > Bivalvia > Venerida > Mactridae > Mactromeris > Mactromeris polynyma. The sequence goes on along the minus strand of JASFXZ010000011.1, from coordinate 8,772,628 downwards.
TAATTGTTTGCAACTGTTGTCAAGCAATTAAAACCAAACTAAACATGATTTATATAAGGAATAACTGATGAAATACAAAGCAAGGCAATGATGCTCGTGAAAGATTTATAATATTGTATTGTATTCTTTATATTTTTTTCTTTTGTTTCCGACATTGCAAGCCCCAATATATATGTATACCTTGATGCTAGGGTAAAGGCTTGATGCTGACATGGTTTATTTCCGCAACATGTCTTAATTCTGGAGCCTCAGCCTTGCTATCAATTGAGATGGATACTCATTAGCTTTCAGCCAGTTGAACAAAAAAATCAGCAATACAAGTCATGCCCTTCCTTATTCTTTTGTCTAACTACCAAATGGGTTTGTGGTCGGTTTAATCATTATTCAGTACAGCTGCACTTTAACATCACCACAATGACCATAAAGGGAAAAAAAGCTCATACTTGTACAATTAAATTACAACGATCAATTCATGTCCATAGTTGTACAATTAAATTACAACGATCAATTCATGTCTGTGAGTTATATTCTGTGGATAGCACACTCCGAGATTCTAAATGTGGCAGAAAGCTGACTCAGCTAAAAGTCTGCTCATACCATTGGTTATAACTAAAACACTAGGGGCAGAGTTTTGACACAAACAACAGAACAAAGTCCGTAATGAAGATCATCACCTTTGGCTTTGAGTCATTTATAAATTATCAGACTGTAATGTTTTATGACAAGCATGCAAACATGTCAACGACAGGGAGATATGACCTGACAATGCTACTACTGTATTTTTATTAACAGTTCGAAGGCTGTAAATTGCTTTGCGCTCATTATTTCCCTTTCTGTTTTTTAGAGAAGTTTCACATTATATAATTCTTTGGCCTGATAAAATGTTTGAGTTTGTTTTCCCCCCTTCTGTCTGTGTCTCTTGCGCCCTAAATGTCCCCTCCTTCTACTCTCCTTAACTGATTTTGGTAATCAGCTAAACTATTCCTTATCATGCCTTCCCCTCGCATCATCTCAACTCCTAGTATTTCATGTGTCAACATTTCCCAGGGAGTTGTGCGAGAAAGCATTTTCTTGTGAATGCTGCATTCCCAACACTAATTTAATACAGATTTCCTTTATTGTAGAACATGAAAACTCAATATTACTATCCGAGGAACAATCAAGTAAGAAGTTTCCATGTCATTCAATCAAAACAAGAATAAGGAGGTGTGACAATGAATAATTCATCAACGTTTTTTTTAGATGTAATTGCTACAATATTTGATATCTAATTATTCAGATTGCATTTATTAATGGTGTTTTAGAGAAGAGTGAATGACCTATCATGTTTCAGACTATAGAATAGACAAGGAGTGGCGCTGAAGATGGAATATAGACATTACAGACAGCGAGTACACCCCCCCCCACCCATCTTCGGCAGAAACATTCTTTCATCAACACAAAATTACAAACTTCAACAATTTTCATACAACAATTAGTAAATAACATAATATGAGCAAAATTAATGCCTGATAGTTGAAAAAACACCCTACTGCATTACAGAAAAACCTCACCTAATGACCACCTCAATAATAAGACCACCTCAAAATTAAGACCACAATTTTCACGTCCATTTTCACCATTTTTATCTTAATTCAACCTCCATATTAATACCACCTTAATAAGAAGACCAGTTTTCAAGGGTCCTAAGGTTAGTCATATCATTGAGGTTTTACTGTAATAAAAACTAAATTTTCACACATGTTCTTTAATTTGCTGATCCCGAAAAATCACTGTGTAAATAATGCTGGAGGAAAATAATAATACCTATAAGTAATTATGTTGCTCACGGTTGTTAAGCATATTAAACATGATTATCAGATATTATTCATTAATATTAAACATGATTATCAGATATTATTCATTAATACCACAGGATTACACCCTAAAATAGAACATTCAGATGTTTATCGTTAAGAATAACTTATGTATAGTTATGGTGTTATTGCAATAAAAATAAGTTCAAATCAGATTTCCAGATTCATCAGAGGTGGTGGACAAGTGACTGTAGCAAAATGTTACATATAAGACATGACTTGACCCCGACCCCCCCCCCCCATGCCCTGGAATCCAACTAAATCAGATGTCAGCACAGCATTCTCTTACATCTGAGCTAAAAGTGCAGGTCAAACATACATTTGTTGTGTTACCCAAAATGTGTTGAGTATGTCTTAATTGTTTGATAACAAGTTAAGGAAATATATAAGAAATACTAGGTAACATAATGTTACTACTAACATGCAGAAGTTGCATACATTATGCAGCAGACGAAACATTGTTTATACTGATCTCAATTTTCAGTTACAAATTGATGAAAAGTCGATCAGAACAATAAGTAAGTTGTAATAAAATTAAGAGTCAAAGCAGATTTTCTGAAAATCCTTCTCCGACTTTCAAACTTAGGAAATAAAGTGAAACATAATAAATGAGTATAACCATTAAACTACGATATGAAAGCAGTTAAACAGATCATATTTTGTAATGGACTGTAAGTCAGCCAGGGAGATGTAGCAACTATTCCAGGTATAGGGTGGAGGCAGACCCCAGGAGGATACCTGGATTGAACCACCGATCTTTCCTAAGGGAGCTGGATGGATCCCTCACAAATTCTATATCCCATGTGAGATTCGAACCAGAAGCATTGAGGGATAAATGCTGGGAATTTAGCAACCATATACACTAGATGATGATTTATTTAGATATAAAAAGGAATAACAAAATAAACATTGAAAAATGAATATTTCATTTCCTCAATGAAATTGCATCGATCAGAAATACAGAACTTCAGGAATAACATGTAATACATAAAATCTAACATGAAAACATGACCACAAAATGCCAACAGCAACCAATTAAGATATGTAAGAAGATGATAAGAGTGTCAGGACTGACTGAGCACCAAAACAACATGAACCAGACAAACATACCTATAAGGCTACAACAGGTGAGAGGAAAGATTCAGAGAGTGATTCGATGAATATTGTAAACCATTTCAAAAGTGATCCCTTCCAGCACAATGATTAAGAAGACAAGCAACATATAACAATGTTAATTTCTCTCGATGCTCTAATGATTCATCACTAATTAGATTAAGGTGTGGTTGCAACAATGTAAATCATTTTGTATATCTTAACACAACACTTTTTTCTCTCAATATAATTATATGTCAATGAAATGTAACCGAGATCTATTTAACATTTAACTGGGAATTTTTCTTTGGCATTTGTAGATAAACTGTCAATTAGAAGGGATAAATATGTAAAACTCGTGCCAGATGTATGGCCAGCATTCCTTTGTGGGCATTTATGTAACAATTGATTTTATCTGCCTATTTCTGTAACACAGTGATATCATTTGGACAAGATTGTTTGACCAAACTGGCACAGAACAGTATGTTCAGAACTTTACCAAAAATAGCAACTGCAATTCAAATATAGAACATATTTACATAATCATGACTTTTACAGAAGTCTCTGATAACAGTACATCTGAGAGTCCCACATCTGTCCAAGCACTGTTTCACAGATCTTGTGTACAGTGTAAGAAATACACACAATGATCAATGCAAAAATGTAAAATCTTGATCTAAGCAAACAAGCAATGACCCATTGAAATAAATTGTAATTATGATTCAAAAGGGCAATAAAATCAGATGAAATGCAAAAGCTTCTCATATGTACAAAGCAACCTCTCCAAAGCAACACCATTCTGGAGACACAAGAGCAAGCATCACCATTCTGGAGACACAAGAGCAAGCAACACCATTCTGGAGACACAAGAGCAAGCAACACCATTCTGGAGACACAAGAGCAAGCAACACCATTCTGGAGACATAAGAGCCAGCAACACCATTCTGGAGACACAAGAGCAAGCAACGCCATTCTGGAGACACAAGAGCAAGCAACACCATTCTGGAGACACAAGAGCAAGCAACACCATTCTGGAGACACAAGAGCCAGCAACACCATTCTGGAGACACAAGAGCAAGCAACACCATTCTGGAGACACAACAGCAAGCAACACCATTCTGGAGACACAAGAGCCAGCAACACCATTCTGGAGACACAAGAGCAAGCAACACCATTCTGGAGACACAAGAGCAAGCAACACCATTCTGGAGACACAAGAGCAAGCAACACCATTCTGGAGACACAAGCGCAAGCAACACCATTCTGGAGACACAAGAGCAAGCAACACCATTCTGGAGACACAAGAGCCATTTGGAAAGGTTGTAGTGCATTTCAATATATATGTCAGGGGTTTCATTTGGTGATGAATTCTGACTTTCGGTAGTTATTCATCATTACATAGCAAAGGTTTGGGGTAAAACATTGCAAATGATTCTATAACAAGTCTGACTACCAGACCATCAATATTGGTGCAAACAATCAAAATATTCTGAATTCTTCTTCGCAAAATCTCAAAATTTGTACTAATAAAGCTAAATCTACAACAAATCTCTCATCATTGTATTCAGTATAAATATAACAATAAAATTGGTATTCTACAAACAACTGCCATAATATTTATAAGATGTCTGAATTAACAAGCCGATCACACAATCAGTACTGAGGTAACTATTCTACCAGATGATGTATTACAGTGATACAGGTGTTAATTGTTAGTTGTTTTCTTGTCAGATTCTTCCACCATATGCTAAGAGTTGTTTCCAATTAAAATCTTCCTAAGCTAAAATACAATTGTTGTGTATTTCAGATAAATAAATATTCCAGACAATGAAGGCTGTGTCTTGATTTATAATTGTATAAACTGTAGCACTTTTTTATTTACTTGAGAAATGGTAGTTAACAAACAGGTTAGGTGGTCAGCCAACGAAAACATGATTTGGAAAGAAAATTTGATCAATGTAGACATAGAACACTAGAATCCACAACATAAATTGACTAAAGTCATACTGAATGACAAGGCTCCATTATTTCTCCCATTATTAGTCACAAATATATGACCAATTACATAATGTTCATCAAGAACAATACCTTGAAATTAATGTGGTCCACTTAATTACTTCTTGCAATATGTCAAATTACCAGTTTTATTCAAATTTTCAACGACAACCATTTCTAGCCCTATATATACATATACCAAGGTTTGCTTAATCTTTTTCAGTACATAAAAGTTAAAAAAAGTGACAAGTGAAAAATCTGAAATGACAAATTCACTCATTTAGGTTGGGTTAAAGGCCAGGTCTCCCAATACCAACCAAAATACTAAAAGCACAACTTTGGTCCATTCAATGCTTCATGATCACATAGCCACTATGGTTGGAATAATACAAGACCACTATCATGCCAAGGAAACTGTCAGCAAATATCTTATGTAAGACATTGGTAAAGTACTCCTATAGATAGCAAAAATGGTGTAACATTAACATGGCCCTTCCATGGCTTCCAACAAGGTTAAAACAGACGAAATGTAATTAGTTCCTACAGGCATTTTCCATTTTCAGATAACTCTACTGAATTTCTTACGACTGCATTAATGCAATGCCATGTTTATGGTGTATGGGATTTTGACTTAATATCGAGATAAGTGTTATCTAAGAACATGAATAGGACTCATATTGATAAACTATATAAAATGTCCAAGAATACTGTCTGAAAGTCTAGAAATCATATAATGAAAACACTTGGTATGATTAAAGCATAACATTATATTGAAGCAATTGCTGGTCCTGCACAGACATGTCACTGACCAACAGCCCGATTGTTGGCCCAGACAAATTGCTGGCCCACTGACGGATCATTTGACCCACAGAGAGATTGTTGACCAACCAAAACCAAGACAAAATACTTGATGCAGAGACAGCAAACCGAGGGTTCAACGCACAACTATTGTAACTCCTATGTATTTATATAGGAGTTACAATAGTTATGTACTGAACCCTCAAAACAGTTATTGACCTGACAGACACAAAGTGCAAACTTTAATTCAGTACTGTTCATTCAATGCACTGAGAAATATTGGATATTCACTCAAAAGAACACAATTTAAAAGAATATGTTTGACAGTAGAAGGTACTTTTACAAACTGCAGAACTGCTATATACTTCGATAGTCTTTCAAAATTACTCCAAGCATTGGTCGACTCCTGCATCATGATGAAGCTGCCAAACAATGTCACTGAATGTCAATATCACCAGACCCTAGGTTAATACTTCATTTATTTAAGAAATCTCAGAAAGAAAATAATTGACCAATTTATTTCTCATCTCAGATCACGATCATGGTTTTTTGACATTTTACCATTGTTCATCAAATCGAGTCATCCTTCGGCAGACACCAGCCTTTACCTTTCCTTCTTGGTTTATTGTAATATCCTATTATCTGTACCACACTGAATGAGTGTTTTACCTGATATGGCAGGCGGTCAGTCACGTCTGTGAACTCAGAGACAACCCAAGAAAAGATGACTTAGTTAGAACCAACTTACACAATTTGTAGGTGAACACATGCATTACTGTCAAAATTGTGTCACAAATTTAAAAGCCTTCCGCTTTACCATCAAGGAAGGATTCTCATCACAGATGCCATGAGATGACAAACTAAGTAAAGTTATAAATAATTTAAATTCTTCATGTTGCTGAGAGGGTTGACACGATATTCCTGGAGTTATTGTGGGTGACTCTAATGATATCATTGAAGCATAACTATCACTGATATTTGCAGGTAATGCTCAGAAGCCAGACAACCATTTTTGTTCATTACATAATTATTTAGTACCAAGCAGGCAATCTCAGATTAAGCAGCTAATACTTATCTCCTAAACCAAAAAAAAGAACTCTTTACATGAAAAATGAAACATATATATGTACTTCAAGAACATAAACATATATATGTACTTGAAACATAATTATATTTGTACTTGTTTATGGAAAGCACTTCTGTACTGTAAGAAACGTGCACGAGAAAGTGCAACTGACTGCAAATGAGTGCGATGCTACAATATGTTTGTTCCTGCATGTTTTTGAATGTTTCTGCGATACTGTCTGTTTCCTAGTCATGAACAAAAAAGTATAAGTAACAACGTACAAACATTCCACAGATTACAAGATATCTGTCAGTGATGTAACATCGATAAAATATGCACAGGCATCATACCTAAGTATCAACAATACAACACACCTCACAACACTAAAACGTAGTTACATAATTATAGGTAGTTATGTAATAATAATAATTATGAAGGACATCAGATGAAAAAAAGCCGCACTAAAGTACAAGACAACCTTTTGGTGCATGAACTTCAAGGCGGTACACCTATTTCGGTTTTCCCTAAGATTTGTAAGCTAGAGGTCCTTGGACCCTCGTATTTGACAATTAGGTCTTAAGTAAATTTGTAGGGTCCCAGATAAGCTGTTCCTAATTGACAAAAGTTCATTTTAGGGGTCCCAGGGATGCACAGTAAGTGGAAAATGGGAGTCCCTAGAAAGAAAAGGGAGTCAGGACTTCTGTGTCAGGGAAATCCCTGCATATTTGTGTCTATGCCGTGTCCCTTGATTTTATGATCGTTTGCATAATTATATTTTCATGTCTCTGTGTGTTTTTGGCATGGCAGTGTACTGTGTATGTGGCATTTCCTGTTTTAACTTCTTCATTGATTTTAATCCGACAAGAGACCACTTGCAAGTATTCATCAACATCTTTGGATTCATGGCAACTCAACACTCCCCAATCATGCTTAGATATTTAGTGCAGCCTACAATATACAAATTGTTTGGTGGTTGTCTGCTGTACATTGGCTTCACAAATCACTACAAGACCCTGGAGGAATGTTTATTGGTCTCCTAACATAATCTGCTTATCAAAGTCTTCATAATAAGGTAACTGAACAGATCATTATAAACAAAGCCAAAGATTTGGTTTATTAACAAAACATCTGTGCAAAGCTTATAAGAACAGCACTGTAAGACAATGAATAGTGGGGTTTTCCAGTATATGACTTAGATTACCCAGCTGTACTTACAAGCCACTGCCCCTCCCCCAAATTAGCAAAGTTGCACCCCATACACAATGGCAATATACAATGTTTAAGGGAGGCATCAAATGTTACATTAGATCAATTAAAAATCTGTTTTGATTTACTTATGAATTACTGTAAACATACTGTGAAGTGGTCAGCCAATGAAAATGGGTTTTGGAAGATAATTGACAGACAGACAATGAGACATGGTATCCTCAACAAATCTCACAAAATGGGGTCAAACAATGTTTACTTAATCAAAAATTAAGAAGTTTTACTGAAGGAAGTGAATAAAAAAACATCACACGCATCACTAATCTCTAATCAGCCTTCATCAAGAGATGATTGCTATCTGGATGCCTGGAAATTCGAAGGACTTAGTATGTGTTTTGCCAAGCTTTGTAGATAAAGTATATGATGAAACAAGAAATGGTTCCGTAATTAATGAATGTTTAATACAGAGATCTGCAGAAGTAAACAAAATATATATGACTTCCAAAGAGCTTGCACCATCATGACTGAACTGCTGCAGTTTCTAAGCACACATAAATACTGGTCCAAATTTTTCACCTTGGAGAGGACCTTGGCGGCACTGAGTTATGGACTGAATAGGAAATGTTACTATATATAGTAACAATAATCTTATTTTAGCAGTCACAAGTCCTATAAAAAGTAGTCAGCATTTTTGCCATTATTTAAGTAAAACTGGCATTAAAGAAATTTTAAATCTAAATGTGAATATCAAAAACTGGAGTGACAGTTACTAAGCAACAAAACTGATATTCAGACACAGTAAGTATGACTAAAGGATATTTGTATCACCGCAGTGGCTTGACAACAATGTAACCAATCTAACCCACTAAGTGGATCCAAGTGAGGTATGTTGATTGTACCAAAAGAAAATGAAACACAAACATATATAGATATGACAAAAATACATCAACACTTGAAAGATGTGTTACAGTACTCAAAAAGATGGGCCATCCAAAAAGTTACATTAGGTTAGCAAAAACTTAACCTGATTATTCCATACATAAATAGAAATTGCAGCTTTTTGCTATCCTTTTAGCATGTTTCTACACTAGATATTTTTTAAAGCTTGGAAACTGAAGACCATTACTGCAGTTCCATGGTAAAGTACAGAATGAACAAAAATAATTATACATCATGTACTGGTAAGCAAAATATATTTCATGGATTGCCTAGATTTTCTGTTGGTCACACACAGTCACTAAAATAGAAGTACCCACGCAATCAAGAAAACCATACACTTTGTTCAGCTAAGCAGTTTGTTGGAACAGCCAGTATGTGAATGGGTATGGCATCAGGTTTTCTCAGTACTGTATGAATGAACTGAGTAAAACTATTGGAAAACTATGGATAGTGTTCTATGAGAGTTCACTGTTGTAACAGGTGTTAGATGTGATGCTCTGTACTATACTCAACATGTGATCATAGAAGACAATAGTACTATCAAGCAGAGGATTAATTCAGTGATTGCTCTATTAAGATTTATTGGGAATGAGCTTTAAGTGATTCTTTTATTAGAAATTGGAAGATAATTTAATTAGAATGGCTGTCTAGTGTTTTGAGGTGGATTCGAATCATTACTGCCAACAATAATACTTGAAGGATAATCATTAAAAAAAAATTTACCAAAATCCAAGTGGAAGGCACTTTTACATCTGATAGCAATAAAATAACAGGACTGGTACAGATTATTGATATTTTGGTAAATATTGTAATAAGTGACAAACTTAAGTATTAATATTCTGTGTGATGAAAACTCAATTATGAGCGATTTAAATGAAAGTCATGGGGAGATAAATTGGACATGTTTCAATCAAACTTGCCAAGAAATTGAACCACTGTCAGCGAGTTACAAATGGGGTCTTCTATTCCTTATATTCATCATATTATGTACAGCAATAGGCAATCTACTTGTCTGTCTAGCTGTATGTTCAGAAAGAAGATTACAGAATATGACAAATTACTTCCTTATGTCACTTGCTATAGCTGATTTTCTTGTGTCAATCATAGTTATGCCATTTGGAATGGTTGTGGAAATATATGGTTTGTATAACTTTCACCAATTCTTTCCTTTGTAAACTTCCTTATAATAATTTCCTCATGTATATTTTACCAGATTAAAACCAACATTATCCATACTATTATCACTACCACCATTATCATTTTCTTCTTCATTATTTTCGAAGTCATTTTCAGGTGTCTTATTCTCACCAATACCTTATCTTGCTAAAATCGTTCCAATTGACAGGTTACAAAAGTCTTCGAATGCAGTCTTAACCTTTAGTTTTCCAGTTAAAACAATTACTAGACTGACTTAGTTACATTTGACTAACGGTTATTTTTTTAGGATTTTCTGCGAAATCGAAATAATTAACCACAAAGGGTGAGGCCGTAAGTTGCTTTTATAAAGTCATATTTTGAGGAACATGAAAAATCGGTCAATGGAACTAGGGGATTCGAACCCAGGTCTATGGACATAAATAGTTCAATATCATTTTCAAGCATCATATTATGTCATATCATGCTAATAATTATTGTACCTGTTGCCTTTTCATATCAAATTAAGATCATAACGTTATCAGGAGTTTATTTTTAACATATTTTTTATAATGAAAGAGATGCATACATATGAAAATGATCAAGCACATAACGATTGATACGATGTGATAAAATACTCAATAAATAAGACGCTTCCTTATTACCCAATTAATATCAAAAACTATAATATCTATTTAATAAAGCAATAATTCAGATATAAATAATTTGCCTATGAATGAAGTAGAAGAAGCAATTTACACACACATTGGCAGTAATATATATCATAGTACAAAGATGAACTCAAATCTAGTAAAAAAAAAAGGCAATTATAGTGTATTAAAAAAATGAAAAATTGCCAAAGTATGTGCATGAATCACAACATACGCCCACTGCGTTATACCATAGGAAGGGAAGATTTCTATCTAGTCTATATGTTTCCAGACTTGCCCTTTCAGTCTGATATATTAAGACTGATAAAACACAATAGAACCTAAATTATGTTCGTATCGGTCTCTCCAATACAAGTGCTCATTACCGGAGGCTTCAAGAAATGGTTTCAATACCAATCATTTAAAGCAACAGATATTGAAACATGTGCTTTCTAATGGAGGTAATGAGGAGTACATAAAGATAAAGGGAGGTAATGTATATTAATACCGTGTAATTATATCAACAGATAAAAGTAAGGTAGGTTTGTCACAATATGAACTGATTAATCATCAATACTTCATCAGTGGCTTTATTAAGTTTTTTTGGAAAGTTAAACCAGGTTAATGGATAGATTGTGTAAATATTTCTGCTATTTTGTAGAGTATGGAGTGGGATGTCCTCGACCCACACATACTTATTTAATACAAGGAAAATAAAAATATATCCCCTTCAAAAAAAAAAAAAAAGTAGGCAATAAACAGCATTGTTGAATAAATGATAAATCAATAGAATTTTTAATAACATTTCAGACTTGGACAGAACAAATGAGCATACCAAAGCTGGTCCATTAAATCTGTGAATCATACGGAGAATTCGATTTGAAACCTGGCAAATATGAGCTGTTGGTTCAATAATTTTCAGATTTTTTTTTCTCAGTATTTAGAGATAACAATTTTATCTACAAGATTAATGCTACAAAATAAATAATGATATCGAACCAAAACCAGAAACAGAACTTTTCATCAATCAAAATGATAAGTAATTGTGAACGATGTTGTGGAAATAAAAATGTTGATTAGCACATATCAAGAAGTTTGATCTCCATGGTAACTTAGAAAAAAAGAAAATAAACTCCTCCTCGATACATATATTTTTCCTGTCCGGAAAAGTTTGAGTGTATGAGATTCCACTGTATGCCTTCAATAATATACATAGTGTTGAAAAATTAAAGGAAACTCAAATAGTGTTGAAACATTATAAATAACTCAAATAATGTAGAAAAATCATAAATACATTGTAATTCAAAATAGTGTAGAAGAATTATGTTAAATATAACATGCGAAGTCACTTGTACATGATGAAGGTCTATTGCCTATGTCCTTGACCTTGAAGGTACAGACTAGACTCTTGCACAGCACACTATCTCATTATGCTTGACATTTGTGTAAAATTTTATTGTAACTTTATATGAACAGAATGGAGCATAAAATAACAAATAATTATAGAATGTCCAAAAATGAGTTCAGTATGTAAACACTTAGAACACTGGCATTGAACGTGGACAAAGTACATGCACTAATGAAAGTCTTTTGGTTAATTATTTATTATTTTCTCTAGAGACCAGAACTGACCCTGGTCAAATGTCAAATCACTCACATGCTCACAAATAATAAATGAAATATGTATCAGTACTTCTGCAGATACAGGTAACTGTCATTTTCTATATAAAGAAACAGTCAGCAACTACAATATTTAAGACAACAAGGTGTAGCAAAATCTTCAACTATTGAAAATATTATTACACCCACTGACTAGTTGCATGACTGAGGCAGATTTCCTTATGTGGGTTGCATTGTGCCTTAATGTATACAGCAAGTTTTTGACGGCCATGGGGTTTATTACTTTCTCAGAAATTGAACTTTATAAATGCAATATTTACCAAAATGTGGATGCAGAGGGTGACACGTCAGATGACAGTTACCTGGCAATAGCAACAGCTCTTCTTTCTTTTTCAAAACAGATAAGCTATACAGTACCTGCATGATACTTATTAAAGGTGTGAATGGGCTGGACATTTGTAAGGAGTTTAAAGCACAATGTTAAGTAGTGACTAAGAAGCCTGCTTACATACATACATGTATGCAAAACGTTTGTCATGCAGATACTGCACCCTACAATTTGGTGACAACCATACAGCTTGAATATCTATTTGATTTTTGTTTCAAATATTTGAGCTGAAAATGGACATCATATCATCTAAATGCACATAAAAGCAAAGTCTCTTTAACCACTGCATGAGTGTTACATTATGTACTGGTACAAATGACTATATGTGAGACATGAGAGCATCTTTGGTTAATTACCTTTGCACTCAATTGAGAACAATGCACTGCAATCATGCTATTTACATACCTACTTAACATTTATATTACAAAATATAAATACAGAGACACTGTACTTAAATCAAGCTGTTTTCCCCTCTCTCAACATTCCAATAGATACATCATAGATAAAACGTGACTGCTATCACGACTTAATTGTTCAGCACCAAGTATATTCAACTTCTTATATGAGAATAAAGCCAATACCTTCAGCAACATATTCTAATATAGAGAAAAGAGCAGCTGCCTCCCTTGTCTGATACAAAATTAAAATTCCCTTCTGTCCAGGAGTTTACATCTTGTGCTATTTTATAAAACTTGAATTATAAAATTTTCAATCAAATATCAATTAGAACCATTTAATAATCTTGCTATTATTGGTAATAAAAGAATGGGTTTGAAAAAGGATGGAGTTTTAATGAAATAACCATTAAAAATGTACCTATTTGATCTGAAACAAGTTTATAGTCTTAAGAGTAACTCCCCATCACTAATTATTCCATAATTAAGTCATGACCTCTTAGTTATATACATACATATATATATAGCCATTACTGTAATAGCAATACTATTCGAACAGTGTAAATATAATTGTGAAATAATGAATAATGAATGGGCTTTACTACCCACTCATACCAATTAAAAGCTAGTTTAAGTAACATATTCGAACCAATCACGAAACAATCACTCCCACAATGCTCTTTAACTACTCCTAAAAGGCAAGGTGATAAGGTTAAATATAAGCGAGCAAAAACCAAAGGACCATGATCACCTTGAATGATCATTCATCAACGTGCTGTATGTGTGCATGAAAACATAGAATTGAAGAAAAAAACAAAAATTAAGCATAAATTCCACAAACAAAATCTTCATACAGTCAGGCCTACCATATCAATGCTGACATCATTGGTGACTTCTTTGTTGCAACAAGCATGATTTGGATCTATAGTTAATTCTTAAGTATTTAGTCGATATCATAGCACCACTGTATTGTTTGAACAGTTTAAGTGTTATCTAACATATGGCCAGGAAATATTAAAAGAAATAACACATAAAAAATTCATATCAATCTAAAAACATCTTCTCATCAAATTTTCAGGATAGTAAAACCATTGAGAAAAGTGATGCTCAAACTCAACACAGCAAAAAAATAAATAAACAAATGCTTTAATCATCGATAAGTTAGCCATTCTCATTGAAATCGTAAAGACTGGTATCTGACACAAAGCTGCTCCTGGCCACAATTAGTCTACCAATGTCGGAAAATGTTATTAAAAAGTTTTTTTCCTGCATAAACTGCAATTTGATTAGAAACCGATTCTGGCTACAAGCAATCTGCCTCACCAAAGCCGTTGAGAGGTTCTTGCTCTGTGACAAGTGGACAATTACTTGGTTTTATTGAATATCTCTGTATCCATAGAGAATGTCTGAATATTAGAAAACATAGCAAGGTTCCTAGGAAACTTCACAGACACTTCATAGCAATCTTTCAACATCAACAGCAAGTACTAACTAGTTCAAACCAACCATCATGTAGATTTGAGGTCTGAAAGTTAGTTTTTCTCAGTAAATCTAAATCTTCCAAACAGGTCAAAGGTTTAACTAAAGGCTACTATAAATCCTCTTTGTTTCCTGTAAAGTTAACCGATTCTAGTTCAAAGCCTCTGTGACTTGGGCTTACAAGTTCAATATACTTAAGAAGCCGGTTTTTATCAGTCAGTTGTAAATTAAGTTAAGATAAATACACATGTATAATCACAGGTCATTCAAACTCTACTACTACATCTGGGGCTTTATCATATCTGAACATCTGACACTGTGGCTATTTAATCATCATTCATTTTTAATGTGTTTTTACCACTGAATGGCTCACTTACAATGATTTCTATCTCTCTCTCTCTCATAGCAATAAATTATGAGAAATTTATCTAAAGACAAAACAATATTCAAGATATCTTTTCAATAAGCATAATATTCATTATTCATAGAAGTACTTTACTGAACATAGAGTACTAAATATTTAAAAGGGAGAAAAAAACATAAATATGACATGAAAAAAAACAATGCACACATTAGATACAAGGGCAGTTCAAAACGTTTTGAGGTAATCTTGAAAAACTGTTCTTTGAAGAAAAATACAAAGCTTTTTTAAACAACCATTTAAGGGTAAACATTTGAGCATAATATGCAAATCATTTCACAAACTTATCATCAGTTTTAAGACAATATGTAACTATATGTTGCAGAGTAAACAAGCTTGGAGATTTACAAGATTTCATGAACAGGATATTTTCCAAAGCCATTCTTTCTTCAAATTTCTGCCATGTCAGCTCACGCATCTTCATGCCGTTGAATTCATCATTTATCAAAACAGATACATTGTAATCATGCATTGTCAAAAAGCTTTCGAAATGCATTTGTGACATGCAAAGTTATATGCATTTAGTCGTAGAACCTTTTCTCGAATGTATTTTTATAAAGACATGCACCAACTAATGCAAGGCAAAAAACAAAACAAGACAAATATATAATTTTTTTGTCAGTTTTAGTGTGTGCCAGTTTGGGTTCAGCTTTTTTATCATAGCAACAGCAAGAAAATATCTGTTACAACCACGCTACCAATGTCTCAAAACTTTTTAAACAGCCCCTAAACGTAAAGCATCCATTGCTTAAAAAAATAACATTCTCTCTAGAAAATTAGTATTTTTTTTATAAATATGAAAAATTGGGCGAGATAAAACAACGAGATACAAGGACTATGGTAGGCAATGCGGAAGAACTCGAAATGCACACCTTATCTGTTCAAATTCAGAAGCCAATATTTAAACAATGTAATTATCCCGCTTTCATGTACAAATTATTTCTTCATGAATTATTTTTATTAAATTTTGTTAACACCATAGCAGTGTTTGTCACATAGCTGTGTGGTGGCCATAAGAAGTCTCTCTGTGCATATTATCTATACTGCTGTTTCCCTTCTTGCAGGATAGATTAATGATAGCCATCATGCTCCTACAGTGCTTTCCCTTGCGCCCTTGTTCCCTACGTATGTACCCTTGAGCCTTCTCAAATGCCTTATGTTTTATGGATTGCACTGTCTTGTATGTGGCGTTGCCTGGCTAAACTTATTCTCTCTCTTTTGGGGTGGCTGGGAACTTTGTCTGTGTCATTTCCTGCTCAGCTTCTTTATTTATCTTTTAGCACTTTCAGGGTAGGCCAAGAACATGGTTACACCAATAGAAATAATTTAGAGATACCAAAACATTGTGCATTAACAACCAATATACAGTCACAGGTGTCTATAGAATGTTAAATCTTCTGCATAAATAAACAATAATTTCCATAACAAAACTGCTGTATACCATTAATATAACAGGTAATTATGGTCTGTGTGATATCAGTAAATTACCCCTCAACATCAGTAGGCAGACATGAAAAATTTCATTGCATATTAATGATACAAAAGCAGTGGTAATAGGATGGGGAAATTTTCAATAGATAATGCGATGTTGCATGTGGGTGTTTGTCGGCTGCGGACAAACAACTGAACTCTGCTCTACAAAACATCAATGTATAATTCTTGGTCAATTTCTGCAAGTCAATAAACTTAAAATGAAGAATATGATATGACTCAAAGAAACCAATTTAAAATCTGCTCTAGTAGACACAACCCTTAATACACAAAAGGAAATGAATTTAACATATTTGTTTGATAAAACATGGATCAAAAACATATACTAACCAGGAGGTAACCAATGATTACTGTAAGGAATGGTAGAATAATTAGCAGTAGGGATATCATATGATTTTCACAGGTACAATTAAACATCCCCTTCCGGTGATTATAAAACATTTGTTGCATCAAATTTAACCAAGAACAGCTGCTTGACTGTGGTCGCTGATAGCAGTACATTGTTCCAAGGGTTCAATCCAAGTTGATTGGGCATACATCTTAGAGATGCCACAAAATAATGAGTTTACAAGACATACTGCAGGATAGATTACTTATCATGATGTCCTAAGGCTGAATTTCTTTCAGTTGCTGCATAGATATAACAACTTTTGTTTATTAAATAATGATACCTGTATGTTTTCATTATTAATCAAATAGGTTGTCTTTCAATCATACCTTTATATTGGCATTTGCCAGGCATACTGGAACCAGATAACAAGTATAAAACAGACTGACAGTGTATGATCACCCATAAGAAACTAGGTGTACAAGAAAAGAGTCCATTAAAATCAAAGGAATAAATGACTGATTGTCATGTCTTTGCATGTAAAACACACCCATGAAATTAATGTAGTGCAGAAAGTTAAATTGTATCCGTGTTGCATAAGATGGGGGAAATAAGAGTCATTCCCACATTTCTATTAATTGTCTATCTGTAACACTCCTTGGTAAAACCTATCAGGATTATCATGCCTTACATGCAATGCAACAATATCACAATGAGAATCAGGAAGAATAAACAAAGACAAATCAAAATGTCATTTTCCCACGAAGCCAAGCCTTGCCTTTACTATTGGAGTATAAGGTAATCATGCTCCTGGCACCTAATAATCATTCATAATGACAAATACTAATAAAAGCAGAAGTAATAATGCTTCATGTTGTTTTTCCAGATGCTTACGTGTCACACGAATATCATTTCAAGGGAAAACACCTTCAATATTACTTTAATAAAAATATACAACAAATCATTTTTTGTGTTTAGCAACAGTCTTAAAATGTCAACTGCTACCTAATGTGCTTAACATCCTGTTTATGCAGCGATGCAACTGATGAAACTAGTTTACTATTACCTCAGCCAAGTGTGCTTCACATGTTGCGATGCCATGGAACTTGTCTGTTAATGCCTAAAGCAATATGTGATTAACATCTTGTGATAGAACAAAACTTTTTTACTTTTATAAATTGCCAAATGTGCTTTACAGGTTGTGATGCAATGCAACTTGCCTGGTCTACTTCTTGCATTTTGACATTTACACTGTGACAATGACTTATGAACAAAGATATTCCTTTATCAGTATATACAAAAAACCTGGCATAGAAATACTCATCTAAATCTTCAACTACTGGCATCATCCTACGAAAGTCTGCTTTTACATAACTATATACAGTTAGCTCATTTTCCAACAGACAGACAACAATATCTGCCTCTGATCATCCGAATGACGTCAATGATGCAATCTTGTCCAATAATGTACAGAAATCTGAAGCAGTCTCTCATGCAACTTCCAGCTTATTATATGCTTGCGCAATATGCAACTTGCTAAAAGCCTCATAGCCCATGGGTAGAATAATATCAATTTTATCAACACGTCAATCCTCTCCACACTTTAGTGTATTCCAAAATACAGTAATGTAATAACATCACATTTGTATCAAATTGTCAAAACTACCGATAAGTAATATTCTTCATTATATTTACCTTAGTCTGGACAGTAAAGTAAAAGAAACATATACATATTTTTGTTTTATTGGAATTTGAATGTTTCCAACTGATTTCATGAGTTATATGCTCACACAGATTAAAACTGACCTTCTAAATGATACAATAAATCTTAAAACTACTTTATTTGGTAGGCAAGGATGAAAGCATAATGAAAAGTTCTTATTTGTACCCAAAATAACCCTGAGTATCTAATGGGCTTCTTTAATTGCATTACAGTGCAATGTTTCTAGAGCACCCCAACACCCTTTGGGAGAAGCACATTTTGACTTCCGTTGAGAGGTTGTTGCTTTAAGGATGTTCAATTGTTAGTAAATACATATTGCAGTAATAAAATTGAAATTATTGTTGAAGAGAGGTGGTTGCTCGAGAGAGGGCAACCCCGGTGAGGTTGTATTGTATAATAACACATACTAGTTATTTTATAAATAAATTAAGATGAGTTATCAATGGAACACAATCATACTGACAAAACAATAAATAAGCTGAATTAATCTTTGCCGCCTGTTTATAAGAGATAAGTGTTATATAACCTATCTGGATCGCAATATGTCATATGTTAAAGAATAAAACAGTCTCAAAATAGATTTCATGCATTACATACAGATATGAGAAAATAGAGGTGCATCTCTATGATAACCAATTTTAATTCAATAACAAGCATACCTAAATGGAAGCAACACCAGCGTTGCCTATTTGATACAATAAAATATCCCAGTTTCCATTAAGAAATTCAAGGCTTCACTACTTTGTATCCAGATATCTGCTTGAGCATATTTTAAGGTATTGGAGGCAGTATTTAATTTTTGTCACATTAAGAGCAACTACAATTTCACATTAAGAACTAGCGTAATAATAACTATGATTCATCAACGTTAAAAGCGTCCAGTGATCAAAATTGTATGAAATTGGAAGTGGTCTCATAAGAATAATTTGGGCTATGTGAATGTTATGTGTGAATAGAGGTGCGTCATTATGATAGTCACGTGTAATTCAATTGTAAGCATGTCTAAAGAATGTCACATACTGTTAACAAAAGTCATATCTAGAAATTGCAATGATATACATACTTTAGTTCATATGTGAATTTGTATTTTTTATGAGTAATAAACACAAAAGGAGATTTAATGGTCATTAAATATTTTATTTTCATCCCTTAAAAATAAATTGTAAGCATTAATGGGCATGAAAAGGAAGATCATTGGAACTTACAAAATTTCACGGCTATTTACTAGGCATTATTTCTGCGAAATCAAATCAATGGTATATTTGTATATATTCAAAGCCATTAAAAGAATTAACATGCAGTAACTCAATATTGTAAACCCATTAAATTGATCATGTCAAAAATAATGGAAATAACAATGGCAAGTTAACAGAGCTTTCAAAGTTTGTGAGTCCAACAGGGACAATGAGAAACAATGATTATCACCATAAATAAATTATTAATGCAATTGCATTACCATAAAATACACAAAGTAGGCATTGATGCACCCCAAAAGCACAAGGGAACATGAAACTGTAAATATAATCAAAGCACTGGAAGTGCTTAAAGTGGCAGGCATTGCAGTTTCGAAAAACTGTTGACCATTGCACAGGCGGTAGACACAATCTGGTTCTATCTGGGTGTCCTGAGCCAACCAATTAAACAGAAACAATTGTGCATATGTTACTGACTGTTACTTGTGTTAAAAACAGTTGAAATGAAGTTAGTTAAATATGGAAAGTTCCTGTGTTAGTGAATCACGGACGTTTTCGTGCAACTATAGTTGCTGGAAACAGGTTGGATTACTTCCCTTGAATGTAAATTAGGTCAGCCATGTTGAATGAGTAAAACTAAAACACTTATGTATGTGTTTAAGAAATTCTGTTTGCTGTAAAGTGTAATTATATTGATATCTAAGATATTTTCACTGTATGTCTAGCCATCCTTCAGAATAAAAAACATAGTAAAGAATATTTCATGAACAAACTAAAATTAATACATTCATCACCATTCAACCTTTTTGAATAGGAAGAACAGCTGTCAAAGAAAGATTGATTGGGCGGAAATGCGTAAGCATGCGGTTGTTGGGTTTTGACAATATTTGCCACTCCCTGTCACGTGATTTTGAGCAAAACTGAAATTGAGAACTATAACAAACAATATTTCATCTAATATAGATGAAACATTGATTAATCTAAGGAAGCGAAAATAAAATAATTTGGAAAAAAATAATCACAATTAGTGCATTGAACCTAAATGTTATCCTCTAAATAAAATCAACACACTTTCTTATTCAATAAAATTCATTAAAACAACAGAGAAACTTGGGTTATGAGAGTACAACAATTTTAAGGTGGGTATAAAAAAGCATTGAACTTGTCAATGTGGAACAATGGCCAGATAACCTTATCTTTTAATCAAGGTTAGAAAATGAGAAACTATGACATATGAATAATACACTTAGAACTCTAATTTGGTCATTAAAGATAACAAAATACAGTTGGACCTCATTTATTCCACAACCTTCAATCGGAATACTAGGTATTATCAGAAATAAATATCAGGTCTCGATCTATCTCCTTAGGCACATAGAATTGAAACGAGCTATTCGAAACCATGTATTATTCCAAATAAAATTTTGGACCCAAGGAATTCGAATGAACGACAGGCTCAACAGTATTAAAGTTCTGTTAGACAAACGCTCATAGACACTCCTAGTTCTGATAGACAAACGCTCATAGACACTCCTAGTTCTGATAGACAAACGCTCATAGACACTCCTAGTTCTAATAGACAAACGCTCATAGACACTCCTAGTTCTGATAGACAAACGCTCATAGACACTCCTAGTTCTAATAGACAAACGCTGATAGACACTCCTAGTTCTAATAGACAAACGCTCATAGACACTCCTAGTTCTGATAGACAAACGCTCATAGACACTCCTAGTTCTAATAGACAAACGCTCATAGACACTCCTAGTTCTGATAGACAAACGCTCATAGACACTCCTAGTTCTGATAGACAAACGCTCATAGACACTCCTAGTTCTGTTGTGATGGAAGTGAAGAATATGTCTGATTTTTGTTGTCATAATTATTTATCATGAACATTTAGGTACAATACAGAATATAATTCGAGGCAATTTTCGGCAATGCACATCAAACTTGAGCAAGGGAGTTTAATCATAACGAAGCCATAATAGGAATGAAGATTACGATTATTATCAAGAGTGCATTTGCCATGATGAATGATGGCGTATCATAGTGACTGTTGCTTTTAATGTGATACAAAATTAAGGTTTGGCTCCTGCATTTTCAAATATGCCCAAATTATTCTTATGAGACCACTTCCAATTTCATACAATATTGATCACTGGATGCTTTAACCTTGAGGATTCATAGCAGGTTATTATTAAGCTAGATGTTCTTAATGTGAAATTGTAGTTGCTCTTAATGTGATAAAAAAATAATTATTGTCTCCACTATCTTAAAATATGCTCAAGCAGTTTTCTGGATACTAAGTAGTGAAACCTTCAATTTCTAACTGCAAACTAGGATATTTTATGGTATCAAATAGGCAATGCATGTGTTGCTTCCATTTAGGTATGCTTGTTATTGAATTAAATTTGGTTATCATTAAGACATAATCACACATACCTGTATGTAATAAATAATAATAATAAATTCTATTTTTGAGACTGTTTTATTCTTTAACATATTATGACATATTGCGATCCAGATAAGTTATATAACACGTATCTCTAATAAACAGGTGGCAAAGATTAATACAGTTTATTTATTGTTTTATCAGTGTGTTTCATTGATAACTCTCCTTAGTTTATTTATAAAATAACTAGTATATGTTAATAATGGTACAATACATGACCTCTCAAGGGTGGCCCTCTCTTGAGCAGTGACCCTCTCTTAACAATTATGTAAATTTTATGTATGTACTATCAATTGAACCTCTATAAAGCAACAAACTCTCCATAAATGTCAAAATGTGCATATCTCATTCACCCCCCCCCCCCTTCCATTTAAGATAAGCACCAACACCAAAGTACCATTAACTGACAGCCAATCATCCACACACACTGTTGTGGTCGATTAAGTAATTCACAGACTATTTGGTAAGACAAGAATAAATCCCAAGTCCCAATTAAGTGTCTGATGTCATACATTGGTTTAAGTGCTTTCGGAATGCCATCTCATTATTGGCTAGATAATTGGCGCCGAAATTAATGCGACAGTGATTCCTGTCTTACGAGGTTTTGTCAACATGATTACTGGTAGAAAGATTGTATTTACTCAAAGGTTGGGAACTTGTTATCTGTTAACTACCATGGGAGTGGAAAGACGAATAGCTGGGTGTGTGAGACGACTCCTACACAAACAAAATGATTCCTGAACTTAAAGTACCACTGGCTTTAACAAATTCTATTTTTTCTTGCACTTGTGTGAACAAAGTGGTAAAGTTCACAAAAAATGGAAATACAGTAAAACCTCAATAATAAGACCACCATTGGGACCCTTGAAATCTGGTCTTCTTATTGAGGTGGTCTTAATATTAAGGTTGAATAAAGAGCAAAACAGTGAAAATGGACTTGAAAATGGTGGTCTTATTATTAAGGTGGTCTTAATATTGAGGTGGTCTTTTAGTGAGATTTTAGTGTATTTGTGAATTTCGTAAATAGGAAGTCAAAAACGTATCCGCTAGTGTAAATTTCCCCCATCCACATTTAAGTATCTGTGATACAAACTGGACTAATGTAAGTAACGATTCAAACATTTCTGCTTCTTAAAGCGTCTGAAATCCATGCTAATTTGTGAACTATTTGACTTGGGAAAATATCCACTTATACGGTACATCAAATTAATGCAACTTAACATCAACTATGGGGGCTCTGTTCTTGCCATCGAGTACTTTGTGAACAAACTACAACCCACAAGTACTGAGGACACACCCACAAGCACTGAGGACACACCCACAAGCACTGAGGACACACCCACCATCACCGAGGACACACTAAACAAAACAACTTGCAAATGGATTCTATGTTTGCTGTGACTTTTTTGCACAAATATTCACCAAGGTCACCTTTGGCTACTTTATACATGATTAATTCAGCGTGAAACGAAGTATTTTCATAGAAATCATTAATAATAGTTCACCTCTCCTATTTTCAGTTGCTGTATAGATAATAGATAAACTCTGTCTCAAATTGTCTAGGTAATTTGAATAAGGGAAATTATTTCCATGAAATAATCGTGATATTCTCTTCAGTATGTAAAACAAAGAGACTACAATTAATATGCAACTTGAAGACAAATATTCCTAACAGATGCTTTATTTATGGGTGAGCTAGATGTAGGAATACATATGTGCCAGTTATTATCTATTGCACAAATATTATGGCATTAGATAAAAAAAAGTGTAAAATTGGCATTTAAAAAAACAGTTGCATTTCATATTCTGTCATAGCGCCTGCGTCTTACTGCGTCTTACTGCGTCTTACTGCATGTGAAAAACATAACTTCTGATTAACATAACTTGCAGAAAATATTCTTTAACGATCTTTATAACTGTATGTATATATATTTAACACCATTAAAAACTAAAATTGTGCACATAGGTAAAGTGGCATTACAAAAAAATATTTACTTTTTGTCACAAACATTAGTTCCTAAAATAAAATTATATTGAAATCAAGAATAATTGGTTTTTAGTTTTTAAGTTTAAACATGTTATGATATGAACTAGATTTAACACGTCAGGAACAGTAAAACACCATAGGCAATTGGTTCAAAATGACATCTAATTCAAATAGTTGTGTTTTTAATGGCTTTAAGTATATATATGTACTACAACAGCTGGGGTATATACTATTATTTTGTTGACAAACACTTCAAATTGCATCCTGAGACAAAACGTTTTTTATTGATCTAGCAATTGATCTATTCAGTTTCATTCTATAACAGATCATGGGCAATTAGGCTCCAACAATGCTATAACACTGAATTCATATAATGTACATTATAACCAAAATAGGATGTTCAATAGACAAAGCTATCAGTTATCAGCATGGTAAATATAAATGTGTTTTAACTATTTATTGATAGTTTGTCAGGATCAACCGTGTCCAGATGGCGTCCAAATATCACAACAATATAATAAACATTTGAAATAATTACACGAAGTACATAATACAGAGAATCCTTTATAATAAGGCTACTATCAGTTTGAAAAGTTGGGTCTTAGTTTTGAGGCGGTCTGATTGTGTAAAAATATGGAAGAAAATTTGAGACTGGTCCATGAAAAAAACGGTATTATTAAAATGAAGTCATCTCAATTTTAAGGTGGTCTTGAAGTCAGGTTTTACTGTACTGGTTATTTGTGAGGTCTTGAAGTCAAGTTTTACTGTACTGGTTATTTGTGAGGTCTTGAAGTCAGGTTTTACTGTACTGATTATTTGTGAGGTCTTGAAGTCAAGTTTTACTGTACTGATTATTTGTGAGGTCTTGAAGTCAGGTTTTACTGTACTGATTATTTGTGAGGTCTTGAAGTCAAGTTTTACTGTACTGATTATTTGTGAGGTCTTGAAGTCAGGTTTTACTGTACTGATTATTTGTGAGGTCTTGAAGTCAGGTTTTACTGTACTGATTATTTGTGAGGTCTTGAAGTCAGGTTTTACTGTACTGATTATTTGTGAGGTCTTGAAGTCAAGTTTTACTGTACTGATTATTTGTGAGGTCTTGAAGTCAGGTTTTACTGTACTGATTATTTGTGAGGTCTTGAAGTCAAGTTTTACTGTACTGATTATTTGTGAGGTCTTGAAGTCAGGTTTTACTGTACTGATTATTTGTGAGGTCTTGAAGTCAGGTTTTACTGTACTGATTATTTGTGAGGTCTTGAAGTCAGGTTTTACTGCATGTACTGATTATTTGTGAGGTCTTGAAGTCAAGTTTTACTGCATGTACTGATTATTTGTGAGGTCTTGAAGTCAGGTTTTACTGTACTGATTATTTGTGAGGTCTTGAAGTCAGGTTTTACTGAAGTGGTTATTTGTGAGGTCTTGAAGTCAGGTTTTACCGCATGTACTGATTATTTGTGAGGTCTTGAAGTCAAGTTCTACTGTACTGATTATTTGTGAGGTCTTGAAGTCAGGTTTTACTGTACTGATTATTTGTGAGGTCTTGAAGTCAGGTTTTACCGCATGTACTGATTATTTGTGAGGTCTTGAAGTCAGGTTTTACCGCATGTACTGATTATTTGTGAGGTCTTGAAGTCAAGTTTTACTGTACTGATTATTTGTGAGGTCTTGAAGTCAGGTTTTACTGCATGTACTGATTATTTGTGAGGTCTTGAAGTCAAGTTTTACTCTACTGATTATTTGTGAGGTCTTGAAGTCAGGTTTTACTGTACTGATTATTTATGAGGTCTTGAAGTCAGGTTTTACTGTACTGGTTATTTGTGAGGTCTTGAAGTCAGGTTTTACTGTACTGGTTATTTGTGAGGTCTTGAAGTCAAGTTTTACTCTACTGATTATTTGTGAGGTCTTGAAGTCAGGTTTTACTGCATGTACTGATTATTTGTGAGGTCTTGAAGTCAGGTTTTACTGTACTGATTATTTGTGAGGTCTTGAAGTCAGGTTTTACTGTACTGATTATTTGTGAGGTCTTGAAGTCAGGTTTTACTGCATGTACTGATTATTTGTGAGGTCTTGAAGTCAAGTTTTACTGCATGTACTGATTATTTGTGAGGTCTTGAAGTCAGGTTTTACTGTACTGATTATTTGTAAGGTCTTGAAGTCAGGTTTTACTGTACTGATTATTTGTGAGGTCTTGAAGTCAGGTTTTACTGTACTGGTTATTTGTGAGGTCTTGAAGTCAAGTTTTACTGTACTGATTATTTGTGAGGTCTTGAAGTCAAGTTTTACTGTACTGATTATTTGTGAGGTCTTGAAGTCAAGTTTTACTGTACTGATTATTTGTGAGGTCTTGAAGTCAAGTTTTACTGTACTGATTATTTGTGAGGTCTTGAAGTCAGGTTTTACTGTACTGATTATTTGTGAGGTCTTGAAGTCAGGTTTTACTGTACTGATTATTTGTGAGGTCTTGAAGTCAGGTTTTACTGTAAGTACTGATTATTTGTGAGGTCTTGAAGTCAGGTTTTACTGTAAGTACTGATTATTTGTGAGGTCTTGAAGTCAGGTTTTACTGTACTAATTATTTGTGAGGTCTTGAAGTCAGGTTTTACTGTACTAATTATTTGTGAGGTCATGAAGTCAAGTTTTACTGTACTGATTATTTGTGAGGTCTTGAAGTCAGGTTTTACTGCATGTACTGATTATTTGAGAATATCTATCATTTCTTGAATTCTTGAACATTAATGCCAAGATTTGAAAGATGTCAAAACTTTAATAGAACTAAAGAAAGCAAAGAGAACAATTCCACAATTGAGGAAATTTAAGTGATTCAAACGCCAATCTTGAAATGCCAAATCCAGAGTGGAAGTTCACTTCCAACAATTGTTTTAGTCAACATGCAATAATTGATTTGGCAGAATTACCTACTTACATTTGTTTAAATATAGATCCAACGGAAATTAAATTCTTCAGTTACTAAATGGAAAATGCCACAGAAATCAATATAAAGCGTTTTTTTGTATTTCAATATTGCTAAACTTAACATCATATTAGTTGTTTAAGCTAAGGTGTATATATATAAATGGTTTATAAATGGTAAACTTATAACCTATGTTATATTTATGGAATACTTTCATGGCTTTTTTACACAATTTGTTCCAACTGTAAAATGCTACAAAACAACACCCTTTTAGCTGTTGTTGAGAGGTCCTTGCTCCAGAGAAGTTAAATGGAATGTAAATTCCACACTAGGAAAAAATGACCCTGTTGTTGAAGAGAGGTTGTTGGTCAAGAGAGGGGGGGGGGCACTATAGAGAGGTTTCACTATACACCATTTATTTTTATACTTAGCGAAAATTTTATGTTTTTGGGTTTCTAACAAGACTATAATGTACTTTTCTGAACAAGCTGCCGAAATCTTCAACACAAAATAAAATTTCATAAAATGAGTAATTAAATCTAACAAGTTTGTTGTAAAATGTAACATGGTTTAACGCTCCAAGGTCATGCTTAGAGCATGAGAAATGATGGGTAAAAATTATTTCTCCCTTATCTAGCATTATTTTAAGTTGAAGAAGAATTTCGGAAACAATTCTTCTGTTCATAAGTCCCATAGGAAATTACTTTGGAAACAGCTTTTGGGAGATGTTGTTCAGAAATTACCATGTCATGTACTAGTACTATTATAATTAAGTGATTAAAAACTGACTGATACAAATTTGGGAATATTTTTCTTCAGAATCACATTTGAATTAATATACAATGTCAAGGGGGAATATTTCCTACTTAAATCAGTTGACAAAATTTCATCAAGATCACATTAATATTCTCAATACTTTTTTATTAGAAACAAAAATTCCTTCAAAAAGTCAGTATGAATTTTTTGTTATTTATAATTCAATTCTAAAATCTGGTCTAAATTCTTCCAAAAATCCCTCAATTTCCAAAGGACTGGGGGTGGGGGATCCAGTGAAAACAATATTTGACCTCAGGATGACTTGAAAATGGAAATATTCTGGAATGCCCTTTATGTGACACCATTACCTCGAAATAAATCAAGATTTCGCATCAAGCTAATACATTAACTAAACATTGTATCCAATATCACACCAATGCCTTGTATAATACATCATATTGTCAGTAAACTTATATGACAGCTAAATTGGGAAACAACACCGCAATCAGCGACATCTTATCATTTAATAACACAAATATCATTTATTCAATACTGAGAAACCAGTCAAATGTTTCCAAGAAAACATTAAGAAGCCATAGAATGGTTTTAAGAAAATGAACAAAGCAGGACTTTTTCTGACAATGAATGAATGACAGCATTTTTCTGCAACAATATCGCTGCTTAAACTCTGTTTTAATGATTTTTTTCTGCTGAGAAGCAAGACAATGAAATGTGACCTGACTTACTTGTTAAAATGTCTTATATTGTTTGCCAACTGTGTTAATTAAAACATCTCAAAATATTTTTAAATCTAGAAGCCGTTCTGAATTCTTTCTAATAAGCTTCAAAAAAAAGGAAAGTAAGTTTTGTTTAGATGAATTTTGAACAATGCTGCAATACTTTTAACTATTTTAATGATAACAGACAGATTTGCCTTCGCAGCAAGATACTTAATCATTGTAAAGTTATTTGCTGATGAAAATTTATGCCACATAGGTAAAACCGGTAATTTAAATTAAACAATCATTTCCTTGATTAGTAGTGAAACTATTAATAGAACAAATTACAATTTACAACTAGAAGTAAGAAATGCTGACCATTTTAACAATCATAGAATGGCAAAAAATTGATGCTGAAAATTTGGAAAATAATAAATACAAGAGTAATGCTATCATTTAGCAATGATACTTCATTAACTGCACACCGCAACAGCCATTTCAATTCCAGTGATTCAGTTGCCATTGATAAAAAACATGTACTTAAAGTATGCATCCAGTCGTTACAGAGATGGTTAATGTTTAGAAAAGACATTTACAGTTAAATATATGGTATAGAAGACAATTAATGTGGAATCACAGCCAGGCAAAATATAGCAACAATAATTCACGTAAGACATTAAGTAAATCTATTTGTCAATTTTCGGGTACTTAGGAATGTCCCACATTTTAATGTCTGAAGTTCATAGAAAGTAGAACATCCCCCATAACACACTAACCTTTTAGAAGTCAATATCAAAACAATTAATATAAGCTGGTGAAGAAAGTATTTTCTTGCATACAAGACCGGGATTTTCGCATTTTTAAACCAGTGCTGGAAAACTATCTCACATTACAATTTCGAAGCCACTTCTCTAAAGTAACGGTAAATTGGCATCAATTCCAAAGCCATCTACTCTAAAGTACCAGGACTTTGACATCAACTTTAAAGCCACCTACTTTTAAATGACAGTAATTTTGCATCAGATTTAAAGCCATCTACTTTAAAGTGTTAGTACTTAAAGCCATTCACTCTTAAGTATCAGTAGAACACTTTAAAACCAGCCAGATACCTCATACAATTGTATGCACCATCTATACAGCGAGTTCCTAATGTCTTAATATCATGTGGATGGTTTGAAAACCACAGAGACAATTCCAATCCCATCGTCGTTAACCAAACACTGAGAGTTGTTGAAGAAATTATTTGCGGAATGAAGCATTTATCATGATATCAGACCATCCCTTCATTACAGCAGAATCTCAAACATTTTTGTCTCTTAACTTATAAAGGATTGAGCCTGTCTGAAAATTATGTAAATAAAATGTACTGATCAAATTAAACTGATCAGTGGTCTTCTCAAAGGGATGAATGTCTCCAGCAATCTAATGAAACTTTAGATACAATTTGTGCCGTTGCAAACTGCGTAGATTTTGGAAAAAAACAACTAAAGACAAGCGTAATGAAACAAAACATCAATAGCGTGTATCACACATCAACCTACAGCGAAACACTTTCTCCATTAATAATATAAAATTAATCAAAGGACTGAAGGTTCTGGGAGGCTCTTCCAAGGCACGAATGCAAGTTTTCTATTTTATCATATTAGACATTAATATGCAACTATTCGGGTAAACACGCCAAAAATGACAAATAATCTGGAAAAGCCATTTATATCAAGACTCCCGCCATTCCACAATTGATATACCCCTGACAAATCAGCCATTATACTCATCAAATCTATAATAATATCAGAGGACTTTTCATGTACTGTTTTCTTGAGACGATGAATATGGCGGTACTTCGAGTAGACCATCCGGTTGACGATGATTATAGCAATGAGACGCTGAAGCGCCTCAAAAACCAGCTTTTAGCTGAACACCTAATATAAAGAATACATTAATTTGCACGAAAGAAAAACCATTTTATTTTAATGAAAGAGCTGGTACTGAAAAAATGCCATAAGAAGGCATAATCAAACTGTATAGAAAAAGTAATCTCAACTGTTTTATACATGATGCAATAACTATAAATTATACTGAATTAGTCACTTTATGTAATAGAGCATTTAAATCAACTGAAAGGATCTCAATGAAAAAGTTTAGCACCAACAAATGAAATAGTGTTTTATATCAAGGAAATTATGGTAGCTCACATTAATAACTATAAATTATACTGAATTATTCACTTTACGTAAAAAAACGTAATAAAGCGTTTAAACATACTGAAAGATACTCAATGAAAAAGTTTAGCACCAACAAATGAAACGGTGTTTTACATCAAGGAAATTAGCTCACATTAATTGATCCTCTACACAATAAGAGATGTCATTATTTCTCTGCCTGGCTAGAAAGCTTTTAAAAAACAATCAATGCAACTGAATGCATCAGTTCCGCACCATTTGTTGGTGTAATAATTCCACTTATTGAGAAAAAAGGTGTCAAGGGAGTGTAATGTAAAATGATAAAAGCTGTTTCCTTAGTATATATAGAAAAACAGGCCCATTTTCACAAAGATTATTTTTCAGAATTAAGATTTGCAAAACTACCATTAAGTGATAGAAAACAACACTGTTTCAATTTCTTTAAAAGAGAGATAAATACAAACAACATTGGGCACTTGCAAGGAGGTACTTAAAAGTCAAATATTTTATCTATTTAGAAAAAAGATGGTAATTGTAAATGTAAAGTTATTCCTGAAAATAGATTCAGATCTGATTATTAGTTTCAGTGCAAAGTTTAATTAATTAATTTCTCTACAAAAAATTTATATGTTTTCACAATGTTAATTAGAAGATATTTAGAAAGGATTTTTGTGTTCTGAGAAGTTACCTTATCAAGTGCCTAATTGCATAAAAAAACAGCAAATATATTTCAGGATTTACTTGATCCAGAACTGTTGATTGATCATGTGAGCAATTATAACCTAATGATTCTATTCCTATCTAGATGAACAGTATAATTACTTCAAAAACGTTACCCATCTGTATAAAACACTCTCTATTATTTCTATTGTGTTTAGTTATAAATGATTTCAGATTTTACAGTAAATTGTCATCTTTACCATGGCAACTAGATGAGAAAATAAGCTACGCTTAATTAGGATTTCATTAATTAGTCTTAATATCTATATATGGTAATATCTAATTAAGGTTTTGTTTGATTAACTAAAACATTGTACATCAAATACTGGATAATACAAAATACAAATAACGAATGTCATTAACATACCAGTAATATAAAATGTTCGAGGGTTCAGTGCAAGACCATCGTAACTCCAATATTAATACATAGGAGTTACAATAGTCTTGCATTGAACCCTTGAAATACAAAATTGGACTATACTATAATGTCTAAAAAAGTAATTGGAACTGATTGTAAATCTTATCTGAAGCCATGTCCTATATAAGGCCAAAAAGGTTCTTTAATGAACTGACTTTCCGTGATACCATGCTGACAGAAATGAAGTAGACTCGCTCATAATCTCATCAGTCACTTGTAATACACTTCTGCTAGTTATAGAAGTAATTTAGACAGGGATTGACTTGGCAATATATATTTGGACCACAGTTGAAGAAAAAATCGCAACCTTTTCACTGATTCTGGATTTTTTTCGTTCAGTACTTTCACCATTAACAAAAAAAGTTAAATGATAACAGTTTAAACAAATTAACAACAATCCGTTTACCAGCAAACAATATACCATTAATTCTTATACCAACGTAAGTTTCTATATCTTTTTACAATTATGGTCCTTCAATAATTACATACCCACATGAAATTTAGTGCATAAACCATAAATGTTTTGTTCTGTAATAGGTCTCATTAAGTGTCATACTTGATATCTAAGCCTACCCTTTGGTTTGTGCAGCCTGGGTGCACATATCTAGGGAACATCAACACTACACAACACACAATCAGAAGGACTCAATGAAGCAAGCACTTACCTGAAAATATACAAACAACAAAAACATAATAATTAACTGAGATCACATGAAACTGTAATAAAGCTAAGAGGCTGCCTTGTGTTAGTACAAGCAACAAATCTCCTCCAACAACAACATTGATGCCACTCTCAGTCCAGATAGTTCAAGAACATAATATCAGTATAGCACCGGTTATGAACGCCATGAAAACAACAGTTAGTGGTCCTCATAAGTCTCACGTTACAATGTATATGGTAATGCATCATAATAATCATCTACAGTACAATAGTTTGCGTGTTCCATAACAACCAACTTTCCCGTTTTAATCTGGATTTTTTTCGTCTTCGATGGAAAATAAATATGAGCTACTGGCAACATTTCGAGTAGCAACATTTAGTCGTATGAATGGGCTTCAGATCAGAATAATGTGCTAACAAAACCACCAATAGAACTTTTGAAAGTTTGAAAATAATTTTTTCAATAGGACACATTTAATGAATAATATTTTCAATTTTCTAGGAAATGCAATACAAAACCACAACTGAATTTAATGCTAGTAAAAACAAAACAAGATATCGTGCAAACCAAGAGTCCATCAAATGATACTTCATGTCGGTCTGATAGAAACATATCATTATTTGCCTCAGAAATACTTTTTCAGCAGGAAATCTTATGTTTAGCATTATATCAAGCATTTCAAATCAAAATCAGTTTAAATCATCTAAATTACGTGTATTGATATTTAAAGTGTAACATCTGGAAATTTAATCCAGCAGTTCTCTGGAATGAGATGAGTAGAAACCAAAATAAACTGACATCAGAGATACGAGAAAATATATGTTCCAAAAATAAATCTTTCACATAAATAGCATTTAACATATCATCAACAAGGATTTGACACCTGAATTATTTCTGACTTTTTTTTAGAGGGGGGGAGGTTACAATGCAACATGTCAACAGTAGTCCATTCTATGATATTTTGTTTTTTTGGTTGACCAAATCAGCTTTCCTGCATCTCCAACCAGTTACTAACCAGTTCTATCAAAAGGTTCAGTTTAATCATATGTAGTGATCATTTATTACTGGACCAGTATTATCTTCAGTCAAATAATTAGAGAGAAAATTTGCCTTTATCCAATGGTTCCAAACCAAGAGACACCAGTCAGCTGTCTAACCTATTAACACACTGGGCTAAAGAAATTTTATATAATTATCACTAATAATTCACTGTAAATGGTTCTCTTTTTTCCTAATCTGTCTAGACAAGTTGTGATTAGTGAATATAGAATTCCTTGCATGGTCACTTTTATTGCCATGGACAAGTTTTCCAATACTTACAACAATATCTTACTCATTCATTGCCACTCCCAAAGACTTAGCGATTTAAAGTCCGTATGTAAACAATGAAACACCATCCTTCAATCGAAGTTGGCAAAATAATTATGTTCACACTTAAATGATTGAATTCTGAATGTTAAAGAGATCATTGGCATGTCTGGCATAATTGCTTTCATTCAAAATTTGAAACATAACTTAGAAATTAAATGATAAGTTACAATAATTACACAAAATTGCTCCTTAAGCTTTCATGAAGGCTATGTAAGACATTTAGTTGGCATAATCTATTCAAACCTGCATGTTTTTGAAATATAGTCTCTCTTATTTCGTAAACATTTCTTTCCCTAAGGCAAAATTATCTTGAAATAAATTGATTCTAAGAATATATACCAACCAATGTAATTGTTACAAAACTGAAGCATAAAATTCTGGAAAAAGAGTGTAAAAATGCATGGTAAATACATTTTGGGCATCCCCACACAATTAATATAGTAGTATTATTTTCCAACATGCTTTCATCATAACGAATATTTCAAACTATTTTCTTCAATACAACTAAATGCTCTATTCCCATCTTGACCCCTCATTTACTGTTTGTGGCTTGTGTCCCCTTTTGCCTTTGTAATTGATATGGTAAAACTCATGTATATTTTCCATGTCTCCCCCCCCCCTATTTGTCCTCTTTAATTCTCCTAGTTATCCCTTATGGTCGGCCGGGCCATTCCTTGCGCCCCTGTTCCCTTACGTGATGTACCCTCGAGCCTCTGTGTGGGGAGGCAATGTCTTATGTATGTAGCAACTTAAGCTCTCTCTCTCTCTCTTTAATCCATTCTCATGCATGAAATATCTAGTCTCCTCATCTTCTAACACACCAACATTTATCATGACAGGAAGAAAATCATTAGTGTTAAGTGTGGGAGACAACAAACTAATGTCTGTCACTCATTCCGTTTTTAATTTGACAATGCCTCCACCAATGTGTCTATAACACAGACAGGAATTATCCAGTCATTAAATCAATTCTCATGAAATTCTGATAAAAACTGCCTCCATAACAAGGGCAAATGTTTAGGAGAAAAACATTTCCTGGTTTCATTCATCAGTAATGTTTGTGTCTGATGTCTCTTAAGCTTTTGTTATTGTTTACAAGAAGGCATATATTTAATCACTCCTTGCGCTTTGGGGTGCCTCAGCACTTAATGTGGTTGGCATTTCCTGCTTAGCTTCTTCATTACATGTTATCAGACCAACCTTGAAATAAAGCCACAAATGAATCAATAATCAGTTAACATTTCATAACAATGACACAAAATTAATAATATTTACTGCTTTTCACAGAAAATCAAAATCAGGAATTTATTTTGATGCCATTTTTTTTTTTAAGAAATATGTTTCATTGTTACTCCTACAGAATCAAGTACTACGCAGATAAAACTGGTACTTGTTTATTAATGACTATATAATTTCATATTTTGATTTATTCGTAAGATCTTACAATATACAATACAACCGGGAATACTCACCCATTACCTTGATAAATGATTTACGCAACCAAAAAACTACCTTGGTTATGATTTGTTTTATTGCGCATTTCATCAAACTGTTTTGAACATGTTCATTGCCAATTACTTTTTTCACTTTTCAATATACAAGTTTGTATGTTATGGTTATTTAATATTTTTCATGACGTATTTACAGGTTATTTCCCACTCGGAGCCGAGTACTGCGCCTTCTGGATAACAATGGATGTTCTGATGTGCACAGCTTCCATCTGGCATATGTGTACAATGAGTATGGATCGCTATTTCACCCTCAAATACCCAATGCAGTATGGACGGAATAAAACGAAGACAATGGTAGCTGTAAAGATAGTATTCGTATGGGCTGTGTCAATCACAATCAGCAGTCCAATATGTATTTATGGTCTTATTGATGAAAGGACTGTGTTTAACGAGCAACTTTGTGTGATCACATTAAAGGAATTTGTCATTTATGGCTCAGTCTTCGCCTTTTATGTGCCTCTTTGCATTATGATATTAACATACATGTTAACAATACGGATTTTATGGCAGAATCAGCAAATGATGAGAACAATTGAACGATCTAACTTCAGAATGCGCCCACGGAATATAAATCATTCGCACGACAAGAATAAATTCACTGCTCTGCTATCTCCACCTAGTTCCGACTCCAGACGAGAAAGTCATACAGACGTTAGCTCCCTTGTAAGAACTCCTTGTATTGACAAGTTTAATCAATCTGACTGTTCAATGAGTGACCTCAATACTGAACTGAAAACTTTCATGGATTCACAGAGTGCTGCTAATCAAGTAGTGAATACCCAAAAAGCACTTATTAACAACAACAATGAAACTGATGTACACCAGGAAGAAATAAGTGACACTGAAGACAAAGGTAAAGTTTCTGATCAAGGAAATTCTTCTGATTGCATCAATAGAAGCCCAGCACTCACTGTACCAATGACTACAGTTCATATACAGAGTCCATCTTCTGACGATGAAGATGAATTTTCTGCACTACTGTCTTCAAGTAATGAAAAATTATCTAGATCATACAGTCATTCCTCTACTGGATCTCGATTTAGACCAAGAATTAATAAGAACAATCTTTCGAACCATATGAGCTTAAGAATTCCAAAATCGTATGAAAAGTCGAATAACATTCAACTGTCTGTGTCCTGCTCCAACTTCACAGAATCCAATCCTAATCAGAAAGAATTGTTTGAGAGTTTAAAACTACAAGGAAATGGACTCAATCGAGATTATAAGTCATTAGAATGGTGTCATCATTTCTATGAAATTCAAGAAGAGATGGATGAATGTCTGAGAGAAGCTAGAAAAGAAAGGAAACAAAAAGCTATGGAAGAAGCCAAAAAACAACTGATCAATTCCGCTGTTAACGACATCGTCCTTCACAGTTCATGTGAAGTAAAAACTGAAGAGAAAGAAGAAACTGAGACTCATTGTGATAAAGGAAAGGATAGTGATACTAATACAAAATTAGAGTCTATTGATTCTCTTGATGATCTTGATTCATCATCGGAAAATGCATCTGAATTACTGAATATTAGACTACAACCCAGGTCAGTGTATATGTACAGACTAGAGGCAAATAGTACATCTAATGGTGTGCTTAATTCAAACTCAAATGTAAAACCTAATGAATATAGCACTCTGAAAAATGGTCTGCAACATAAAAGATCAAGTTATGATTCAGACAAATCACTGGTTCACTCGATGCATACTTTAAGAAAACCCGGCAGTATTAAACGGTTTATCTACAAGTGTAGTAAGAGAAAACGTGGAATTAAAAATCTTATTTCCTCTAAGACAAACTCCAATGAAAAGAAAGCATCTAAAGTTTTAGGAATTATATTTGCAGTGTTTGTGATTCTGTGGACACCATTTTTTATGGCCAATATTTTATCAGCTGCTTGTGGTTCGTGCGTTCAGTATATCACGCCAGAAATGATGTCATCATTTGTATGGATGGGATATATAGCCTCTCTAGCTAACCCTATAATTTATACAATGTTTAATACAGCATTCAGACGGACATTTATAAAGATTATCACGTGTCACTTGTGCACTGATCCAGCCTCAATAAACACCAATCGCTCAAGCAACCCAAGTCAACATGCGACTCTAATCAACGGCAGGAGACAGACAGTGACTGTATTGTATAATGGAATGCAGGACCGATTTCCAAGTGACTTGACTTCTATTAAAAGCATTGGAAGATTAAAATGACAAACACAGACTCATGTGATCCCCAAATGTATACAATTAAACTGTCTGATTATGACAAAAAGTATCTCCTTAATGCAACAGATTGCAAGTCCAAAAAAGCAACATATTTTTGTCATACCTCTAAATCAACAGACCATGATGATGGTATAGTTAATCAACGTACAGCTCTTTACGATGTATCCTATTCACAATGGAACTTTCAAACACATTCAAAATGATAGTTATGTTATGTAGGAGGCACTAATATAAAGTTCTTTGTTCAAACACAAATATGTGTCATTGAAAAAGGAATTGTTAAGATGAACAAGACAGTAGAATGCAGAAGCGATTCTCAATTTTTCTTTATTCCAATGCAGGTTTTATTTCAGATTGATGTAATAAAAACATGTTTTAGAACATATTTAAGTTATATCTGCAACCATTTCTAAACCTTCTAAGAATGCATTTGCTTTGTATTAGCTGTTCGCTGATCACAGCCTTGAAACAGTAAATAAGAACAAAACAGAGAAACATAAATTCATATTAATTGCTTTGAGAAATCTGTATGCTTGACAGTATGATTCCCTTACCTTGTAATTTACAATACCATGAATTACTTCAAGACATATAATTTCACATAGAAACCCTTACATAGATATATCTAATTTTAACAGAATTTGTGATCAGACAATGTAAACCAATTACAGATTTCAAAAATGCAGAACTTGAATTATGTTTTTTTGTTTTATATCTGAAATTAGCATCATTTCATCAATTTCTTCTCAGTACTTTTGTCTGATCTGGGTTTCTGGAAGATTAAGCATAAGAGACAATCTCCTTCAAGTCATCATTACTTCCAGTACTTTGAATGTTGTTTAATGATCAAAGAGTAGGAAATAGAAGGAAATGGGTAAAAAAAACAGGGGAAAAACCAGTCAGCTAGAATTTGTATGGTATGTTCACATGTTTCATTGAGCAAACAAACACTACCAGTGTTTATGCACATTAAGGCTTTTTATACCCTTAATTGAAGTGATAACTCAATAGAATTGATTCCAATAACAAATGATGGATCAGAAATATCTAGTTCCAAGGCCAGAGAACAATAATGAAATGTAGTTCAACCACAATAAATCTGATAAAAACAGTGTCCACTTTTTAAAGGAAATTTTACTTGGAAATATGAAAAAAATACATAGATTTTAATATTGGAATGGTTACCAATAAACAGGCCCAAAAATGGCACAACATTTAGAGCCCTGGTAGATATATTCACACTTTAATAGTAAGCTGACTTTAACTCAAACAAATGTACAAGTTAACAAGGAACAAGTAAAATATTCTGCCAGATTAGTTCAAATAATGAGGAACATAGAACGCTGATGTGTCTGCATATTGGTGCCACATAATGCTAAAAATTGTTTACATTCCATCAAACTTTTGGTAACTTTATTTTTTGGAGAGGATATTAAACAGAATATTCATGACATTACATAATTAGAATTTCTCCTACAATGGGAACACTTTACACCATTCTCTGAACTTGCAGGACCTTGCAATTTTCTCAACTTGCAAAAAATGCATGTTCCATGGTAGAATAGAACTAAATTATCTATAACAAGTGAAGTAATCGTAAAATTGGTGTTCAGTTTCCAAACTTAAAGCCTAAGTTGAGGGAATGTGCAGGAAAGCTTCACCTAAAGACCACTTCGATAATAAGACCGTCTCAAAAGTAAGAACACAATTTTCAAGTCCATCATCCTATGCCTATATACTCAACAAGAATTGAATCCATCCATCCTTTCAAGAGTTATTGATCAGAAACCAATTTTCACACAGACAGACAGGATTTAAGCCCATTCAAAGACTGGAAGGCCATAAAAATTTAATTACCTACCTAACCATGGAAAATTAGCTGGAAATGGTTATACCAAAATAAACAATTGTTCAAGGACAGTCCCAGCTGAATAAATCATATGTGCTCCTAGACACAACACTATTAATACTGTTTTATTGTTTTTGTTTACCAATATGTTGTTGTTTTATATGTATTATGTGATGTTCAGCTCACCAATCTACAGTTTGATGCCATACAAGTGTATTTATATATGAAATAGAGAATGATATACATTATGGCATTGAACTCTAGATAGTGAAGTATTTCTATTAACTAACACTCAATGCTGGTCATTGAACTAAATTTGTTCATGTTTTTTTCATGTTTATATTTATCATTCATTCTTCAACATATAATATGTATTTTGTTCTAATAAAATTCTCATATTATACTGATTTGTTTTGATTACATGTACAACCATTTAAAGATATATCTGGCTCATCTGAACCTAAAACTTTTTAATGGGCTTCATCCAGTATTGTTGTTACATAGTCTAAAACATCATTTAAATAAGAACCATTGCCATGCATGACCGTTTAATGCTAACAGACAAAACTAGTAAAAAACGTTTTTTTAATTTTATGATAATACGTCTTTTTACACAAATACAGAGAAATACATTATAAATGTATTCTGTGATAATGCTTATCTATTGAAGTTTTAACTTAAGATAAAGCATACTTTTCATGTTTTTTTAGGTAAATAAATGAACAAAATAAATGAGCATAATATATCTTTAATACTATAAACCTAGAAAACATTTTGTGCTATTAAATTTTGCAGTTTTCACTGTTGGTATCTTTCCCATTGGTGACAACATCTGGGCGTTTAAATCAATTGACCAACATAAAATTAGAACAATAAAGCCATAATTTCAGCTTGCCACAAAATTTCTTGATTCATCCCTCAAACCTTGTGACAATCCAGAATAATCATTCATTAAAGAAAAGAAATCATAAGCAGTAAGCCGGTTTACAGTTACAAATGTTGAGATATTTATTCTTAACCGACATAGAAAAAGTAAAGCTTAATTATCACCCTGCAGGCTGGCTTTATTTTTTCTTCAAATACGGAATATATTCATTGTCTTGTTATTTTAGAACAAAATGCCTAAAAACAATAGAAACGCAACACTAAAGAACAACACTGAGCATTGTTAAAAGGACAATATCGAGAACATTCGGAACAATTGTTATGCTCGACAACTTGTGACAGATTATCAGAAGTATCACTTCATTAAGTTGTCACCAATTATCAGAAACTTCCCTAGTGTTCACTCTCACGGGACAATATTCATTATGATAAATGTCTCATTGTAACTCAATGAACTCAACTTTGGAGTGCAATATCCTACAGTCGGCTCTCGGTGGTTGGAACTCGGAACAACCTAGACGACACGCACGAATTACAAAGCCCAAATAATCTTCTCTATATAACAACAACAACGACAACTTTTATTCAACATTAAGCAACAAAACATGCTTCTAGCCTACATGAATACAAAATATCTATATAATCTATATAGTGTTACTACTGAGGGTTTGCACCGCTAAGCCTTAAACTCTAACCAATTATTCGGCCCATTCAACATGAAATGTGTAATTCTCATTTTAGGTCGAACATTTTCGCTCCTCATAATTGGCTTAGCTGGCTTGTGCTTAATAATGACACAGTGTGTGCGATATTGACATACATCAGAAAACTAATTTCCTCAGTCCCGACAAGTTTGAGCCAATGAGAGTGCACTGTAGATACGGTAATATTTTCTTGAAATGATCAAAACTATATTACAGTGTTGCAGTGAATTAAGTACATTAGTGCATTTGTTACATTTACATGAAAAATGTGTTTAAATATTATTTATAATAATATGGTCTTTACAAAATACTGAAAAGCAACATTTTGAAGACTCATGTTCCCTATGAACACTTGCATAGTATTGTTCTCTTGTTCATGAGGTAAGCCACCCATATATTGTATTTCTAGCACCGTTTGATTAATTCAAACCCTTGATGAAAATGTCTCATCTTAAATGCTCAATCGAGACATAAATAAATGGTCCCTACAAATAACTACCTAATACACCGCCCACGATAGAAATACATCGCTATTAGAGTACTCTCCTTTGATCGTAACAGATCAACAAGACTGTCTATTGAAGAGTTATTTCAGAAACTTGCAAAATGTTTTCTGCATTTAATGGATGATAAAATTGTGCAAAACACGTCAAACAAATTGAAAATTAAAGGCTTCAGCAAATATCCAGGGAATTATTTAATACCTCAAAATTACGGAAAACCATTCTACCTTGTCAATATTTAAAATTTCAATTTGACATCAGTACTTTTCAAATACCGTCAATGCATATTTCTCGGCGCCAAAATGATTACATAATACAATTAAATCTCTCGTAAAAATTATCTTACAAAAGCGTTCCTTTTAATTAGCTGTTGATTTTGTCCCACAGAAAAATATTCAGCAAATGTTGATTAACTTTTGTTAGGCAAGTGGGACTACATGGAATGTCTAGATGCATTCTAGGGAATAACATCTTTATTTTATCAAATAATATGCTTTCAAGGTTACCCATGAAATATTTCTTTTGGGCCAACAAACATGATCATTTATTCGCTCCATCAGATTAGGTCAGCGTTATTCCATAAATCTTAGAGCAGCACCATAATCTGATGAACGTTCATAGAAATCAATTGTCAACCAAAGCACATTGTTAATGAAAATAACAGGAAAGACGTTCCTCTTTATAAAGATAAGGCATAATAAATATGTGTTTAGATGACACATGTTTAGAGACTAATTGTGGGCAACTCTGATCGGGAGTAGCTGAATAGAATTGATTTCTGTGAGTGACAACAGATATGACAAAATTCTTGAGAAATAATGCTGGGAGGAAGAAAGACATAAAAGAACAGCCTCAGTGATTAGTTACTGCTCCTGGCTTCAACATTTCTTGGTAAAAAATAAGGTAGTAATGGCCAATTTGCCTATTGATTAATCAGCATAATCATAAAACCAAACTGATGTGATTAATCAACATAGTCGGTTATGACTCTGTTGAAGATTTAGCAGAGTGCCTTTCAGCAGGCATAAAATACATCATGTAAATATTGCTGTTTTACAACGTACAAATGAATCAGACAAGTAAAGTATCAGTGAAGGAAAATAAGCTTAAAACTAAATTTGAATCTGATATTGTTTCATCTTAGTTTTAAGCTTATTTTCCTTCTTTAATACTTTACTTGTTTGATTCGAGATATTGATATTACCAGTAACATTTCATTGCCATTAAGTCGCCAATCACAATCGCCAAACTCATGCAATGATTATTCAATTGTCGTCGATCGTCGGCCTATCACTAACATAAGGCCCTATTAAAAAGTGTTTGCTGGCGATCTCCCAACCTATACCCGCCATGATTGCAGTGCTTAAAAAGATTATTGGTCTACATCACATTTATTTGTTTGTTCTTTATAGTCCTGATCAACAAACATTATAGTAAAACAATTATTTACAAGAAGTTTTAGAGAAATAAATTGTATAGCTACCTAACGAAGGATAAGGACAGGGATAACAACAAACTTTTTAAATATGGCCTAATATGTCAAATCATAGCACAATACACATCTTTGAAACAACTTGACCGAAAAAAGAGCATTATTGGCCTCAGTCGTAGGCACTAGCATACTAATGTCCCGAAGTCAAGACGATAACAATACTAATGTTTTAATGGCCATCAAAGCATGGCAAAGATAATAATGAGCTGCTGGACAGATCGATAGAATACATTAATTGAATGGCTTCCTCCAGAAAACTGTCTTGTTACTAAAGTGATCATACAATTAAAATCAGTTGAATGAAGCTGACGAAACACTTCTTATGGAGCTTTCTACTGATACTAAAGTTGTCTGCGAGTTGTTTTTCATTCAGTACATCACGACGCCGATGTTTATCCAAGGTCAAGATAAAACAACGAAGGAAAACAAACAAAGAAATTAATGCAGTTTGGTGTCTCTCTGTACTCATTTAGCTTTTCATGAATGTAAAACTCTTTCATTCCAAGAAAACTCATCATACAATAGACAAGAAAGCTTTATTCTCAGGCTGTTGATAAATTGTGAAGCTCAAGGTTATATGTAATGAAGTCATTGAAGGAAGTAATGATAAAATTGTACTTCATGAAAATATTGGCCGATTAATTTCTTGTCCTCCAACATAGGAGAGTCCACAAAAATGTGGTTCAATAACCCAATCAGCAAAACCCTAACATTAGTACTGTCGTATTGGCTAGATATTCACACCTAGATAAGGTGCAAAATTATGTAAGTCTATAAAAAAAATGTGACTGGAAAATTTTAACTATTGATAGACAGGAATTCAACAGAATAATGAGAAAATGGACTCCTAACAAGAAATTCCAAAACAGAATACACCCAAGCACAAATACTTTGCCAATTCATAGAATAAAAAGAAACTTCATGGTGAAGAGCATAGTTTAAGTTTAAACTGATTCATTAACAAGTCATTACACATTATATCAATCACTCTCAACACTGCTTTGCTTTGTGGGTACTATAAACAAGTACTCACACCTACAAAATTCAAACTGCCATCTTTGGATCTTGAGTCAGGTGATCTACTAATGCAGCAGACCAGCTCCTGTGACCTACTTATGAAGCAGACTAGCTTCTGTGAACCACTTATGCAGCAGACCAGCTCCTGTGACCTACTTATGAAGCAGACTAGCTTCTATAACCTTCTTATGCAGCAGACCAGCTCCAGTGACATACTAATGCAACAGACAAGCTTCTGTGACCTACTTATGCAGCAGACTAGCTCCCCTGACCTACTTATGCAGCAGACTAGCTCATATGACCTACTTATGCAGCAGACTAGTTCCTCTGACATACTTATGCAGCAGACTAGCTCCTATGACTTACTCAAGCAGCAGCCCAGCTTCTCTGACCTACTTATGCAGCATACATGCTCCTCTGACCTACTTATGCAGCAGGTTATTCCTGAGAACGTTTGGACAAAATCCATTCAGTGGTTTAGGAGGAGATGCTCGGGTGAACTAAAAAGGTCTAACACATGATCCTGGGGCCATTTAATTGATACAGAATAATCTGGTAGCTATGTCTGACCTTGGACATCCATCAGTAGAGTCTTATTTTTGATATAGCATTGAATATCGAATAAATAAATCAGTAATTGTTCAGATGATGGTCATCTACAGTTGATGCAAATATTGGAAGCCATAAAACATGGTCATGATGTTACTATTTCGGCTCATGAACACATGAACATACATAAATGTATACAAATGCACTCTGAAATGTGTTGCCCTTGAATAAAAAGCAGGCTTAAGCAGGGGTGTTTCAATACAATGATTACTTTTC
Organism: Mactromeris polynyma; assembly: GCA_032209605.1. Taxonomy (NCBI): domain Eukaryota; kingdom Metazoa; phylum Mollusca; class Bivalvia; order Venerida; family Mactridae; genus Mactromeris; species Mactromeris polynyma. The sequence goes on along the minus strand of JASFXZ010000011.1, from coordinate 8,727,666 downwards.
AGCAAAAGGCATTTTGGGGTGGGGTACACAGCTGCAAAATAATCATATTTGTTTAACAATAGATTCCAGAAAAAGAAATGTAGCATGAATAACACATCTATATGCTATAGAATCATAGCATACTGGTCGTCGTTTTCCCCCAGAATTATTTGTATACCAATGTTCATCATGTAATGCATAATCATGGTATTGTCCAAATCTATTAAGCGACAAGAACTCTAAAGATGTTAGACATTATGTATGTGGATGGATGTTAAAAACAACACTAATTGCATCTTGACATTGTTTGATTTATGTCCTAACTTGTTTTGACAAGTACATTAATGAGGACAAATAACACCACAAACTCTGAGCTCAATAATTCAACCTTATCAGTGACAGAATGTTTTATTTACCTAAACAGGAATCAAACTTGATCTGATTACGGTTATATAACTAATCTAGTTACCAAGAATGGTCTTGACCTATAATTGTCCTCACTGTTTTTGAATTTGTTCAGACAATAACATCCACAAAAGTATCATGTTGCCAACTGTGAAATGTCAACACAATTATTTCTATCAACCACAGAGAAGTTCACTTTTTACAGTATCAAAATTTCAACTGATCAAATGAATCAATCTTGGACATAAATTTGATGTGTTTGACATTGATTCTTATAGCCACATCAGCCATCCTTGAAACTTTGCATAAGGTCATCATGACCAGACAGGGAGGCAAATGGTTCCGTTAATAACTACTATTACTGTTCCTTGCATGTCAAGCTTTAAGTCCAGACAAAATCAACCATGACCAATGAGACATTTTCCTTTTGACAGCAGGCTGGAATTTGCAGGCAAATTCCTGTCTCACTGTGGCAAACATTTCTTTCAATTACTTCCAAGTATGCTCCATGCATGTCAATGAATAGCCACTGTGTCGATGATTTCAAACTCATAACAAGCGGGCTTGACAGTAAAACATGCATGACAGTCTGTCAGCTCATAACAAGCGGGCTTGACAGTAAAACATGTATGACAGTCTGTCAGCTCATAACAAGCGGGCTTGACAGTAAAACATGTATGACAGTCTGTCAGCTCATAACAAGCAGGCTTGACAGTAAAACATGCACCACAGTCTGTCAGCTCATAACAAGCGGACTTGACAGTAAAACATGTATGACAGTCTGTCAGCTCATAACAAGCGGGCTTGACAGTAAAACATGTATGACAGTCTGTCAGCTCATAACAAGCGGGCTTGGCAGTAAAACATGCACCACAGTCTGTCAGCTCATAACAAGCGGGCTTGACTGTAAAACATGCACCACAGTCTGTCAGCTCATAACAAGCGGGCTTGACAGTAAAACATGTATGACAGTCTGTCAGCTCATAACAAGCGGGCTTGGCAGTAAAACATGCACCACAGTCTGTCAGCTCATAACAAGCGGGCTTGACAGTAAAACATGTATGACAGTCTGTCAGCTCATAACAAGCGGGCTTGACAGTAAAACATGTATGACAGTCTGTCAGCTCATAACAAGCGGGCTTGGCAGTAAAACATGTATGACAGTCTGTCAGCTCATAACAAGCGGGCTTGACAGTAAAACATGTATGACAGTCTGTCAGCTCATAACAAACGGGCTTGACAGTAAAACATGCACCACAGTCTGTCAGCTCATAACAAGCGGGCTTGACAGTAAAACATGTATGACAGTCTGTCAGCTCATAACAAGCAGGCTTGACAGTAAAAAATGTTTGACAGTCTGTCAGCTCATAACAAGCCGGCTTGACAGTAAAACATGTACCAGAATTGTCAGCTCATACCATGCGGGCACCACAGAAAAGCATATACTAGAGTCGAACAGTGTCTGACGGTTAATAACCAATTGGCTTGATAGAAAATCTTAAACTACAGTCTGACAGTCATTCTGATTTCTTTATGACAACAAAAATATAACACCACCCACTCCATTCAAAACATTCACTCTAACTTCTATTCATGACAATGAGATTTGTTATGTGCAACAGTGATATTTTCCGTAATATCAATTAAGGTCAGCTAAAGAATCCAACTCAACAAGTTCACGACAACATTCATCAAATACAAAAAGATTAATGAAATTCCGAGATGTTTTCCTGCAAGCACACCGCATTGTCTCAGCTGAGTATTCTATGGTGGCATAGAGGTGACATGTGTGAAATTATTATTATCTTGTTCCCACGACTAAGTATGACTAAGTAAGGAGCTAGTACGTCGTGGCCATGAGTTAACTATGTCGTGGGACTGTGATAGTTAAGTTGTGGCCACGAGATAACTAAGTCGTGGAACAAGTTAGTAAGTCGTGGCCACGAGATAAAAATAATTTACACATGTCACCTCTATGCCACCATAGAATACTTATCAGACTATCATTGTTTTAATTTGCAGATGGATTATCAGAAACCAAGATTTCCCATGTACAAACGCACGGACAGACAGGGATTACACATTATGCACCTTCGCCATTCTTTGGATGGTTAAAGACGTAATAATAAGTATGAACAAAGCATTCAACAAGAAACTACATAATATATTCTTTCTGGTATAAGCGATAAACTGCATTTCATTGTCAATTTTATATCAAGAACTTTTCGGCCATTCTTCAGCAGACTAGTTATGTGCCAAGGTCATAAAAGATATTTCTCTCAATAAACTATTTATCACCTCTTGTTACAGGAAATAAATGAGTCATCAAGAGATTAATTACAGTCACAGACCAGATTATCAGCAAAATTATTGACAAATTAATACAAAAAGTCTCTCATTAATTATTACTCAATCTAATCAATAATCATAAAGAATTGTACGATAATTTAATGTCAGAGCCACCAAATGACATTGCTGTAAAACTCAGGGGACAGTTCAGTTGATGCCCTACTAGACTAAGGGACACAGTACTTACGTTTGACCTTTCCTGATGCGCAGAACCTGATCTAAATATTGGACATTTTTACAGAAACAAAATCCTGTATAAATTAACCAAGAATTCCAATTCACAGCAGATCAAGAGCTCCTTCATCAGGATTAGTCTTTTACACATATTCAGATCAAGAGCTGCTTCATCAGGATTAGTCTTTTACACATATTCAAAGGACAGCAATAGTTAATCTAATAATTTATAACACAGAATTTAAGCCCTTCTTCTTTCTGTATAGAGTTAACTTCCATATATCCACTGTAACAATACGAGTGCTCTATAGTATGGCATTAGATAGTGTTGATATGTTTACAGTAAAATCTCGCTTAAAGACCACCTCAATTTTCACTGTTTTTCTCTTTATTCAACCTCAATATTAAGACCACCTCAACAAGAAGACAAGTTTTCAAGGGTCCCAAGGGTGGTCGTATTATTGAGGTTTTACTGTACTTGTGACTGCCATCTCAGGATGCCCTTGGTAAAGTGGGCACAACAGGTCAGCTTATGGACTGTAACAGACTATAAATATGTATCACAACAAGCAGAATACACTTCGACAATCAGTCTATTAAAATTTGCAAAAAAATATCATTTGGAAGCAATCAGAAAGGACGGGCTAGCATTGCTTCCTATTGCATGGATGTACAAAATATAGCCCTATTCTAAACACCTAACTTCACAGATTTATATGGATAATACCATAGACAGTACATGTCGAGACTTTGTTAGCTCGGTGTCAGCGAAAATCAAGCTAAAAATTGGATAACCGATTTTTACTTTCAGCAAAAATTATCTTCCTAGGTCCATGAAGTAACAGACATTGCAAGTCAACATGCAAACCAGCCTCATATTGAACAACATTGATTAGTTCACATGATTCAAATACAATGTCGGAATTTATAAAAAATATGGTAACAATTTCATTTCATCAGAGAATAATAAAAGCCGGAGAGTTTAAACTTCAAGAAAGTTCTTCAATTAAAATGCCATGAATGTATTAAAAAAAAATCTTCATCACATTGTCACATTAATAAATCAATATTGTAACTTATTTACCATAATAGCAAGAACAAGACATAACAGAAGCACTGCTCGTGGCATACTGTAATACTCAGTGATTTTTAAAAAAATAATTATACTGCCTGAGCCTTTTCAATTGGGAAAATAGGAGCAATAAGTGCAAAATTTGGAAAAATAAGGTTTGTTTGTTTTGCTTATAAAAATAACTTTTCAGCTAGGGCTGCTGTTTGTTATATATATGAGGTGGTGTAAGAGCAAAGATTCAAGGCAATGGTCTTTTATAAAAGGTAAATTCAGTCAGACTGGAAAAATGAACAAAGAATTAGCTACAATGTGTTGAAAAAATGAAGATTTTTGGGGAAATTTGACACTTTTTGGTAAAGGGAATTCCCCTTCAGAGCTTCTCGATCAGGAAGTACAGTCGAACCACGTTCATTCGAATTCATCGGGTCCAAAATATTATTTCGAATAATACATGGTCCCTAATCGGCCATTTCTATGTAAGATACTCCGGGACCTGATATTTATCTCGGATGATACTGAGTGTTCGGATAAAAGGTTGTCGAATAAACGAGGTCCGAATGTATGTTACTGCATCTAGATTTTTAATTCCCTTTCAGGAAGCAAAACACACTCTTTTCATGGTTCTAGAATAGTGTCCAGAGGAAATTTTCTAGTCCAGCTAGAACAATTTGACATTGGTTACGGTAACTACATTATAAGGAAGGCATATCTAAATTTCAGAGACCCCCTTTAAAAGGAAAATTTGGGATGTTTCTCTCACAGTACATGGTCAACAAGAAGTACTGGTTTACAAATAATGTGAAAGACAAATCGTAATTGTCACTTTCTCTAAATAACATCCACACTAGAGAGTGTCGAGATCTGGCTTTTTAAGGTTAAAAAGTCACCAGAATATTGTCCTAGAATAAGGTCATGAATAAACATGACAAAATAAACAAGGCGGCGAGAAATGTGGAGAAATATGTAAACCTAATTTGGTGGTATATATGAATCAATTAATTTTATCGGAGCCAATAATTAGACAAGCTGACAAAAGGTTGAATGACACATGCAAGGACAAATAACATGATTAGTTTCAAGCCTTTGTTCACAGTACAGTTACTCCTGGAAAATGAAGGGATTCTCAATGCATAACAAGAGATGTTTGTAAAACATTATGCCCCCCCCCCTCCCTGTAACCTTGCCCTTTGACCCTGCGACTCCAAAATCGATAGGGTTCCGATGCTACCCAAGGTGAATGTGTGGACTAAGTTTGAGGATGATAGGTAAAGGGGTTCTTGAGTTATTGATCGGAAACGAAAAGGTTACGGACGGACCGACATACCGACATGTGCAAACCAATATGCCCTCTCTTCTTCAAAGGAGAGTCATAGAAAGTATGCATTTCCCAACCCAGATATTATACAATTCCCAAATGACTACATGCTCTGTTACGGATTTTATATATTTTTATAGTATATTTGTGCCTTTGAATGTCTAAAACTATTGTACTTAATACTTTTGCAAGAAGTATATACCTTCATACATCAATTAAAGTCACTTATGTGATTTACAGAATATGATTTTACCAATTCCGTTGATGTTGGTAGGATTCAAGTAATAATGACTTGGGTTTGAATAAAATTTGGAGAAGTATAATAAAGGGGACACACTGGCTTTGGCATACAGCAAACATAATTGAGACAAACAATGCACAAAAGCTAGCACAACACAGAATGTTCATACAGATTGATGGCTAAATTTCATATTAGAAGCTTTGATAAAGGGGTGTCTCCCAATGACCATTTCGACAGAACTAGTCTAATAATCTGTTTCAGCAAAGTAGATTTTTAAACATTTCGATGAAGCTAAGTATCAACAACCAGTCCCAACCCCTCGCAGCCATGTTGTTAATGGATATTTTTTAGGAAACTAGGAAAGATCTTCAAATAATTACAGTCGGACCTCCCTCATTTGAATTCGATGGGTCCAAACTTTTATTTCGAATAAAACTTGGTTTCAAATAGCCCATTTCAATTCAACATGCTTAAAAATATACATCAGGACCAAATTTATTTTGGTTGATATTGAGTATTCAGGTTGTCGAATAAACGAGGTCCGACTGTATTTATATCAAATGTTGACAACTTTTTCAAAAAAGAAATTTAGAAATGGCAACATTATTAATCAAATTCAGTAGATTACAACAATACCAGTAAAGAACCATTCAAGTATCATCACTATAATCGAGGGCTCAATGCAACACTGTCGTAACTCCTATATAAATACACAGGAGTTACGACAGTGTTGCATTGAGCCCTCGAAATGTAAACATATTTGGTCAAAACAACATCTTTGGGGGTGTACTTAAAACAACTGCTCAATATACAGCCGTGCGTTCAGTTACGGCTAACGGAAGCTGCTCACAGCTCACTAACAAGTGTATTGACCGCCTCGTTTTCGGCTCAAAAAATCGCATACTACCTCGAAGTTGCGTAAGAGAGTGGGCGTACCATGCGTGCAAAGGTGTACACACAGTTTCGTAACATGAGTGACTCTCAGCCTTTACTAAACACAGGGATGACGCAGACATTGCCTGTACTTACAGTATTTATTTATAGCAGGCAATTTTATACACTGACAATGATTTGTGAGGGCAATATGATGGCACTGATCATATGCTTTTGACAGAGATGAGAGTATTAACCATAGCAAAAAGGAAGTCTAGACAATATTGTGACAGCCAACTTTACTAGGGAACTTATCCAGTAATCCTTCTTTTTGAGTGATTTACATAACACAGACATACAACAAATTCAATCCAGTGTGGTTGCTACATTGGCTAAAATATCTAAATACAAACAATTGCAATGTAAACCATCTCAAAAATTCATGTTTTCTCTGGGATCTGTGTGGGAAGTCAATGTCCTATGTATGTGGCGTTCTCTGTAAAAACTTAATCTCACTTTATCATGTTACACACAGACAAAAGTTGTCAAAATCCCCTGCTTGTAAAAACAAAATGGAAGTTATCTTTAATTTAAAGATATTTAAAGATACTGCAAACTCTGTTTTGACAAATACAGAGAAATACATTATTCATGTTCTTTTTAGCACAATATTACTTTAGCATTATGAATACCGGAAATTTATCATTCAAGCTCATACGTTTATCACTTAAATCAAAATGATTTAATGAAGCTGACTACCATATTTACAACAGTGACAAGACACAGATATTATGGTAACCGTACAAGACATAGCAATCTATACATTAGAATCTTGCGCAGACTCCTGAAGATGATGGGAATGAGCGATTGCCAAGTATAATGAGAACAATGCCATGATTTATCTCTGAATTGCATGAATATCGAATATATTTCGTACAAAAACAAGAGAGGCATGTAGCGATGTTGTTTCTTCTCTCAATGTAATATGCATCATGTTACATTGAAACATCACTAACTTGACACGAATGAGTTAACAAGGTGAAAAGTGATAACAGTACAAATTGCTTTTTTTATTCAAGAAATCTGAACAAAAAATATATATAAAAATGTGCATTTATTAGGGGATGCTGTGATGATAGAATATGATCGAATATCGATTAAAAATTTGATTATGATTTTAAACAATCCATAGTCACCGCTGCAGTGCCCAGGGTCATAATTAGCCTTTACTCTTATTTTGCTTTTTCCAAAGAGAGAGAATAAGTTGCTACTGGGAACGCCACACATACATAAGACAGTGCCTCCCCACACAGTCCTCCGGGAAAACAACAATCCATAAAACATAAGGCACTTGACCAAGACTTACTCGAGTGTCTAAAATTTATTTCAAAGTCTGTATTCAAGTCACATTAATTTTGTCTTTTAAAACCAGTCATTCCAACATATTTAAACTTTATTGACATGTTATCAAATTAACATATACAGTTGTCACTATAGGATATAAGCATTCTGGTTCCATGGCATTCAAAACAATTCAATTAATAATCGATGATTGATAGAAATTCCCTGCCCAACTATTTTCTATGATCAATAATGAAAATGGACTGATTATGCATACCAAGCATTCATAGAATAAATGGAATTACATACTTTGAACATACAGACTACTGAAAACTGGTAAAGTTAACAACACAGAAATGTTGGCGAAATTTGGCAAATTCAAGAAAATTGCCCAAGAATACCATCCAGCATAAACACAGTTCAATATATTCCACTATTAAGTGCAACAATGCTCATGTCTGAGCCTTTGCAAACATTGTTGCTTGCTAAACGTCTGAAAACACTTGTATGTGTTGGTTTGATTTGGCAAAATTGGCAGGTGAATCTGTGAATATAAAAAAAATGTAATACCCTGTATGCATGTACCTATATGTACATTCCTAGTACATCTACTTTTTATAATTGGGTTTTCAACACTTTCAGTCATACATGGCAGTAACTTAGTCTAACCAGTTTTCCTGGAATTAATAAACAATTTCTCCACATGAATGAGAGGAGGTCAGAACATATTGACCTTAGCCAAATGTCAGGATGGACATGACCAGCCCCCCACTCCAGGAATTGAATCCAGACCTCCTGGGTGAAAACCTCACCGAGCTAACAAGGTTACATATACACTAGCCCCGCATACGTGTCTCTGTACTCTGACTTTTACACGCGTCTTCGTAACAGAGCCATGCTCAAGCCTATAGTAAAACCCTGGCCTTTTGCTGCATGATTTTAATGGCACTATTCTCGTGTCTTTATTATCGACCGAACAGAAATTTGAGAGTACGGAAAACTGTAGCAATCTTTCACGAGGAGAAGCACACAAAAATCGAGTTGCTAGCGCATCTGAGTGCCTCACAATCACTTCGACAAGAAGACAGGGGTCAGAGGTTTATGACTGCAAAAATTGTTGCTAAGATGGGAGAGTTGTCAATCAAGATGGGAGAGTTGCTATGGAGGCGGTGCGCACAAAGATATTACCCTACTAACATCATTGTCGATAATGCTATTATTTGCTCCTTCTTGAGCCAATACTGAAAGTGATATCTATCACGAATTCGATTAAAAGTTGATTCAACGTTAAAATCCATCTTGTATTGCTACTTTGACAGGCGAAATTTGCGAGAGCGCGAATGTCAACATCCTGTTTGTAAGGTAGATAGTTTACTTGCGCTGTAAAGGTACATAAAAACCTTACAATGATGAGGTTTGTGGCGGATATGATATCTGATTTATGTCTGGAAGTACCAAGTCTGTTTGTGTGATTGAGATGTTCATTATGTGATTTACTGAACAATAAATTTGTACATCTCGTATTTATTGCCTGTTCAAGGACAGTATCTCTCCATTTAAATAAAGAGATTACTTTTATATCGATTTCACTGGAGTGTGATAATTTCTGTAAGATGTTACACATCATGGATCATTTCTGGAACAAATGTCGTTTATTATTTTACAATGTTTTGTCTGACCAGTATGGAGGTTTCGAAGTAGAACTTTTGTTTCACAGTTCTGGGGATTTTCGCGAATCAAAAATGAAGATCATGGTTTTATTTTAATATAAATATAAGTTGGGCAAGAAATGCCACAAACAAAAACCTGCAGGCATTCCAAAGGCACCAGGAAACATGACAATACAAACATAATCAATGAAAGAAAGAAAGAGGGGCACAAAAACATACAATGAAGGGTAAACATAAGTGTCACAGCCTTATTTAAAACTGAAATTATGAAAGCTGAGGGGAAGTGTGTGTCACAGAAATAGGAGGAGTGGTAATATCCATACGACTTTAAGCCATATAATGCTATAGGGGTAATTTGCAAGCATATATTGGCGAGTACCACTAAGTAAAAATACATATGATGTATTATGTAACAAAGTCAAACTCGTTTCATACTAATTGTATGTGTATAAAAGTATGTGTATCCAAACACAAACGTCACGACAAAAGGTTGTCTCAAATATAAAACAGAGTTCATCCTTTGATGCATTTAGTTCACATTGTAATCTTCAGTCGTACCCTCGTTTATTCCACAACCTTCTTTCCGAATACTTGGCATCATACGAAATAAATATGTGGTCCAAATGTAAAAAAATGTATCTTCTTAGGCACGCCAAATTGAAATGGGCTATTCGAAACTATGAATTATTCGAAAAGAAATTTCGGACCCGATGAGATCCAACTGTAGTTTGTTTTTTTGGAACTCATGGTAACTATTACATAGTGTACAATAATACCCCATTCTCTTGTTTCTAAAGTTTCTCCAAGACTACTGCTATGTGAAAGAAGCCAGCAGGAGAATTAAATTCTAAATCATAAAACCACACCTCCATGACAGAGAAATCCACTGAAGTTTGAAAACTGATCTCAGAACCACATTCGAATAAAGATTACTTTTGTCACATGAAGGAAAGCCTCAAGTATCAGGTGAGACAATCAACGACATTCGCAGAAGTTGGTTAATCTCGTGCTTCAGCCAGCAGACTGAAATAAGGCTGTAATAAGTCTGCAACAAAGCAGCATGCATTCATTGTCATTATGTTCCCATAAATGTTCCAACAAAATGCTAACATAACACGCAATATAGCAATAAAACACCGTGACGGCTACTGCATGCCCATCTTTTCCCAATGTTTTGTTTGGAAGATTTAAATGTGATCACTTTAGTATAAGCATAGTTGCAATCTGTTGTTAGTCATAGATTGTTGGGTTTTTTTGTCGCATATGTTCAAGCTTGTCTGAAATTAAATTTTAGTTTAAAGGAGTGGATTTGTCTTTGTATTTTAAATGTCTCCAACTTGATCTATAGCAATGGACTCCGCATTATTAGATAACAATAATACAGCCTACCACTATTTATTCAATAACAAAAGATGTTATCAGTAAGTCACAAACACCCAAGAAAAGAAACGACCTTGCAAGTGACCTTGACCTCAGAACAGACCTAACACTAGACGTCAACACACCAACATTAATGGTAAACTTTAAAGGAATCAGTAGAATCGTATGATAAGTTATTGCTGAGTCAAGTTTCGGAGTGTTTCGGAGACATTAACAAATTTACATACTGCCAGACATGTCCCATTGGGAACATACAAATATGTAAAATCATGATCACAGTGTCTTATGTAAAATCTAGCTACAGCTATTAACATTCGTGATAAATCTACTATTAAATAAAACAATAAAATCATCAATGGAAGATAACTCCGCAAGTCAAATAAGGATTAGATTTTAATTAAAGATAGCATTGTTCAGATGATCAGAATTACCTAGAGGAGAAAAAATACTCTGATTATATACTGCGCTAAGAAGTTTTTACTATTTACAAAATCTTTGCAATTAGAGAGTTTGAGTTAGATTTATTTCAACATTAAATGTACAATTTACATGGCAATATAAAATTAAGACATATATTAGTAACAACAATATGTATGGATCAATAAAGCCATATCAATCAACATTATATGTTAAGGATAACACAAACAAGAAATAGCTTTAAAAAAAGATAAACTGTGTAGATATAATGATGTCTTCCGGTATGTTAAACGAAATAATGTTTTTGCTACATGTTGAAAAATAAATCCTTACAAAAAATTAACTCGGATCCATTAACATAAACTACTTCCAGCAAAATTCAAACTGCTAACGAAGCAAATCATACGAAAACCCCGTTTGGTGCCTCTTGGGTGAAAAAAAATCCCATTTGGTGCCTCTAGGGTGGAAATATGATTAGTTAGATTTTAAGAAGCCTGTTACGAGGACACCATTTCGTTGGTAAAAAATGTTGGTCAAAATCAATGTTATACAGCTATACCGAAAAAGATTTCAAGTAAAAACTCTTATTTCCATTGTGGTCTTTAATATATCTTCTTGTGTGACATAGGAAGAATTTTAAGCTATGTATTAAGTTATCACAGTAAGTTTATCTAATAAAGACATTGATTCAATTACTCAGAAGCTGCAGAAAATTCAAACTGCACAAATATGCAATATTTCCAAAAAAATAGACCAAAATGTCATTAGCTTTCTCCAGACACTCATTCCATACATTCAATGTGCGATAAATGCGATGAACAAAGCTAATTGAAACAAGTTTCTAATTCCATGTCATTTCAATGTTATTTTAGTCTTTGTAAAGTTTTTTGATGAACTCTTCATCATCCAAGCATTCACCTTATTTGATCTCCTTGAAGATCCGTTCCCGACACTTCAAGCACCATATGTGTCACTGCAGTAATACTACTAAATGCCCCGCTTGATCACACTTGAGATACAGACGATAATCAACTTTTTTTTACTTATACAAAATAAAGAGTGCCTCAGTTGACAATATTGCAGGTTCACAATATTCTCGATCATCACCAGGAGCTTGATACTTATTCATAAACAGTCGGTTCAGGCAAGAACAAGAAATTCTAGGAGAAGTCACCAAAGGAAGATTAAAGAATGAATTAAAGCAACAAGTGAAGACAGTACAGTTTTAACAACTACAGCCAGACCAAAGGAAGTACAGCTGATAATGTGTCTCCTGCTCAACCTGATGTCTATGAGTTTGAGCATCACGAATGTCATCAAACATCCTCCTTATAGGACACCTTGGGTCCAGAGTTACAAAAACGTCATTCCACCTTCTTGGGCTAAATTCGAAAACTCAACACAGATGAATTTTGTCAGAGGATAGTCTTTTAATGCCAATTGAAAAAGCACTGAGGATGGATGTTTTTGTTTAAAGCATTTATGCTCCAGTTGTTGCTTTATAATGTGTTCACCCATTTTGTTTCGGAATCATCAAACTGGCATTTACTTATTTACATTGTTTTATTTGAGTGACAATAAGATAAGTATGAAGTTGGGTGCACCCTTTTAATGTTTAAACCCAGAGTGGCAAACATCCGAGTGGCTTGTTTGTTATGTTTGCCACCAACTGTTTCTACCTTCATCCATCATTTATATTTGTGTCTTGTTTCCATCCTGCTTTAGTCATGTATGTATATATTTTCATAATTTGAGGGTTCAGTGCAAGACTATACTAACTCCTATATAAATACATAGGAGTTAGTATAAGCTTGCGCTGAACCCTCAATATCTCCTTGTGCTTTTGGGCTGGCTGTGTACATTGTATGTGGTATTTCCTGCTCGACTTCTTCATTCATTTTTATATGAAACCAAGTACTTGACAAATTTCTTTTTCAGTTTAAAGCTAGATTAAAGACTATCAAAAACATGACTTTTTTTCAAAATAAAAAGCTGACACACAAATAATTCAAATGCAACAAATACTTTCATCCCATCTGAACTTGAACTGAGAGAAAGCAAGAACTAAGGAACGTCTGATAAAGCATCAGTGAGAGAACAGCTCCATATTGAATACCTTGTCTGTGTAAAACAAGTCTGAACATTTCAATGTAATTTGTACCTTGTAACCAATCAAACAGAACTTAAATTACTAAAGTGCTCTCCAAGATTCTATTTCTTTCCAAAAAAAAAAACATTCAATCACGACTGGAAGCTATTACTAGAAGCTATGTTCAGCGTGATACAGATTCTAGACAAGAAAAGGTCAAGGCTATGACAGAATATTTGACAGTCAATGGAAGTCTGGAAACTTAATGCAATAGTAATGCTGAATACAAAGGACAGACGCAATAAGGCTTGTTGGAGCTTGGTTTAATGATTTTACAGGGAGATCTAACCAACAGAATTACAGAATAGCTGATGTAGTATGCTGCAAGGGATAAAACGATGGAACTCCAGAGATTATAGCTGCTTCTATGACAACTTCTTTGGCAGACACTTTGGCATTCTGCAAAATTATCATATAAGTTTGTTTCTTTTCAGGAAATGGTGAGCACGATATGCCATTTTCACTAACCAGAACTATCATAGTGAGTCTCTTGCTTATCTGATGGCGAAACACCATAGATGCCTGTCTACACATCATTTCTGTTATTAGCAAGCACCTTAGGGACTTCTACAAACGACCTAGATGACTCCTTCCAGGAAAAAGGTTATACTTCTGAGGAACCCAAAATCTACATTAAATCAAGGTCAACGGCCATGGACAGTAGGAATCTTTCATTGGCTTCCAATATGGATAGAAAACAAAAACCCGAAATTCAAAGTCTGGAAGGTAAGGAAGCCCAAGACTTATGAAACATATGACTCACTCATTAAAAGGGTTTGAATTATTAAAACATTTCATTACTCATGCATATTAAAGGCATTGAAATTCAAATGGTCCGAGTAAATATGTTATCAATCTTCTTCATGAATTTTTAATTGCTTGCAGTTATATTGAGAGTTGTGCTTAAACGATCATGTTTAATCATTATCTAGCATCATATGGTTGAATGTGTGATTTTAAAGTATTATTACAGACATTGATCTGGGAATGTTACCAACACTTACAGATTTGAGAAAATATCATCTAAACTGTCTTTATTTGGAAAAATTGAAACATTCCATGTATAAAAGAAATCAAAAACGGTAACACTTAAGACTATAGGTATATTAATTATAAAAAAGTCATGGTACAATCATTTGAAACATAAGTTATACAAAAAATGCTGATTGGTACCAAGAAAGCAAACTAAGCAAAAGAAAAAAAATGATTTAAGCCATTTGGGAATTGGGAAAAGAAAATGGTTTTTCAGAGGCAACTTTGCAGGAAACAATGCCTCGTTTCTATGATGAGGTTTCAATTATCCCACTCAAGAGAGTACTTTGGCAGAAAATGGTTACAAATTTACGCAGGTCACGAAATAACGAGCCAATGTAAATGCTTGAGTCGGCAACATTTTACTGAGATGGGGAACGCAAGAGATTTCTGACTGACATCAGTCCCATGTGTTTAATGCCATATGCATTCTAACCATGAACAATGATATTGATTCTCTAACATTTTCTCAACATAAGAATGCCTTAAGTATCTTAAGAACTGCACATGATGTAATAAAATATTGCAGAGACCATTTAAGGAGAAAAGAAACATCTCATAAGCAACTTTGTGGAGAGAACATGTTGGGTGTTACTACTAAACCATTAGTAAGTTGAGTATATTTGTCTAAGATTGTGCAAACTTGCACAAACCAAAATTAAGGGGCATCCGACTTAGACAATAGACTGCGAACATGTTCTTTGGAGAAAAACAAGTCAAATAAATCACTCATCATAAACCATTGATAGTATGAATATATTGAGGGTTCAGTGCAAGACTATACTAACTCCTATATAAATACATAGGAGTTAGTATAAGCTTGCGCTCAACCCTCGATATGTCTAATACATGTACAGCATAAACTTCCAAAATCTATTAGAAGCAACAGGGGCAATATTACAGGAACATCTTCAGTAAAATTTCATCCTTATCCTTAATATTACTTTTTCCTTAAATGGTTTATTAAACATACAGGCTATTATATGGTCAAATCAAGAGTGATTCAATGAATAGTATTAATATCTTGTTGTCATTATCATTTCAAACCCCAACAGTTTCAATGTGGTTTTGGAATTACATCCATTTGAAGTTTTGAAACTAAGCGAAAATATTTAAGATTCACTCAAGATGCTTCTGTAATATAGTAGGCCTAGACACAAGATGGTGAACAAGCACATTAATTATAATTAAATGTTAACTATATAAATGGTAACAGGTAAAAGCAATATTCAGGC
Source organism: Mactromeris polynyma (assembly GCA_032209605.1). Classification (NCBI taxonomy): domain Eukaryota; kingdom Metazoa; phylum Mollusca; class Bivalvia; order Venerida; family Mactridae; genus Mactromeris; species Mactromeris polynyma. The sequence goes on along the minus strand of JASFXZ010000011.1, from coordinate 8,712,034 downwards.
ATCTACACAATCTTTCTCTCATTCTGAACACAAAATTTTAAAGTTTAAACCAGCAATATTAACTTATAAGAGAAGGGCCGAAAATTATTTTCAAAAGTAAATTTATTATTAATATAACTTTGAGTGGGTGTCTTCCCTTTTCAAGATAAAATGCAATACATGTTGAACAATGACTTGAATAGCCTTGATAAAACTGAAAATATTCAAAGTAGTTATTTCATTCATTTCAGTAAGGAATATTTCTTATTTCTTAAGAATTATACGAATTTATTATCCCTACTTGGATAAATTTCATCACATTTTATGTAACCCAATTTTAATGTCAAGAAATAATTTCCATTAAGAAGTTAAAAATATCAAGGTCTGAAAGCGAAACTGGTCCATCTGCATATCGAGGGCTCAACACAACACTGTCGTAACTCCTATAAAAATACATAGGAGTTACGACAGTGTTGCGTTGAGCCCTCGATATCAAATCAAGTGTAAGAATATTTAAAGGCAAAAAAAGAAGATAACTTCAAACTTCAGAGACTACACCCCTGTAAAAAATTACCATTTTGCACATAAATGACAAAAATGGACAACTTTTACTTTACGAGTATTTGCATAAAAAAAGAGAAATCAGTTGAAAGAGGAAGATTCCCCCCCCCCCCTGCCAAACTAACAAGAAAGTAGATGTCTACTTTCATCCCACAAACGTTGATTTCAATTTGGAGGTATATTTGTCACAGAACAGTCTCGACATCCATAAATATAACATAAAAAACAAAATCGAAGAAATTCAGACAAAGTCTGCAAACAGATCATAAAGAAGTACAGACTACTTGATATGCAAACTTTATTTACACTGCCAACAAAAAGTACTTGGCTCAATTTGTACTCAATTGTATGCGGTGTTCTCTGTCTGTTCTGTTGATAAATATTTATGTCTAAATAATTGACGGATATATTTACAGTATGCAAACCTATACAAATGTTATTTTCGTTGGGTATTTTATTCCCAGCAGTCTTCAAAATAACCGACTTGCCTGCAGCCAAAGACAAGTTAAATCAATTTCAGAGGGGTGAAAATTCACAAAATTGCTCTCTGTTACTGCATAAGTGGTACATACAGTTCACAATATGGAAATGTTTGCAAATTTTACACAAATTCAAGATTGTCATGGAAATGCCAGTCAGCATTATTTTCATAGTTCATAAAATAAGAACATTTTTATATACTTTGCTATTCACCAATAACAATTCTCATTTTGCATAGATGTGAACTCTCCCGATTTCCACATGAGACTCTCGGATTTGATAGGCAACTCACGCTATCCAGGACGGGAATAGCGATCTCCCGATTTCAAAAAAAAAATCTTAATTTTTGATATGGGTATTTTTTAGTTCATTCCCGACTGGTTCGCAGAAATTGCATGTCAACTTGATAATTGGAAGTAGTAAAATTGGAACCAGTCAAAAAATACAATGATTTCAGGATTATATAGAATGCTCTCAACCATGGAAAAAAGCACTTGGCGACACTGATCAATATACAAGTGGTCAAATTGTCTTTTACAGCTTTACAAGTTTCTATTACATTCAGACGTGACAATTGGCAATAATGCAACCATTTCTGCTAGCAAAACGTCTCATATCACCCATTTCCGAACATTTAGGCTTGCAAAATTATCTGCCTATACAGGAGTATAGATGATTGCAATGAGAAGTACACGGAGAATTGTCATTCAGGCAAGCGCTTAAAATACTAAATGCACAGCAGAACACTGATACTGGAGGGAGAATGGCTGCAAGTCTTATATAATATTTTCTACCAATCAACCCACTTTTTTGACACCTGCCACCATAATTTTTTAGATCAATGTAAAACAGACGGGGAAACCATCAGGTGACCATATTTCTGCAACATGGCAGGAAGTTCCGCAGATGTTTTACCAACCCAGAGAATTTGTAGTGCTAATTTTAGACTGTCATAACTATAAGGTTTCCACCTTTTTCAGTCTTTGCTATACTTATCCCTGTATCAGGGCTAGAATTTAACTTTTTTGTGCACTTGCAAATTTGGCCAGTGCCTAAAATTTCAACTGGCCAAATGTGAAACCAACTAGCCAAAACAATTTTCGCCGAAATTTATAGTCATAAATGGCTAATTAGAGAAAAACGACGAATGATAGCAAGTCCCCCCAACAAGAATCATCAAATAAGAGAAAGAACCGTGGCTATTATTGTCCCTTCTGTCATAATGTTTTTTGAAGTGATTAAAGTTTTCTCAAATTGGCAAATTTAACGTTTTTCTCTTATTCGTCGGCTCAATGGAAAAAAAGGAGGATATTTTGCCAGCCATTTTAGCAGCCGACAAAATATGTAAACAACGAATTTGACGGGTGCCAACTTTTTATTAAACTTTTTATTAAACTATAGAGAAAGCGCGATCGATAAACGAGACGCAGTCTACTCATAGTCATTTATGTTGTTGACGGGTTTAAACTTTTATTAGTTTATAGAGTGAGTGCCCGATAGATAAAACTAGTCGCAGTCAACTCATTATGTAAACATGTATACATGCTGTTGACAACCTGTTGCTATGGGGGTAATATGGCAAGAAGCAAAAGAAAGAGGTTAAAACTAGTTTGTTTTACCTTGAACATACGTGTTTATTTTGGAAACCAATCAAATTAAATGTAACAGTTACGTTCTTAACTTGAAATCCACTCGCAAAAAAATGCCAGCTTAAGAAATCTCAACTCGCATTTTTAAAATACAGCTCGCATTTTGCGAGTGGCGAGTGCTTAAATTCGAGCCCTGGGCTTACAGACTTTTCAACCCCAAGACTTTTCAACCCCACTTTTCAAATGAAGACTTTTCAACCCCAGGACTTTTCAACCCCTGATTTCAAGACTTTTCAACCCCTACCTGTTGAGACTTTTCAACCCCTAGTTTGAATATTTTCAACCCCTACATTTATCTTTTTCAACCCCTACTTTGAAGACTTTTCAACCCCTATTTCTAAGACTTTTCAACCCCTATATCGAAGACTTTTCAACCCCTGTGTTTCAGATAAGTGTATTGTTTGGCATAATATTTTTATTGTTTATAAATATATTTATATTTCAAACATAACAGATCAAATGATGAAATGTGATAATTCGAAAATTGCATTCCTTTAATATGTCATTATATTTTGTTTGATCATCATAATAATTAGCAAATTATTAGTTTAATACAGTTAAAGATATGTGCTCGCTTAACGAGGTGATTAACAAGGTGAGAAGCCTCTGTAGCGGGTGATTAGATAAGATGATAAGATTTAGGAGTGTTACTATCCTTATTTTTCAGAAATAAGGAGTAGTCAGTTAAATACAATTATTAAAATCGACCAAATATCATTAATATATACAGCTTTTTAATATAACAAATGGTCAATGATTAATCGACTATACCAATACAGACAATGTAATTGTTATGTTTGTTGACTGTGTTACGTAACGACGCGTGCTCGCTTAACGAGGTGATTATCAAGGTGAATAGCCACTGTAGCGGGTGATTAGATAAGATGATAAGATTTTTACAAATATGCAATTTGCCTACAATAGTTTGACAGAGAAATGAAGGTCTATTATGTGACACAAGTGTTTAAGCAAGGTACAGTAAAACCTCAATAATAAGACCACCTTTGGGACCCTTGAAAACTGATCTTCTTATTGAGTTGGTCTTAATATTGAGGTTGAATAAAGAGCGAACTGTCAAAATGGACTTGAAAGTGTGGTCTTATTATTGAGGTGGTCTAATTATTGAGGTGGTCTTTAGGTGAGGTTTTACTGTACAATGTATTAACATCAAAACGATGCGTATTGACTACACGCTCAAATTTATATACACGAAATCGCGATTACATTATAATTATTAATATATATATTCTCTTTTATCACCAATTTTGATTAGAGTAATAAAGGGGGGGAAATTATATAGAATTTGGAAACACGATTTTCTCATGAATATCAGACTTATCATTTGATATAACAACTACGTAATGGCTGCCTATATTTTTAAATTTCAAGTGTGTGAAATTGAATTCACCATTCTCTTTATTAGTTCTGTGTATTACACATGTTACATGCAAATAGATCCTTTTTTTTTTAAATATTATTGATATGTTTTTTTGTGTATATATGCTTCATAAGTATTCATTTTGGAATGTAAATAAACTTAAAAAATTAAACTTAAACAACATGTTTGTCAACATTTTTCCAGGTAGCAAATGTGATAAACTTAAAAAATTAAACTTAAACAACATGCTTGTCAACATTTTTCCAGGTAGCAAATGTGATAAACTTAAAAAATTAAACTTAAACAACATGTTTGTCAACATTTTTCCAGGTAACAAATGTGATAAACTTAAAAAATTAAACTTAAACAACGTGTTTGTCAACATTTTTCCAGGAAACAAATGTGATAATTGTCCAATTAAAAACATATTCGAGGGGTTGAAAAGTCTTGGTTTATTAGGGGTTGAAAAGTCTTGATTTTAACTGGGGTTGAAAAGTCTTGGGGTTGAAGTCTTGGGGTTGAAAAGTCTCGATACCGAGCCCTGCTGTATTATCAATTCTTGTAATATAGAAATTCCAAATTTATCATAAAAAAACAAATGTAGCTTTTTGGTTTCTTGAAGAGCTACAGTCTCTGATCCAGCCAACCACTGTCAAGTTTATACAGGGGCAAGATCAAGAGCAAATTTAAGCAAAACATTAGTTTAGAAGCAGTGAACATACAAATTTACAAACTGCATGCCATCAACATATCCACTCCATCTTGTGAGAGGGCACATGCTCAATTAACTTCACATATTGTTTTTATCAATGATTCTTTCCATTTCACAGTCTTTATGGTAACCCACTAGCCCGAAGCCCTGTGCTAGTAACTTTGATTGTGGGCTAGTAAAAATCCATAGGTTCTAGCCCAAACTGGCGAGTGCTTAATTTTAGTAAAATTTTATTTTGGTAGAAAAGAAAAAAACTAAATCCCTGGTTTTAATGAAGTGTATAGACTCATAATTGTGATATAATTATTTTAAAAGATTAGCTGTATATAAGTGCGGACTTGCGAGAACGATTTCGGGCCAGTTGTTTCTGGTTCACAAACCCGAATGGGCTAGTGCTCTGAAAACATTAACGCAAAGCCTGATTTCATAGTAATAAAAGTTATCCAGGACATAATTCGAGGGCTCAGTGTAAGACTATACTAACTCCTATATAAATACATAGGAGTTAGTATAGTCTTTCGCTGAACCCTCGAATTATAGTGTAATTGGTGTCACAGAATCTGCCAACAAAGAAGAAAGGTCAGGGTCAATGACTTACCTGAATAAAAGGAATCCTAACGAGGTCACAGCAACTCTTCTTACATCATCGTTGACATCACTTACCTATGAAATATACAATGTACATTATTCATTTAATACCATTTTGCATCAACTTTATTTGAACTATCATTTTAAGCTCTACGATGTTGAAATTTGCAGTACATCAGGGAATAATGGCTTAATAATACAACAGTAAAAATTAACATAGCCCAAAGTGGAGTGGACAAAATCCCCTCCGGACAAAATCCCCTTCGCTTATTTTATACAAGGTTGACAAAACCCCCTTCATGAATTTTACAAGAAGGACAAAACACCCTCCGATATTTTTTTTCCACAGTGGACATAACATCCCTTAAGTATTTCATCTTTGCCTTTGTTTTGTTGCAAAATAGCTGTCCATCTTAAAAATGTTCAATAAATGTTGAAACATTATTTTGTTTGTTTGTTTAAAACCACATTGAACTTTATACAAAAAATATCAGGGGGTGTTTTGTCCTACTTGTAAAATTCATGAAGGGGATTTTGTCCTACTTGTAAAATTCATGAAGGGGATTTGGTCCACCTCGTACAAAATGACCGAAGGGGATTTTGTCCATATACAGTGTAATGATCTGGAGAATGTAGCACTGTATTTGATATATCTACACCTGAATAGAAAGTGCAGAAGAAATATGGTTTATTTTAATACTTGAAAACTTTTCGAGCACAAATCATAGAACACTCGTCTAGACTCAAATTAGGAGGAAGATACAGTCTCGTATGACAGGCAACTTGTCGCAAATTCCTACAAATTAGAATAAACGAGAGAAAACAATAGACAGACAATTATGAGCAGAATTTTAGGTCATAAATCAAACGGTTTACAACATTGCCTAATAGGGTTACAAAATCTTCCCAAGGGAGCAATTATGAGAATGGAATAACAAGAGTTTATCAGTAAGTAAGCTTGGTTTTCCTGTGAGACACATAATCCTTTTTAAGAACACCATTACTTGTTTTTCATTCATACACAAATGCTTTTTTCTTGGTTCACCAGCTAAAATTTACGCACAAACTTGACAACTGATGAGGAGGTTTGAAGTTGTCTTGCACGAATTACACGTACAAAGAAATTGTTATCAAAAGAACAGTTGACAACATTTTCCTCTGAGGAAACAGCATAGTGTACCAAGCAGAACTATGTAACAAAAGCAATGTTATTTATGTTTAAACTTAACATTGATTGCGCAACAAGTTAACAACTTATTTCTATCACTCTAGACGACTTCTTCCTGCGTTACTAACCAGCACTCAGACCCAATTTTAGGGAGAGTGAAGTTTATGGTTTAACGTCACCATGGACATTCTGCAATGATGTCTGCAATGTCTCGCTTCAAAAATGATCTCAACGGTTTGAAATTACTAGGGATGTCAACGAATGGCAATTTTGGTATTCGAATATTTTAGTTCAACCTTCCGAACAAATATTTGAACATTTGACCTTCTGAATTAATAATAATACATTTGAAATTAATTTGAAGTTTAACTTTATGCTTACCAGCTTTGTGTTTTAAACTGATCACTTAAGTAGTAAAAATTCCCCCACGATTTAATACTTATATTTTCAGGGACTTAGTGTCATCACTAGAGTGTTATATCTCTCTTGCCCCCAAATATACAACATGACATGTCAATTAACATGTGTAGATATTATTGTCATTCAATGCGATAATGTTCATCATTGAAATTTAATACACTTGTTTGTTTGTTTCGTTTGTTTGTTTCATCAGGTTTAACGCCGTTTCTCAACAATATTTCAGTTATATACAGCGGCCGGTTCACCTAACCAGTTTTCCTGGACTGAATTCTTACCAGTACTAACTTACCCTTCCACAAGGAGCCGGCAACTTCTCCACATGTGGAGGAAAATCGACATTTTTGTCAAATTAATACACTTGCATTCAGATTTTATATTGAAAATATATGTTTTATCGAATATTCGTATGCCGAATCACTATTTGAATATTTGGACATACAAGCGAATATTTGTTGACATCCCTAGAAATAACACATTGGTTTGAAGCTACACATCGACACTTCCTTCCCACACAAGTGTGACAATTACTGCCACTTCTATGTAACTGGCCATCATGTTCTCGAGACAACATATTAATTTGGTCAGATTGAATCATTACAAAAATAGTGTCTATAAATCCCACGATAAATGTCAAAGTAACCTGACAATTCCATTGTAAAGTACAAACCTCATATATCACATTGATGCAAGCTTATCAAACTGCGATTGGAGACAAGTCTCAGAATGCAGCCTTGCCATTGGTCAATTTTTAGACTGTGCTCATAAACAACCAATCAGAGGCCGGAATTGTGAGACTGGTCAACAAACACATACCTTAAATTTAGAACTAACAGAAAGAGCTGAAGAAATTGCATTGTCATAGAATAATATTTTGAAATTTGTCCAGCAATAATGGTAAATGTAGTCAGGCCTATATTCCCATAGACCCTGAAGTTATGAGAAATGAGGGACATCTTTAAAAGGGCTTAAGTCACATAAAACGGCTAGGATCCTGTAGTGACGTTTCCAGCTATTAGGGTGGAGGAAGACAGAAGATCACAGGCAGACAATGGAGTAAGCTAGCCTGGAGATATAAGGGATATATACCAGACTTTACTGACTCAGAGTAAGGCATTTCACTTTAAGAGGAAGCATCTTCCCACTCATTCTATTCCAAACTTGTTTATTTTACATCAATCAATAGTGAAACAAGTTATCCACAACTTATATAAATGATTCTAAAAGACTGTACTCGCTCCTAATACAAGGACCATGAAGTTCGGGGTTCAACCTTGCCCAAGGCAGATTTCAAACCCACAACCATCAGATGAGGAGACAGGCACCCTAACCCCTCAACCACTATGCCAGTCATACTTACAGCAACATGAAGAAGTTTTCGGATAGCTTGATTATTTCCAGAGCCACAGTAAGCCATACCAATGGTGTACATGCCTGACCATCTCAATATCGGGTCTTTATCTCGACACAAACTTTCAACAAGGGCATCAGCCTCCTCCATTCGTCCGTACATCGTCAAGGAAATACCGATAGCTAAACCTCGTAGAATTTTTTCATGCTGAGTCTCTTGTGCGTACTGAAAATAAATATAATTATCATGTTTAGTAAACCTGAATGGTAGCTCATTGGTAAGGATGCTATGCTGTCAACTGGGAGGTCCGAGTTTGATTCCCATACTGGTCATATCCTTCTGTGACATTTGACTAGAGTCATTTGTCCTCAACCTCTGATTCATGTGGAGAAGCTGTCAGCTGATTGCAGAAGACCCGAGTTAGTACTGATTTTTCAATCAATTCCAGGAAAACTGGTTTGGTCAACTGATAACCATGTATATAACTGAAAAATTGCTGGAAAACAGCATTAAACCTGATTAAAACAAAAGCAATTCATACAGTTTGCAGTGAATTAGGGACACAAACAATAATTATAGTCAGTATAAAAAAAACACACATTTTCCATTATCTTTTTTTATGTTTTTGACAAAATTTTAACAATATTCAAACTGATAATATTCAATGATTTAAAATTGATACAAATTAAATTCTTGAGGTGGTTTGCATAGGAATGAATTACATTTGATGGAGTTTTAACATATCTTCTTTACCCCTTATAGATGTGGAGTAAGTAATGTTTTATATATCAAAAGTGAAGCGTTTCTTTTTGTATTGACAGTATTAGTTTACAGGCTTTAGTCACGCTTTTAAATACCTAATGCTTTCACACAGGAGTAAAAATGACAATAAAGTATTTTCATGAGTCACTGCCCAGGGCTGCAGTTATTCAATATGTCGTGTTCTTTCCTGACACATGCTATATCTGAGTATATCCCTTGCACCAGTCTCAGAAATTGAAAGTAAGTAAACAAAACCCAGTCCGTTAGATGGTCTGATATAGATTCAAAAAGCCAGACAATAAAAATGGAAGCCATTACTTATACTGTTTCAAAACAACAACAGCAGCTTAATGTATATCTACTGCACAGCCTCACGCCATTTCTGTTTTAGCAATCTTTAAATAATCTACCGATAGCATTTTATAATCTATTTTATAATTAATCACAGAGTAAATAAGGTTTTATGTCAACAGCACAAACTTCTATTCGTCCATCGAGTACATGATTGGAGCATTGGCAAAGTACGGCATAGAACAAAGATTTTTCATCCTTGTTTGTTGACATAGCATATTTACATACTGAAATGCTGACATAGGTGGTGTCGCAGCCTATATGCATTAGATTTTATCAACAAACATAAAAACATTAGCAGTTCCATTTGAACATTAAATAGGCAACTTTTTATGAACTAAAAATGGAGTGCATGTTTTCTAAATAATATCCATCAAACTATTTTGCTTTTTTGTAGCAGGTGGCTTTGAATTACATATATATATAAGAGTCCAGTCACAATCAAGTACAGTAAAACCTCAATAATAAGACCACCCTTGAAACCCTTGAAAATTGGTCTTAATATAGAGGTGGTCTTAATATTGAGGTTGCATAAAGGAAAAAACAGTGAAAATGGACTTGAAAATTGTGTTCTTAATTTTGAGGAGGTCTTATTATCAAGGTGGTCTTTAAGTGAGGTTTTACTGTAGTGACTATTCCAGCTATTAGGGAGGAGGATCCATGCAGACTCATGGGTATATTCTATATCCTGCATGATTTTGGAACCTACGGAAGTGATTTGAACTTGGAAATCATATACACTCGACCTTGAAGGTTCCCCCCCCCCCACCCGCAACCAACTGACATTAGTACTGCACTTAGACAGGCAGATAGGAACTCGTACATAACGTGATGAGTCTTTAGATGACAGTTTAACACTAATCAACATCATTCAATACATTAACATTCAGATGATATCTGAATTTGTCCGACAAAAATAGCTCAAGATATGGAAAATAAATGGGTTCCTATAGATTGTCAATAATTTCTCCCCCTTCAAGTCATGGAATTACCACATCACTGTGGAACACTTTAAACCGTCATCGTCGGCTAATAAGGATAAATCTACGATTTACAGCAGACGGAAGTTAATCATCTTCTTAATAAGATCATGCTTCCTTCCAAATTAATTTCAGCATGCAAGCCTAGAGTAACCTAAACAAGGTCAAGGTTAAAAGAAAACCATTTCCTGTCTTGTTCAAGTCCAATAATAAAGCTTAGTTGGCAGACGGCAAATTGTCTTTGAAGAATAATATATTCCGAAAGTTCCAACTCATTCATATAACTTGAGAGCAACTCAATGATATGAATACAGTGTATCTTTTAAAGCTCTTCTAAAAGAAGGTATGGCCAGATGGAAATTATTGCCTGACAATGAACAATCTTTTCTCATCACAAGCCCTTGTGGCAGCCTTAATGCCGCTAGCGGGAATGGAAAGGTTTTCAGTCTCGTTCACACGGTATTGGTGCAATAATCGTAAGGTAACCTTGACGTAAGGTAGTGGACGCCGCAAAGCAACCGCATGAAAACAACCCTTAAACCCGCTGTACGGCAACCATATCTCAGTTGTGACTGTAGCTTTAAGCAACAAGTTTATGATGAAAAGTAAATCATGCAAGAATTTATTCACTGAAAAGATGGAATAAAAAATATGATCATTTTAAGTCACTAAAATTTGTATGAAAATAATTAAAGGATATAATGTGAGCGGTAATAAATTATGGACTTCACTAATTAAGTTTTCTGAAAATGATAAAAACCAGCCCACAGCAAATTTTAATATTTTACAGAAAACAAATTGAGCGAATTCATCATTTACTGGTGTAAAAGTGCCTTTTGAGAACACTCAATAACCCCAAAAACATTGAACAAAATTTGCAGTCATATAACACAGTTCGGATTTCTGATTATACTGCAATAGGCAGTCATTGCAAGGAAAATAAAAGACTATATCCAACCTCCGCTCCGACTATTTGACCCTAATACACTGTATAGAGGTATATATATAAAACATATCACAGATGTCTTGACGTAATCTGTGTGAATGTCGATTCTGGACACTATTATTACACAGATTATCGCTTAAGACATTGATTCCCCATCAATAAGAGTTAGTTTGACTTAGGTTCAGCTAGTTAATGCACCAACGTCACCCGCAACTAAGCGCAACAGACACTAAATGTTGCTCATAATTTGACACAAGAATATTAACATAAGAGATTTTAATGTCGAGACAATGTTACCAAAATGTTAAATTTTCAGAACACAGAACTGTATACCACTTTAAAATGAAAGTCTTACAAAAATCATACACATCCAAAAAAAATACTAAATGATAAAAGAAATAAAGAATATCAATTATTTGAGATTTGAGAATAATAAAAAAATTCCAACAAAAATGCTAATAAAATTATAAAAATACAAAAAAAACTAGATTGTTGTTTATATATCAAGGGCTCAATGCAACACTGTCGTAACTCCTATATAAATACATAGAAGTTAATACAGTGTTGCGTTGTGCCCTCAATATGAAGTCATGACCTGCAAGCCTGCAAATGGCATTTTAGTAAATGATACTTGATATATTGATGTATCGTCATTATGTCACATCCAATATATCAATATGATCAATATGCATTTTGCCGAATAACTGACAGCTCTAAATTATCAACCAGTACTAACTTGCTCTATTGAGGCAACTAACAACTTTTCCACATGTGGAGAACATCGGACCATAGCCAATGTCATGGAAGAATATAACCTGCACAACCCAAGAATTATAATTTATCCAATGTACATTGGTTCGATGTATATGGATGTTTTAAGGTTTGAATATGTTGTCTTGAACGCCTACAGGACATTGATGAAACTTATATATCAATCAATCAATTAATCAATCACTTGCTCAATCAGTCAATCTATATTGAAATACATAAATATCAGTAAGAACGTAAAGCTCAAACAAGATGTTGTCTTGAACGCCTACAGGACATTGATGAAACTTTAAAAAATATCAATCAATCAATTAATCAATCACTTGCTCAATCAGTCAATCAATATTTAAATAAATAAATATCAGTAAGAACATAAAGCTCAAACAAGAAATTGAAATTCCCAAGGACAAAAGTGGATGAAATATGTGAACATCTGAGAACAATGCTCCTAGTTCATTTGCATAGAAATAGAAAGCAGATAGACTTGTCTGATAACACTCCTAGAATTACCTTCTACATCAACAAACAAAATTACTTGTGGCATTTTTTGTGCAACAGACAATTCTTATACCAATTAAGGAAATAAACCGAACAATAGAAGATTCCTCATTGTTCAAAGTATTTAAAATCTAACAGTTATAAATAATATTATTTTCCCTCTTATATTTATCATGATCAACATTTGTTGAAATCAAATCCTATTGAAACATGGTTTTATATTTTACAAGAAATCACTAACAGTGCATAGACATTATGCAATAATAACCAAGACATATATCCTAAACACCATTAAAAACGCAACAAAAAATTGTGCACAGACGAAAAGTGACATCGAAGAAGAAAAAGCACTTCACTTCAGGAACATCATTTCCTAAAATTAGTCGAAAATGAAATTGCTTTTAGTTTAATCTACGTTTTGAGCATGATTAACATGCTACAGAAACGTTGTACAAAATGATGTGTAATCTAAATACAGACGGACCTCGTTTATTCGACAATCTTCCATCCGAATACTTGGTATCATCCAAAATAAATATCGGGTCCTAATGTATATTCTTAGGAAGGTCGCATTGAAATGGGCTATTCGAAACTATGTACTATTCGAAATGAAATCTCAGATCCTATTAATCCGAATGAGCGATGTCCGACAGTAGTTCCGTTTTTAATGGTGTTAGGTATAAGTACGTATCTTGTCTGTACCATCCCAATCACTTAGGCCTGAACGAATATCAAGTTAGTCTGTACAAAATTGAAATTTATTTACAGCTGATCAAATCTATTTGTGAGAAGCAATTCCAATGTCTGATTAAGGCGTTATTGTGAATTTCAGCAATAAAATTCAATACTAAAGTTACATAAGGTGTTAAAATGATTTTCCTTTTCAATAAAATTTCAGCATTTGAGCCATTATCAAAATGTCAAGAGAAATTCTTGGGAAAGTTATGCCATAAAAATTATACATTCAAAATTTTACGAGCGTCGCGACAATTTTGACAGGATAGGAAACAGGTTTCTAGTAGTGCCATTATTTCAGGATGTAAGTATGCCAGAATAACAGAAATGAATGGACAAGCATAAAAACACCGCTTATTTGGGGGGGGGGGGAAAGGCCACTGACAAATTTGGAATTTTATTGGCAGAAAATTGTCAAAACTGCAAAAACTGTTTCAGCAAATCATGTTAGTTAGTAATTTTCATTTGAAATTGTTTGTTTTCATCAAGTTTTAGGCCATTTTTTCAACAATTTTTTTTCAGTCATATACTGTGGCCAGCTGACCTAACCAGTTTCCCTGGAATAAGTACAAAGTACTTACTTGCTATTTTGCAAGTGACTGACAACTTCTCCACATGTGGAGGACATGACCATAGCCAATGTCACAGAGAACATTACCTTCCCAACCCAGAAAGGAACCCGCATCTACCAGGTTACAGTCCAGCGCTCTACCAACTGAGCTAGCCATGGGGGCTCATGTGAATATATGATTACTATATATATATATATTACTACTTCTTTTTTTGGGGGGGTTTCAGTCTCAAACATATTGCAGTACTCCTACAGTGCTTCCACAGTAACCTTTGCAGGTTCCTTCCTGGATCAATATACAAATAACCAAATTGGTGAGATTGACCTAAGTGGGAGAGCTTCTCAGAGAAACGACCAAAATTAATCTGATTGAAACACAGAATTCTGTCGTAAGAATTGGAAAAACTGAAGACTATTTGACATCAGAAAAGGGCCAATTTGGCCCCTTGAAATATAAGAATGAGCCCTGGAAGTCATGCAAATGTAGGAACATAATATGATTAACTACAGTGTTTTTTTGGGGGCCTTTTTGGGGTCGAAATTCGGACCCATTCCCCTCACTCAAAAGTATGTTTTTTTCCCCTTTTCTCAGTAAAAATTCCCCTCCTACAGCTTTTTTTTTAAATTGGAGATATGTTGCCAGTATTGTTGATATTTTTAGTCAGAAAGATAGAAACATTGACCTGTAATGAGACTAACCAATCTGTTAGCATATTTACATGTTTACATCACTGCAACAAAGACGTGTAGTGAATATAGACATATAAATGTATACTTTAAATGCACATTATTTTCACCCTATTTTCCCCTCACAACGCTATTTTCCCCTATTTAAGGGCCCCGCCACCATTCCCCTAGAAGTGAAAAGAAACACTGAACTAATGCATAAAAGGAATGAAATGTCACAAGAAATGTCAACCACACGAATACAATGTACTTAATAATAAAAAGCTTGTTACCATGGAGACCATTGTACATTAGCACATTACTTTTTCATCATTTTACTTAAAAGGTATAAAATGTTTCCAGACCATTTTTGGAGAATCACAAAAATTACGAGCACTAAACTCACAGACACAGGAAATGATAGAAAATGTATTTTCCCGTGTTTGAGTGTAACGAATTAGCGGGAAAATGCTTTCCCCTGATTGGTTAAGAACTGGTCAGTTATTACCTATCAGGATATACACGAGGTGTGGTCATTTAGCGTTGGGTATTCACAGTAACAGGTTTACCGACATATTTCTTTTTAAATTGTTTCATGAAGGTTCACACTGATCAAGGATATACTTTGCATAATATTAGAAATATTTTGTTTGTTTTGTGTATTATATACATTTTAATATTTATTTGAGATGGTTAGAAGAATAACATAGAATTTATCTATAGTTATTATAGATAAATAGAACATTTGAACATGGCATGTGTATAAAAGACATTATTATAATGTGGTACGTGAGGTGTTAGCATTACGAGTATGGAATGTAATTTTGGGTTGTTACGTGTGCAGCATACCCAAACGCTTTCAACAAATTAGCATACCCAAACGCTTTCAACAAATAAGCATACCCAAACGCTTTCAACAAATAAGCATACCCAAACGCTTTCAACAAATAAGCATACCCAAACGCTTTCAACAAATAAGCATACCCAAACGCTTTCAACAAATTAGCATACCCAAACGCTTTCAACAAATTAAAACAGTAAACTGATGTTAGTATTATGTTTTGTTTTTGTATAGTATAGAGAGTTATCGAGGGTGTCAAAGTTCTGAGTAAGTTAGGGGAAATTAGATATCTAACAGTTTTATCATCGTAGTGTGTGACATAGGACCATAGTACTTCTATTACCTTATTCATTGTAAGGATGGTTTATGTACAATAATCAATGTGTTACTGAACTTTTGCCTAAAAAATTACAGAAAAATAAAATTAAAATAATTTGATAAAAACCCACAATTAACTGTTCGAGAGACCACTTTTAACATTTCTTAGTAATCATAATTGCAACTAAATGCTAAAATTGTTACAATTATAACCATTTTTCACGGCGTGATTAATCATGGCTTGATTAATCATAACGGGTTTTATAGCATCAAAAACCAAAAAGCCTGTCTCGTCATTGTATCATAAGATAAACAAATCAAGAAAATTATATAAATCAATGTGTCTTAAATACACGATGCGCATAAAAACCTTCCGAACAGACAGATTGAGTAGAAGCAGTGTGCTCGAGATTCAGGACACGATTTTCAATGATTATTTTCAAATTTGAAGCAAATGCAAGTTCAAATTTCTAATATCATCACTATTTTTCGTTTGCTCATGAAGTAAATCACTAATCAAATCAAGGTCTGACATTTCATTTATCCTCTTTTCAAAATAATTCTTTTAATGTATTTTAATTTAATCGAAAGCTTCTCAAATTCTCTCAGCAAAACAACTTTACAATGGAACAAATTATTAAGTCTACCAATCAGGGCACTTGTTATTTTAAGGGGCCATTTAAGGGAACCGTTCCCCTATAACACAGTATGTCTCTTCCTCTATCTCTGGCCAAATTCAGACAGGACTTCAGTCACAATTCAATAAGGAAATTTCCAATAAGACTAGTTCGGTTTGATCAAAATTGCTAAATACATATTACAACAATTGTTAGAAAATACTGAACATTCGTCATAACTGATTAAAAACTGTATTAAAAAGTACAAAGTTGATCATATAAGTTTGTTTAGAAATTTCCCCTTTCCATGCTTTATGATGACAAATTCCCCCCTTTTGGGGGTAAGGGTATTTGTCCCCAATGGCCGCCTAGCACCCTGCCAATGATGTAATAGCAACAGTAACTCAATAAACGCCATGCTCCCATTTTATGGATGATATGAAGTACTTCTGTAACAAATATTTGCATAAAGGGGTTAACGAGGCTTTTGTCCATGAGTTACATATCACCATCAGTTGACCTCACCAGCAATCCTGGCTTTCCATCCAATGCTTACCTGTTTCAACAAGCTACCGACAACTTTCTCAAGTGATCAAGATATGTAGAACAGTGATTTCGGACGTTTTGCAAGCAGAATAATTCAATAGTCATGTATATAAAATGTGAAAAAGGAAAATTTTGCTGACACGCAGATATTTATGCGACTTTCTTGAATTCATACATTTTGTCAACATTTCCATGTCACAAGTTGTACCATTTATACAGTATCTGTGACAAAATCATCATAAATGGTGAAATATGATAATACAAGAAAATACATACAGCCACCATGTCTTCTATAGCTTGTGCTGACTTTGTTCCAACCATTACTAACCCCATAGCTAACCCAGCTGCTTCACCTGAAATATATATATATAATGATCAGAGACATTCAAACAAGCTGATAGGCTTTGGAAATTTGGGGTTTTGAAAATGCATGGAAAGCCAAATGAGTGGTAATATTCTATTCGACTACCTTGACCATTAGTACATTAATATATTGTGTGTATAATCATATACTCCAATTATTGTAATATTTGGCTTATAACGGCACAAATACCAGTCAAGAAGATGCTTTCGTTATATGTAGAGTGATCTTTGTTACAATTCAACAGACCTGAATAACATACCATTGAACACAGGGTCATAAGACTCGTGTCAACTTTGAAGCATGTCCTAATTCAAAACGAAATCGAGGCCAACGACGATTTATTAATATCAAAATGACAGTATTCACAGACCATATAGTCCAGATACAGTGCAGAAAAGACAATATCTTAAAAACCAGACCAATATAAAATAAGACGTAAGACAGAAATATTAAATCACAGTAAAAATGGGTGTCTGGATTTCTCACATTATTGAAAGTATGTGAACAGAAGAGATTTATCTGGTGTTATGAGACATTACATCTATACAGATCAATGAACTTAAGGTGGCTACATTGCAAAATGTAATGAAAATGTATACAGTAAAACCTCTCTTAAAGACCACCTAGAAAACCATTAAGACCATATTAGCACCGCTGTACGATTTCCAACCTCTTCTGTGACGTCCTTTTCAAAAAACATCACCTGTGACGTCACCATGTACTGACACATCACAGTAAGCAATATTTGCCCCATATATGGCAATATGATAATGAAGTGACCATATGGAGTAAATAGTGTTTCCTGCTTGCAAAAAGTGACATCACATGTTGTGTTTTCTTGAAGAGGTTGTAAATCACATAGCAGCACTCATATTATCATAGATCATTATTTGTATTTAAGAAGACCATATTATCATCGACAATTATTTATATCAGGTCTTCAATTTTTGACTCGATAATCTACCCATTTCAGGACAGCATTCTGCAGAATCAAGGGTGGTCATAGTATTGAGGTTTAACAGTAGCTTATTTGTTAAGTGACTTTCAAATTAAAAATGCAACATTCTTCAGAATCGATGATGGTCATACTCTGGGTTTATCTGTAGCTATTTGTTACTGACTTTCAAATTATGAGCTTCTATAATTATACTGTTCAAATTGGATACAAGATGTTAATACATCAGTAATGGCAACATGAAACACATATGACAACAACTATCATTGCGGAATCGTAAGATTTCAAAAACATTAATCAAAGGAAAACTCTACCTGTGACAGCATCATCTTGATATAAGTTAAACTTCAGTTGTTCATAAATATCTGGAAATATACGGTAGAAAAACAACTTTAAAAACATTATCACAATGATCAAGGCAAGAATAAGTATGGGATATCACATGAATGGTCATCAATTACGAAATGTATTGATAAGTTTTCTGACAATGATAAAAACATGCCTTTGGTGAGCATTTATCGTTTACTGAAATGCTATTTTAGAGGCTATTTTCCTATATATAGTATTTGCTGCTATTTTCTCGTTACTTTCGGTTTTGCAGTATTTTGGTATTTTGACACCACATTGAAACCATTTGGAATAAAAGATAAAACTACGGGAAACAAATGATATTGCCAGCATTAATTAACTGTAAAATATTTGAAAGAGGAAACTGAACACTAAAGAAAATCAAAGTAGGTTTTTCTTCCGTTACGTCAGTTTGTTAGCGAAAACAATAACGAGGGCTCAATGCAATACTGTCGTAACTCCTATGTATTTATATAGGAGTTACGACAGTGTTGCGTTGAGCCCTCAATAAACAGTATACATAAAATTTAACGAACTACAAGCCCCTTAAGGGCTACAGCATCAGTGTTTATTACTTAAGTCAATAATATACTGTATCAATACACTAAATAATTGGACACATGAGTATACAGATATTGCATAGTTCAGTCCAAATCCAATTCGATTTATAAATATGCATAACCAAAAAAATCTTGATAGCACTATCTATCTAAAATTTGTTTAACAATCAAAACCTGTCAATCAAATTTCTCAATGAATTGATTTTCCGTCTTGCACTGATAAAAAGAAAAAAACCTATTCAGCTTAAATTGCTTTGAAAGATGTAGTAACTATATATATATAATTTAGCCGCACACTGCAGATAACGTTAGTGTATTCACCTTGCCTAGCTGTTCCCATGGCCGCCAAGCCAAGACCCATGCAACCACCATGACGTACCATCTGAAATTTTACAAGAATAAAAACACATAATAAAATGAACTTGAAAACACTTTTTTCTTGAAATATGTTTAGTTGTAAACATGAGAAAATCAGTGGCTGATGCCTTCATACAGTTGAAATCTACAACACTACATTGTAACTTTTCATATATATTTTCTATACACGAGTCTGATTCACATATTTCTAACTCAACCTAAGCACCGGATTAACTCTAGCATATAAATACCATCAGGATCCGACTTTTCAAATCCCATGTTTCAGAGCATGTCTGTACAAACATGTTAACATGCCATTTTCTCAAACTTGTTACAAATAATATTTTGAGAATAGAATAAGACTATCGTCCTTTATTGAACAAGTTCAGAATGATTTTTTGCTCAAAGAAGATGGAAAGTTACACCCAAAAAAATGGGTAACTGGTCAACTCTTACCTTGGTCAACACGTACCTGTAGTGGTCAACCCGTACCTCTCAATTTTTTAATTTTTTTTTTATTACTTTAAGCCGTATACTAATGCATATGTTATAGTATTTTTTCAGATATCATTTAGGATTGACATCAGTTATTGTGAAAATTTTGCAATAAGATTAATTAAATATTTTGTGCATTTTGTATGATTACAATATAACTTGAATTACAAAGGTACGAGTTGATCAACAGGCGTCATTTGCCGTCTATTAAGTAATGATAAACGATACTGTGAAAGTTTGACATGATTACACTGACCATAATTGAGCCACACAATACAGGAAAAGCTTACTTTTCACCAGATTAACTCTCTTAATAATTGTTTGTATGACTTGAATATGACTTAATTTACAGGAGGTACGAGTTGACCAACTGGTATTAGCTGCCGCATAATAAGTACTGACAAGCATTACCAGTATAGTCATACTGTTCAAAAGTGTTCAAAGAATACAGGAAAATACAATCAAACTTAATTTTAAAAAGAATAACTCTTAATACTAACGGTTTAAAAAATGTAGGAATACATGTTAACTTAAGACACATGTTGACTAAGGTATGTGATGACCAAAGTCGGTACGAGTTGACCAAGGTACGAGTTAACTAAGGTACGAGTTGACTAGAAACCAACAAATGTGCATGGTAATATATAATAATACGTATGGGAAATGTAAATAACCAATTATCTGTGAAAATTCAACAGTATCCTCGAAATAACACCAGTTTGAAATAGGATCATTTTTTAACTACACTGAATTCTGACAGAAACATTAACACATGTCTTAAACCGTGGTAGACATTTTAAATCATGCCACAATATAGATAAAATTATGTTTTATCTCGCCCTCACCTTATTTTACATGCTGCCTCAACTTTTTAATGTCATTTATCAACAGTTTCAATATTCAAATGCACAGAAATATGATAATTCATATGTGTGATGCTATTCGTCAGTTTGAATGTTTCATATTAAAATAATTGAATTGTAATCAATTTGTTCTTTTAATATAGCTGCAATTAATAACAGATTCAAAGTCAATGAAACTGAGTTGAGCTTTTTCACAATTCAATTGCAACTAATCGTTTAGACTGTAAAATAATTTTACCAAGCCCTGTTGATTTCTTAACATTGGTTTCAGAATATTTATAAGTTCCATTAAAAGGAAGTAACCATGGAAATTTCTTTGGCCCGAAGTTCCCTACAGATCATCCTCATTTTACCAGTTTTGGAAGGGGATCAAAGAATGACTATTCTAGCCAAAGGACTTATCTTTCTGACCATCAGTTTTAGAGAAAGATTTAAATGTTGTTTCCTGTTGCCACGGCAACAAAAGTTCTTTATTGATCCAATTCATTTAAGCTACTTTGACAGAGAACCATTCAAGAAACATTTCAGAAAAGTTTGAATGAAATTGGCCCAGTAGTTGAGTTTAAATTTTGTTTGAAACACAAGTTGATGGAGGAAAGATAGCAGACAAACTATGATCACTTAAATAATGTTTAGGTTTCTGAACCATTAAACGTGCAGGAGATTCCAGTATGAAAAGTTCAGTTTTGCTAAGTGGAATACACTATCCCACATTACGTTTTCTATAAACCAATGAAATGCAGCTATCTTATCTGATCGTCTGTAATTCAATCATTTGTCAAAGCTGTGTAAAGATAATGCCAAGAAAACCAGGATAGGATTTCTCTCATCCCTATAGATGTTGTAAAGAAATGCTTCAACGCTGTAAACCATTGTTTGTCACATTAAGTTAGCAGTTTCATACTAATTTATCATTCACAAGAGACAATCATAGTATAAAACATGATATCAACTAAAGGTTATCAGACAATAAATTACATCACAATTCAGCCAGCTTCAATGAATAGTTCATTGACTAAGTTGAAAAAGCAACAAACAATGTTTTTTGGCACAGTAAGTAAATAAATATTCAGTGTATCTATACTGGAAGTAAGAGCTAACCAACCATTTTGTGTTTTGAGAATCGTCACTATATTAAAAGAAATAATGTACGCAATTTTGACAGGCTTACTTCAACTTTTTCAAATTCTTAAATTTTATCAAATTGAAAATGATATAGCTTGCTGAAATCAAAATCAACAGAATTTGTATCTCAATACAAGTCAATAAGAGTTAATCTGAACAATAATATTATAATGTATTTAAACTATTTTTGTAATGCGGTTGTAAGTCACAAAAACAGAATCATGTAGCGACTATTTCAACTATTAGGGTAAAGGATACCCCAGATGCCCCTATTAGCATTATTACGGGCACAGCCTGGCACCTGGGTAGCACTATCGACCTTCCATAAGCCAGCTGGACGGCTTCAACACAAAAACTTTACATCTTGGGTTGGATTTGAACCTGCAGCGGTGGGGGGGCCAATGATTTGAAGTCAGCAACCCTAACCACTCGTCACTGAAGCCACATTATTTTAACCATGATAGTGGAGCTCTGTGTTACAGTGGACCTTATCCAGACCCGCATAATGGAGATGCAAATTTTGGTAGTTGTTGAACGGTTCTTGCTATAGAGGTTAAATTGATTGTGAATTCTAACTACAGAAAAACTTAATATTGTTGTTGAAGAGAGGTTGATGATAAGAAGTTGTCCACTCTGGAGAGGTTGCACTGTATTACATGAAGAATTGAAGGTTAAGATTTAGTACAGTTAGACTAGGGTACAAAAATACTTACATCAGATGTCGCTTCTTTAACTTGATTGAAAAGATAATCAGTAATTGCACCACCATGGTTGGCATGAATTAAACCTGAAATACAATAAAGGTTTAACACACATCAATCCTATCTCTCGGAAAATAACAAGAAACTGTTTCATAAAGTGAAAATATACTCGAACAAAAAAATGCACCACTGTGACAAACAATATCTTTTACACACCAAGGGTTGATAAGAAGATATGCCCAACATAGGGTTCCATTTAAATAAATGGTGAGACTCATACTGGTATTGTCAGATTTAATCTAAGAGTTATAGTTTCTTCCCTCATTTGCTTTTAATAAGAATTCTGATCTAATGTAGTGGTGTAGGGTTGGTAGGCCATCTTGTTAGCTCAGTCAGTAGAGCGCCATACTTGTGTTTGAGGGGGACATGGGTTCGAGCCCCACATCGGACAAACTTTTTCGCCTTCATTTACTTAAATGGTGACAGCAGTGTTCGACAGCCCATGGTGGTTGAGCCTCAAATACCGGAAAGGGGAGGAATGTAGTAGTGTGGATTTTATCAGACAACATACTGATGTTAGGGGTTTGTGGGTTCGAGCCCCACATCGGGCACACCTTTTCCCTTTGATTTACTTTAATTAAAAATATAAAGTAAATTTATCGACGAAAAGTTAATTGGTGCATTTCTTTTTCGTTTAAATACATATAAATCTATAAATCACTACATAATACATAATTCACACTGTTCTACAGAAATAATGTAATCCCTACTCAAACATACATTACATAGAAACTGACAAAACAGCACAGTACATTTGTTTCATTTGACTAGAAAACATGGAGACAAAGAACTGGTTTTTAAATGACATAGTTTACTAATACACCGAGTCTTAGCTAATGACAAAGACAATAAATAATTTGTTAATAATGACACACATTTAGTTTTAAGAAAATTTGAAAACCCACAATTTTTACTAACTGATTCAAAATCTATTTATAATCAAATCTGTAATTAACACACAATTGTAGGGAAAAAGTAGTGTTAAGTTCTCGCAAATACATAAGCCACTGTCAACACATATCAAAGGGAGATAAATGTATAAAACATCAATCTAAGCTTAGTTATATACCATGGTGATGAAAAACATAAATGCGACCATTTTTTATCGAACAGCGATAATGTCAGACACTACATTGTGAGTGTAACTCTATATTAATCAATGTTAACATATTGGATACTTGATTCTAGGCAAAGTTTATAGTTTTTTATATCATAAAACATAATGGAGACAACTAACTAGATAAACATTGGTTTTTTATGCAAACAAGGCAATTACGGTATAAGTGGATATTGTCAAGATCCAATAAATTCACATATCGGTTTTTCAGACGTCTCGTCAACAGAAATGTTTGTGAATTGCTGACTTGAGTACACAAGGATGTACTTTTGCGAACTAGGAAAATTATGCTGACTGATTGTTTTATTGGGACATTCTTCAATACGTGAATTAGCAAACATGTCCATGCTGCAAACTTTACCACTTTATACAGTATTACAGGAACGAACGAACTGATTCGCGAAAATACACAAGTAAACAAACTGATTCCCGAAAATACACAAGTAAACAAACTGATTCGCGAAAATACACAAGTAAACAAACTGATTCCCGAAAATACACAAGTAAACAAACTGATTCACGAAAATACACAAGTAGACAAACTGATTCACGAAAATACACAAGTAAACAAACTGATTCACGAAAATACACAAGTAAACTAACTGATTCACGAAAATACACAAGTAAACAAAATGATTCACGAAAATACACAAGTAAACAAACTGTTACACGAAAATACACAAGTAAACAAACTGATTCACCAAAATACACAAGTAAACAAACTGATACACGAAAATACACAAGTAAACAAACTGATTCACCAAAATACACAAGTAAACAAACTGATTCACGAAAATACACATGTAAAAACTGATTAACGAAATTATCAGAATGATGGGGTTAACCAGAACCCATGTACATACCTAAAGCATATAGTCCACCACCTTCGGAGTACGCAGAGCCTGGGCTGCTATCTTTAGGTAAATATGTAGACATAAGATTTAATGCTTCCTTCTCGTGTCCCTTATGTATAACTCCCAAGCTTGCTGTGGCTGTGAACTTGGCCCAGTTTGTAGCACGGGCAAGCCAATCTAAATTATCTCTGAATATAACAACAGAAAAATATATTAACTAATATGTACTGGTCAAAATGGCAAACACATCAGTACTTCTCTCAAATACTTGTCTAATTGGTCACTGCTATATTAATATCTTACTTAAAATGAATGATGAAAATCAACCAAATTTGTCGCTATTCGAATTGACCTGTATCATAATTAAACACTTGAAACACAAATGTTCAAACATACAACTGCATAAAAATTGACCTGTAAGCGTTTTGATGCTACATAGAAATTCTTCAACATTTATAGTGAGTGACCAATTAATCAAGTTTCAGTGTATCTTGCATAATTTCTAAAATTACATGGATACCTCATTTTATTATGATAACAAATGAAATTTCAATTTAAGTTGATAAAAAGGTGTCCAAATGTTATGTAATAAAACATGTAAAATGGTTGGAAATCTGAATTCAACATATGATATGGGCAATATGTTGAAAGACATCTGAACAGCAGGGTACACTTCGTGAGCTTGATTTTTTAAATGCATGTTTAACGCATGAATAGAGAAACACAATGTAAAATATAGTACAGTAATTCTTCTTTAAGTAAATATGTAGTTTCCCTACCTAAGAAACTGGTCAGATGTTGTTCCACAATGCAGGAAAGCATTGGCAATAACTGTAGAAGAATGGCAGACTGAATTACGTACAGCTTCCTACAATATAAATCATACAAAATACAGTGTTGACTCACCAGCCTCTATCAATAATAACTAGTAACAATCTACACAAATAAACACCTAATAAAACACATACAGTCGGACCCTGTTCATTCGAATTCATTGGGTCCGAAATTTTATTTCGAATAATACATGGTTTCGAATACCCAATTTCAATTCGACGTGCCTAAGATGATAGATCGCGACCTGATATTTATATCGGATGATACCAAGAATTCGGATAGAAGGTTGTCAAATAAACGAGATCCAACTGTAGTTTGCTTTGTAAGAAATGAAATTATCCTATTATCATTCCTTTTATACAATAGCCAACAAAAGAAACTTCTGTAACTGGCCAGTCTTTCGGACGAGACTTTAAAAAAAGAGGTCCCGTGTATGATGCTTTACATCGAGCACGTAAAAGAACCAGGGATGCTTCTGGAACTGGGGCATCTCCTGTATCATGCACTATCCTCCAAAAATCTAATATGACTAACATTCTTCTGAGGCATCACCCATATGGGAAACCGGTGGCGACGATAAATAAACGCAAATACAACATTCTGTAACTGGTTCACTTTCACAGTTGCTCTCAGCTTTGCAACATAACACCAAGCCAAAATGGCTGTAATTGTTGTTTGTTTAATTGGGTTTAACACCATATTTCACCGTTCTTATAAATAACACATGGTGGTCAGCTGACTTGACCAGTTTACCTGATGTAAATTAACAGCCAGTACCAACTTGCCCTTCTACAAGCAGCTGACAACTTCCCCACATGCTTCAGAGGTGGAGGATAATTGTGTCTGCACTTAACCCAATGAGCCAGGTAAACAGCTGTAAGAGACCATTGCTCAACAATGCTTGACATATCATAACACAGCCATTTTTTCAGTTTTTGGGGAAGTATTGCGGGTCCTTTTGATATGGGAATTTTGCATCATGAATCACCAAATTTGGGTATTTATAAGGCTAAAATTTGAAATAATTTTACTGAAGGGGAATTTTCTTCCTTAGTAGGGGAAAATATATACTTTTTATTTGGGGAACGGGGTCCAATATAGGCCCCAAATTTGCCATAATAAAGGGCTGATAACATTTCATAACAGATACATTCAAACCACAGTTTACCTTTGTAGTTTTGAGTACAAGTAGGTCAGTTTTGTTGTTTCTAATGAGAAACTGTAGATGTAGATCTATTGTTGTGTCTCCACTAAGGATGGTCATAAGTTTTGTTAATCTTTCTTGAAGTATTTTCTCAGATTCAGACTAAATGGAGAAACAAAATGATTATGCTTCAACTTAAACAATGTGTTTTTAAAACATATCATCACATTTGACACATCAAACATATACACACATCAGATGTATTATATATAGATTTAACTCATACCTGTATTACTAGAATACTAGAAAGACAATTTACCCATTATTACTAGAATACTAGAAAGGCAATTTACACATTATTACTAGAATACTAGAAAGACAATTTACACATTATTACTAGAATACTAGAAAGACAATTTACACATTGTTACTAGAATACAAGAAAGACAATTTACACATTATTACTAGAATACTGGAAAGACAATTTACACATTATTACTAGAATACTAGAAAGACAATTTACACATTATTACTAGAATACTAGAAAGACAATTTACACATTGTTACTAGAATACTAGAAAGACAATTTACACATTATTACTAGAATACTAGAAAGACAATTTATACATTATTACTAGAAAACTAGAAAAACAATTTATACATTATTACTAGAATACTAGAAAGGTAATTTACACATTAAGTAATCAAACAGATCTACATTATACGGTGAGCTTTTCTGTCTAGATTATCATAAAAGCACAGTTCCATATTTTTTATGCCAGGAATTAATGAAATAAGTCAATAAGAAATACTTTAAAATACACGTGTTCGCAGTTAATGATAATGTAACAGCACTATATTATACATTAAAGTTAATGGATTGAGAAGTATATTCCTACATTTATGGTTAATAAAATAGCACTACATGTTTTGCAGAAGTAAACATCTGATAAAAGATTATAATCTATTTAACACTGACTAATTGTTTGGTCTCTTTAGCCGGTGTTGGAGTATTGCCCTCATCAGTATCCATTGATGTCCTGAAAGCAGACAACCCCAGGTTATATATCTGAACATTCCTTCTGTATATCCAAAATGTCAAACCTTGGATTTCACAAACATTTAAAACTTATAACGTATAAATGACAAAATCAATGCTGTTCAATCGTGGAACAGTAATAGTCTGAACATACAGTAAAACTTTACATAAAGACCACCTAGAAACTTCATCATCAGATCACCTCAAAACTAAAACCAAATTTCTTTGGAACTAGTGATGGTTTTAGTATTGAGGTATCACAGCATCATATTTTTTTATTATTTGTAGACAAAATTGCTACCAATCTACTTCAAAAGATTTTAAGCAAGTATATGTCTTTAGATTCATGTTACAGAGACCTCTGTGGTCAAGTGGCTACGGTCTCCAAATCACTTGCCCCATCACAGCTGAGGGTTTCCAAATCCACCCCCCAGCCCGTGGAATATAGAGTTTGTGAGTGAAGAATCTATTAAGCTGGCTTACAGAAGGTTGGTGTTTCTACCCAGGTGTCTGAGGTATTCCTCCAACCTTATAGCTGGAATAGTCGGTACACAACCTTGACTGTTCATGTGATTTAAAGATCCATTACAAAAACAATTATATTATTAGCCTCATGTAATTATTGTCATATTACCCTTCAGATGTATCCTTATCTTTATCCTTGTCCACAGGTGCATCAGACGCTTGTATTGGGGTTTTCTCTACTGTAATAGGGGCTGGTGCAGTGGCCCTTAGTGCTGTCTGGACACGATTCAGAAATTGTTGTGTAGCGCTGTCATACATGTCAAAAGCAATCTGGTAAGCCATCAAGACAGATGTCTGAAACAAGTCATCAACAAACTGTTACAATGTTCCATACAAATGAAACATCATACATATGAATTTTTCCATACCGATTGGTCAATATTTTGCAAGACATTTTTTCAGTGGCTGATCCCCTTATATAAACATAGCATTAAGAATTATCTGTGCATGACAGCATCATTCCATCTTCCTGATAATATTGACATGATTTATTTTATTGCTGCAAAACCACAGCAAAATGTACCTTAGACTGGGCAGTATTCATATCAAACCTACAAATTTTCCAGATAACTAACTAATCCTCGAGACATCATCTTTCATGTTGGACAGATTAGCTTCATTTTGTGCAAAACAACACTATCAACTAGCCTAGCATTGAAAACGGATAAATAAAGCTTCGATATCAATAACAGACAAGATAAAACACAGTAACAGATTCAGTTCATACAATACCTCATTTTCCTTCACCAATTTCTCAAGAACTTCGGCGACTGACTGGGCATCATCGAGAAAGATGTAACACTGTAAGATACAATATAGAGAGACAAATATATCAACTACGTAAAACAAAAGATCATACAATAATTCATGCAAGTATGATTTAACTGAATATTGTACAAACAGGGGTTCTATATGACCCTGGTGTTGACCCTTTGACCCCTGGAATTTCCAAAAAGCCACATTATTTACCCGAAGGATTCTGGCTGAATGGTCAGTTTGTCTCTACATTATAGGTAATATGGCTATAAAAGGGTGTTCGAAGTTATCGAAATGTCCCTTCAGATTCAGCAACTAGTGGAGCCCCTGACAAATATTATCTTGCAAATATCATATATAAAACAACAAAGGTCTAAGAGATATATTTACAGTAGCACTTCAAATTGAAACCTAAATAATCAGACCATAATTGGTTCAGAGAAAAGTTATGAGGTGGTCAGTTTAACGAGTTTAAATATGGTTGAAATATTTTTACATGGTCATTGAAAATACGGTCCTATTAGTGAGGTGTATTTAAGTGAGGTTTTTCTGTTGTATCGCTTATCCAATTGAAACTATTTCATAAGATTGAAATTATTATCGAGACAATTTTAAACCATAGCTCTACTAACTGACTCAACAAGGCAGGCTTATCTACCATAATGGTGAGAAGAAAATGATAGAATGTTATATACCATACCTGGCAAACATTGATATAATCTGGTGTAGCGAGACCCATGTAAAGTTTGGTGAGTACATTAAGTACTGTATTGCGGAACTGTCTGTTTTGTAAGAGTGACATGGTCACTTTGAGACTGTATGTAAGCATGTAATTCACATCTTCCTGTAAATATATCATGTAAACATATAAGGCAAACGCGAGACAAAATTTAAACAAGTGTAAATTTGCAATCTCCCTACCCACACAAAGTAATGCCTTGGCCACATGAAGCTACTGGGCAGTTAACAGGCCCCGTAAGGGCCAAAACCTTGAGAGCCTGTGGGTAACTGCAAGGTACGCTGTACAGGCCCTTGGTCAAACAAGACCTACGGTTGGTCCCGGGCCCATGGGACTTGAGGAACAGTATGGTCCATATAGCAAAGGGAAGTCTGTACACTTGGAGCATCATGTGACCCAGGACATAAGGAGGAAGCAGCATAAAACTAAGCTAAAAATTCCATGAGGTTATGTTCGGTGCACAAGTATTTTCTAAAATTAAGATGATTTTAATCATCAAAAATACATTTCGTTAGATAGGTTTTAAAGTGACAAAATATTTCTCTCATATAAATGTTTATATAGTTATATAGACTGTGTGAAATTTATAGTTATACAAAACAAGACGCTGAAATAAAACTATTCTGTACTAGCAAACAGTGACCTTGACCTTAATTATACAATGTAACTGAACACTTACACTCTCCAAGATGGCTTTCTCAAAAATATCAATTCTTCTGGTCTCCAAAGCAATACCAACAGCCTGAATATAAATACAGAAAGATGATAACAATACTAAGTGTGAGGCGATACCGAGTGACTTATGGAGGCTTTTTCATAAGTGTTGATGAATTAGTCAATGACTATGCTTTCTATCTAAGTTCCCTTTCAGTATTCCAAGGTGTAGGTAGGTTTCGATGAACCGACATGAACTACAATTGCAATATTCATATCCATAATCATACAAAAATATGAAAATCTGTGAAAAGTTAAACATACTAAGCGGCGCAAATTTAACAATGAGGAGTCAGTTCAGAACGTTGGGTCTTTGTAGTAGTAAATACTCCACATGTGTTAAATACACAACAAAGTGTTCTTAATATCAATAAACATTTCTGTTTATACGGTTTCTATAAACAAAAATTATAAAAATGTTCAAATAGACCAGAACAGTAAAAAAAGGGCTTCTTTAAATAGTAACCCAAGAAAGTACTCGACCGTAGTCTTAAGGCCAACCATTTCAGTCCTATACTGTCCAAGCATCTTACTCTGCAGTTTTTAACTTGAGATCAGACTCAATGCTCAACACGACTTTTTCATTCTCAACTAAGTTCTGTTGAATATGTACTTTCGCTACAAGTTTTAGTACATACCCAGACAAATTGTGTCACATAATTTCATAATCTATATGTTTCATAATCTTACCACAATTGACTTTAGAAAAGTTACAAATAAAAATAAAAAGTTGAAGATCAATCTCAAGTTGTATAATCAAAGACCCAAGACACCTAACCCTTCCCAAGTAAAACTTTCCCCTCGTTTTTTTTTCCGATCCTTATTAGACCAGTTCAGTTGGACCTAAAGTCAGAATTATTGACCAGTTAAGAATAACTGTAGACCTTTTTAATAATAACAAAACAAATCTGCCATCATCTTGAACTATTTTTTTCCAACCTGTTTGTACTGCTTGTCATCAAAACATCTCTGAAACATTCTGTTCACGACGGCTTCGAGACGAGTATCTATTGGCTTCTGGTCATCTTCAGGAATTTCAGCATTAGTCACGCATAGTTTAGTATAGTGATCAATGCATTTAGCTGAAAAAAGGTATTGATTTGTGGATCAATAGGTGAATAATTTTCAAACATTTCCAATAAGTATAAAACTAGAAATATTAAAATATAAGGAGTATAAGTATTAAAATAAATAAAGTTTGCAGTTTCTTTGACTTCTGGTAGCGACATTGACCAATTTTTCATGTTCCTCAAACCATGACTTTATTTCAATACTTCAACAGATGGAATAAAACTCAATTTTAGTACAGGGCAACCTTTCCATCTCTTATGCAAAAACCTCTCTTCAACAGAAGTATCAATTTTCCAGTAATAAGAATATTTATACTATCAATTTAACCTCTCTAAGGCAACAACCTCTCAATAAAAGCCAAAGTGTGTATCTTCCAAAAAGGTGGTGCTCTGGATAGGTTGTACTGTATAAGTCAAAGTTCGAGATAATACCAATTATAGTTCACCTTTAACTTAAATTTATTTATTTTACATCGATTGTGAAACAAGTTCTTACAACTTATACTAATCACTCTCGATGACTGCTTCCTGGCTACCAACCAGTACTTGGGCCAAATTTAGGGATTGTGAAATCCGCGATGAAACCCCGCCTAACGCGGGGCTCGAACTCACGATCTTCGGATCAGGAATCAGACGCTCTACCCCTCGACCGCTGCTCCTCCCTAGTTCACCTTTTGGTTCAGTTCTGTCTTATGAATATTCGGTTAGGTAAACAGAAGACATTTTATTCCGGAAGCAATATTCTAGTCAGAGAACTCTTAAGTTTAGGCTCATTATCGTTTAGTAACATGGCTATTGGATCTATTCACTTTTATCACAGCACATGAAGTTCTGTTTCTAGCCTTGGTTCAACATCATTTTATATTATAACACATTGATCTAATTCTACTTACCTAGTCAAATGTTCCAGTCATTAAACTATCAGTTATTGAGAATTTTATGTATTACGTATATTTATACAATCAAACCAAATAACTGAAAACTGGAATGGTAGTAATCGAATCCGAACCCTGAGACACCTGTATCGTTGCAGTCCTACCTCAAGACAGGGCTCGAACTCATAAATTTCAGATCAGGAATCAGATGCACTATACCTTGACAACAACAACTCCGTAAAGGTAAATGACTTACCAATGGTTGTATCAACATATTCAGATGTATCATTAACATTGAAGAGACTGCCAGCACCAAGTGCGTATGTCAGGGATTCTTCAAAGGCGCCAAGATGATAATATACCTATAAACACACAATGTATATCAATTATCACATTCTACAGTACAGTAAACCCTCACTGAATGATAACCTTAATAAACAGACCACCTCATTAATAGGACCATGCACATATGAGCGCTGCTATGGGATGTCCAACCTCTTCTGTAAGTGACGTCATTTCAAGAAAACGCAACATGTGATGTCACCATTTGCAAGCAGTAAACAATATTTACTCCATACGGTCACTTCGTTTTCATATTGTCATATGATGCAGATATTGTTTACTGTCAGTTCATCGTGAGGTCATATGTGACGTTTTCTGGAAATGACGTCACCAAAAGAAGAGGTTGGAAATCGTACAGCGGCGCTCATATTTTCAAGAAACAGTTTTCCATGTTTCTTCCATATTTCAACTCGATGATCAGATCACCTTTGCAAGGAATTGAAGTGTAATCAGCAGCTGTTTTAAAGATTTAAAACACCCGTTATAAAAAAAAATAATGAAGAAATATAATATCACCTCGAAAATGACACAATTTTCTTGGTCTGAAAAGGGTGGTCTTATTATTGAGGTTTCATTGTATACAATTTTCAAAAAATTAAAAAGTTTAAACCTACAGGCATTTTTAAGATTTCAAACAAAATATTTGAATGTTTCATTTCAACCAGAATCAGTTTTATTTCAAATGATCTCTCATACATCTCATGAATATCATAGACTTCCAAAGAAAAGTACAGTATTTACGGCATTTATTGTAGATTTTTTGGTGGAAAGTATACTTGCAACTATAATCAGAAAGGAATTTTTCTTCAGCATGTTACTGGCAGCATTTGTTGAATGCTTTTGGTATTATCAAAATGAAATATGATGGGAGAAATGACATAATGTTTACCTTTGAAGCAACAAGAGCAGCCAACTCTCTGTGTTTGAATCCTGTTTCCTCATAAAGAACTTCACTATAACAGAAAAACACTGATCAATATATTTGTTTTGCTATTTGAAAAATTAATGTCCATTTTACTTTAAAGGAAAATGTTTCTAATGCGACATCCTTATTTTGTAGCTACTCTAACATTTTGTACTTAGTATTGAAATAACTATATAAAGAAGACATTCGATTTTAACATTTTTGGTATTAAATGAAAGTTGAAAAAAAAAATTGTTCCGATATGTAAAATCATGAAAATTGATCTTTTGGTCACTAATGGAGTTTTGTCATGGTAACAGCTAAATATATCCTCCACAATAGGTACAGAATGGTTACACTTAACTTACATTTTGTCAATGGATTCTGAAATTTCAGCCCAGAACTGATTCACAATCTTGTTCAACTTCTCCAAGGCAAATACCTACAAACAATCAACCAGGACATACATTAAATATGTTCTTATACCACTCAATAAATGTATGTACAATTCAACCTTCTGATGGAGTTTGTTGTTAAATGTTTCGACAAAATACAAGTACACACATAAACAAATTAACAATAATTCAGTTTTGTAATAACATAATAATATATGAAGTAATATAAGATTTTTTCATCTGTCAGTTTCATAACAGATTCCATTTTGGAAAAAGGTTATGAAATGTTGCTATCACTGAAACTCAAGACAGTTTCAGTCAACTATCAAACCACTATCATGTTCTAAAGATTAAGATAGTGTAGCCATGAAGTGGATGACTGCAAGTGTACAAGTGACAACAGATATCTATCAAAATAAACAAATACCCGTTTTATATAAAGAAAAAAATATATCATTTTAGAAATAAAAGTTCTCTGTACATGTCATGTGTCATGTACAGAGTTTTTTTTGTAGTGGGGCTTTGAGTCTCATAAACAGCCTTGGCCATGCAGTGACTTTAGAGTATCAAGGTTATTAAAATTCATGAATATTTACCTTGAGTTGGGGTTCTGGTTCATCAAGTAAGGACAGCACTCCAGCTGAAACATACAAATATTTACATGAAGAAATAACACTTCAAGCATTCTGTGTATGAATTTATTCTTATTGCAAAGGCTACAGGTTTTACAGTAAATATTGATAGGTGGGAAATAAATTGAAAAGGGCGGAGTCAAATGTACACTTTAAATAAGTAACGAATAGAAGTGTTTCTAATATAAGAATGAAAATGTATCAGAGCTTTAAAGCAGCTTATACTGATATGTTCAAATTGAGTCACTATCACAGTTCAGTATTGTATTTGTAATAAAATTGGTAGGAATTTCATAACATGATTTAATTGCTTTATTTTTAACCTCAGAATAGATACTTGATTACTTGGATTTATAGAAAAATAGATTCAAATGTCAACAAGAGATGTTAAATGTCTAATAAAACCAGGCGCTCCACTAGGTGCTGAATCTCAAGGGTCATTTTGATAATTTTTGACCAAGGGGTCAACTCATGGGTTAAATGGAATGTCTGAAAACACCTCAATAATTCCATTGGGAGTGTCCCAGGAAGGTTGTGGGTTTGGTCCCTGACTGTGTCATAAAATAGAAAATTTTCTATTCATGTCAAATTCCTAAGTTTAACAAATTCCTCAGACTGATAATAAAGAAATGGTACTTAAAAATATACACTTGAAGCTGAGCTAGAATGAAATTTTAGAGAAGTTTTCTTCCTGTTACAATTTTTCTAAAAAAATAGTTTGGATCAACAATGCAAACTTTTTAAAACCTTAGCTGCACCTAATAGAAATTAAGGCATATGTTGGATAAACATTTCTCTGCCCAATCAACAAAATCAGATGCGCTGCAGCCAGTGACAATTTTCATATTGTTAATTGGCATAGGTTTAACAATAGGCAGGGTTGTAAACACAATTGCAGTGTCAACATTCAGATTCTATTGTAGTTTATTGCATTTTTATCCCTGGTTGCAGTCATTGTCACGAAATAATCTGGAATTACTGGTTGAGTGAGACTTGAGGAACATGTGGGCCAACGGGATTGTTCCTTCCCATTCAGGAGATCATATGTATGCCATAATAGTACGAAACCTTAACAGTTTAAAATACTCAAATATGAAATTGCTGTCAGGTGTAGAGCGAGCACATGTTGAGATTGTTGACTCTTGTGCTTGTTTTTTCTCTATTTGTCGACATTTTATTGCAGGGTTGGCATAAGGTTTTCACAGTTTTCAGACCAATTTTTTTATTTTATCTTATGATTCCATACTCCATACCTAGACCAGATTTTATTTTGTAGTATTTCTCACTTTCTCCAAATTTGAAGTATTTCCCGCAGTGTTTTTTTTCACTTCTAGGGGAATGGTGGCGGGGCCCTTTGATAGGGGAAAATAGCGTTGTGAGGTGAAAAATAATGTGCATAACAAAAAGTATACATTTCTATGTCTGTATTCACTACTCTTCCGTGTTGCAGTGATGTAAACATGTAAATATGCTAACAGATTAGTTAGTTTCATTACAGGTCAATATTTCTATCTTTCTGACTAAAAATATCAACATTACTGGCAACATCTCTGTCACTCATATCACCATGCAAGCAAATTCTCATAAGTGCATCCAAAGAGTACTCGGACAGTCTGTTCCTAGATCATGCTAGATGGAGTACACAATATGTTTATCAGACTAAGTGTAGGAGGGGAATTTTAACATACTTTTGAGTGAGGGGAATGGGTCGGAATTTCAACCCCAAAAAGGCCCGAAAAAAACAGTCCCGGAACAGCAAAACAGGTAATAACCTGCAGAAAATACTGCCCCGAGAAATAACATGCAAACGCTAAATCATTGTTTAAAATTGTTAACAAAGGCCTGATACAAATTGTTTAGTGTTTTTAATGTAAATGATACTAAAAGCAAATCTTTGCCTAAAAGTCGTAAAGAAGGTCGAAATGACCAGTCTAATAGCACTAAAACGACAATCATATTGGTTAGAAGCTTAAACTAGTACATAATGTATTGATTAAATGAAGCGGGAATATTTTTGGTGTTGTTGTTACAGAATGTTGACACACATCATGGTTTTATTTTAGTCCAACTTGATTTGAACGGGCGTCGTATTTTGTGACATTTTTTGCATTGGGCAAAATCTCGAGACCGTCCAACATGGTTAGCATTCAAATAATGCAAGTTTTTTTTCCTTCTTTGTCTATGTAAGTGCGACCCAGATCTGGTTCGCTGATTTTAACCCATGCATTTCGGATGAAAACAATCAATTGCAATAATAAAAATTACATGCCTGGAAAGAGCAATCATCATACGTTCATAATATGCAAACCTTTAAAAGATATGATCCATATTTTCAACACATCACAACAATAAACTACACTGGGGTCAACTTTTTAAACGTCCATCGCTAAAATACTACCTCGCTCGCTTAACATCACAGATGTGTACTGATTGGTCGATTAAACATACAGGTTATTTCACTGTACTGCAGGGTGTACGCGGAATTAAAACTTGATCTGGATGGTCTTCATCGTAATAGATATATTGAGCTCAATGACGGAAAGAGTACTTCAATGTATTTTGGATATATAAAGATCAAATAAAGCAATAATTCTGCTACAATATTACATAAATAAAAACAAGAGTATGCTTAGCGTTCAAATAGTATCTGTATTACAACAACAAAAAGACATAGTATATCACATATAATGTTTCCAACTTGAATCGTAAATTTGGTTTATATGAACAGAGAAAAAAAGGAATTGTTTTGCCTTTATAATTATAAGAACATGTCTTAATCTAAAGAGAAATAAATATGTTTTTATTACGGTGTTCCGTTAGGGCCATCCTGACATCGCTCACCGGCGATGACACGATGCTATGCACGATGATTTATCGCATCGTGCCATCAAATCGTGCAATCGCATCGAGTCATCTCATCGTGCCATGGCATCGTGTCATCACTAACGGGCGATGACACTATGCGATACGATGGCACGATGAGATGGCACGATGTGACGGCACATTTATAAGATTATACAGCTCACCTAACTTGACGATTTATTATGTACCGTGTAATCAAAGAAGTGGAATAAAAGTTAATATAAAATATTAAATCATCCTTTATTGATAAACTGTCGTACTTGTTTTTATTAAGGTCCCACATTTACATTGTTATGAAACATATGCAAAACATGTCAAAGCAAAGTAACGACAACGTGTTCATTTTTCTTCTTTCATATATTTGATACATTTATATTCTTTTCTTCACAGACATAGTCTTAGGAATTTTAGTACAAGTCTAGAATTACACGCTAGATTTTAATCGTTAGTAATACCGAAACTAAGATTTTCTTACACATGTAACCCATTCTTATAATTTTGTTTACCTGCGTGAACATTTCCGTCAGTATAATCATACTTATATTAGTATACATCGACAAAATAATGCTGATATTGTTTATAAAAACGGAACATAACAGAATTTCATAAGCATAAATTAAGCACACATTCATATCCAAAAAAACAAAATACAACTTGAAATATTAATGTCTATTTTAAAAGTATACTTCATATCGACTGCGTACGCTATCGAAGTCATTATTGATAACTGAGCATAACCCGCAGTAGCTAAATCCGCAGTACACATTCAACACTGTAGTATTTATACCACGCGCAGTGTACAAAATGTCGCCGAGGTAAACTGTCGATAGATTGAAGTTTAACACTTGAAAATAAGATTATTTTTCGCACATACACAGGTATTTCGATTAATTTTGATTAAATTGAGTAAAAGTAAAGCCAACTGGGCCATTTTTGGCCGAAATCGGACGATTTTTGAAAAAGTTAAACTTGTCGATGTCCGTGCTTATTTGAATGCTATCGATTCTAGGCTCTTGTGTATTGTACCCAGACTAAAACTGTCATACAATGCATGTGAGCTAGAGATCTAGTCTAGGTTTTATTTATGCTTTGGTCTAAAATAAATGGGGATGAGCTATTTTTCATAGGAAAAGCGGTATACTGAATTTTTACATTGTTTTCCAGTAGTTTTTTAACATTTCCCCCCTAAAAATGTTTCTTCAGTAACTTGGAAGAACAAAAAAATAAATGCTTATTTAGTCAGCATGGTCGGGACTCCACTTATCCACTTAAAATCGTCAACTATAAAACGATTTATGTCAACACTAAATTGACTTATGAAGACTGCACAAAACATGTTCCAAAATTCCAAGCAAGGCAGTGTCAGCTTCGAAAATTCCTTTATTTTCAATTTCTTATCTCATTCTCAATAGAACAATAATCGTAACGTGGACCGTGATTATAATCAACCTGTAACAATCCAAACACTTTAAATAACTTTGATATAAATCATTCAATTAATCCAAACCTGCTGAGGTGATCGTCGTCCTCATTTTTTACTGTTAAATCGAACTTATTCCAAAAAACTTTCTTAATTTCTTGCTGAGTAATAGCATCACCGGCAAAATTTGGCTAGCTTGGTTACTTTGAAACGAACATGTTCTATTCGGCGCTATTGAAAGGTTTGCATTCCACAAAGATGAACATGTATATTTTTTTCTGGGATTTTGTTGTTAAATTTATTTTGTTACATGATACTTTAAACTAATTCTGATGGTTAACTGGTTTTAAATTGAAATAAGTTTGGCGAATTTGATTAGTTTTATGTAATACTGAATAGAGAAAAATCAAGCCCGGCGTTCACATAAAACAAGCAATTTGTGAGATTTACTCTTAGTGAAGACAGGTTAAACAGTACTAAATGTTTTTGTTGCGTTTGTATGAAAAGGCACATGTTGGCACGGACAATATGATCACGGCAATAATGTAGTGTTTCAAGTTTTGTACTCTTTAAGAATAATACGGGACATTTCGGTCAATACTGTGTATTTTAATCTGTTATTTTCAGCTATGTAGTAGGTGTTAATAACACTTAATGTCGATAAATAATCGTGTGGAGTTGAATTGTTAGTAATTGTAACGCATGTGCATCAGGTGATAATTATCACTTAATTCAAGATTTGTTGCTTTTCAGGTGAGATTGTGAATATTGCAAAGATGTATGTCTTTAAATATAAATTATACTGTAACAACTCCATACTGTGTTTGTTGTTATATAAAGTGCATTTATTGTTTATCTGCATAACCATGTACATGTGTATATATATATATATATATATACTGTTAATATGTAATAATGACAAATAAATATATGATACCGTTTTCTATGATTAATGTACTACAAATATATCTGTCTTGTTCTTTTATAATTGATGAACTCAGCAGACCAATTTATTAAACTAGACTAAATACAACAAATATTCGATTTCAAAGTGAAACACCTTACACTATCTGTATAAATAGTGAAGAAGCTTGTCCTCGTTTTTTTATGATTCCTGTTGTTTTGTTTAT
The DNA here is from genome assembly GCA_032209605.1 of Mactromeris polynyma. Classification (NCBI taxonomy): domain Eukaryota; kingdom Metazoa; phylum Mollusca; class Bivalvia; order Venerida; family Mactridae; genus Mactromeris; species Mactromeris polynyma. Next base: position 8,671,972 of record JASFXZ010000011.1, on the reverse strand, counting down.
CTTTCCACTATCTATGTGAATATACATGAGTAACAACTATTACATTTTTTAATATATATATATTTTTTATTTTTTTTATTTTTCTTCCTTCTCCAACTCAAATTGTTAATACTAAGTCACGGTGATTTATTGTATTGTATATTTTGTGATGAACATGACTATGTACAATGTACACGTCTTTCAAATAAACTGTATGTTCTGTTCTGTTCTATATCCGATAGTTCATAAATCACAAAATCCAAAACTGAAATATTTATAATAATTTATTTATTAAATAAACTCATTTATATTTACACAACACATAAAGATACGTTGTAACATGATGATATTTTACAAATCAATCCTAATTATTTAACCATTTATAACAAATGACATGATACATAGAATAAAACGAACATAGAATATAGTATACATGTAGCGGACATATAGACAATAGCACATCTGGTATAAGCACTGGTATAAACTCATTACAGTATTTCAGTATATCAATATATTACATGACCTTTTTATCACATAACATCAACAACAAAGCACATTTTCAATAAAACCTATTTCAGTATATCAATATATTACATGACTTTTATATAACATAACATCAACAACAAAGCACATTTTCAATAAAACCTATTTCAGTATATCAATATATTACATGACCTTTATATAACATAACATCAACAATAAAGCACATTTTCATTAAAACTCATTGCAGTATATCAATATATTACATGACCTTTATATTACATAACCTCAACAACAAAGCACATTTTCAATAAAACCTATTTCAGTATATCAATATATTACATGACCTTTATATAACATAACATCAACAATAAAGCACATTTTCATTAAAACTCATTGCAGTATATCAATATATTACATGACCTTTATATTACATAACATCAACAATAAAGCACATTTTCAATAAACTCATTGCAGTATATCAATATATTACATGACCTTTATAACTATGTTAAAAAGAACGCCTCAACAGAAATGAATGCCTCATCTGACGCCTGGATATAAAGTTGCGCCTGTTTCGCCGATCGGATTGAAAAATGACGCCTAGTTCACCGCCTTATTTTTGCCCCTATTTTGAGGTGTCCTGCTGACTGCCGCCCGGTTTCAGACAAATGCTCAATCTCAGGCGTCATTTGAACTTACTGATTTTCTGAGATTTTCTTGATTTCACTCCGGAATATTGTAAGTCCAATCTATGCCCGAATACATGTACTTGTTATTTAAGAATGACATAATTATATAATGAACACTTAGAATTTTTTATCAGAAAATGTTCATGAAGGTATTGCAAGACGGAAAAATAGTAAATTCATACTTAAATACAAGAAATTTTGATGGACTGTATCAAAAATGGAAATTTGTTTAGCAATTTTAAAATGTCTCCCATGTAATTATTTTAATTTTAACATGAAACATTTGATTTTGTATTTTAAAATCAAAATTTTCTAAATGGGAAACATATAAAATACCAAAACTGTGGCACAACATAGAATCCCTCACTTTTTTATTTTGCATTTCATATCAATTTTGAAATATAAATATATTATTTATAATCTCTAAAATGCTCAACTATAAATAAAAAAGCTACAAAGAGTTATATATTTCTAATACTGAACCATAGAGTTAAATATAAATATAGACAAAATGTTGTAAATTAAGAATCAATTGATCACATTATGGTTTCTGAATACAACATTTACTACTGTTTATGTGACTAAATTCACACAGATACATGTATGTAACACTTGTTGCCATTCTTTCAATAAGTTTGTTCATATTCAATGAAACCCTCAGTTCTCCAAAATAAATGACCACTCAGTTCCAGCAAGTTGAATAAATAAATGTGGAATAGAACACCTGAGGTTCCCAAAGGCAAGTGTATTAATACACACATGTAGTCATATGATAAGAACTGACTCCTTTGCTCTATGATCTGATAAGACTTGAATGGCTAACTGACCAATCGCCCTCCATTGCACCTCACATTGAGTTGAGTTTAACAAAGCTGATAAGCTTTCCTCTTGGGATATTTGTGGCCAATCCATTCTGTGAACAGGGGTATAAACAAATATTCTGACACTAGGAATAAGGATAACAGACCAAATGTTACCATTTACTTCACTTAATTTTTTAGTTCATTTTTTGTACTTTTTATAAATGCATAATTATTACCATATAGAATATGATTTTTCAAATGGATTACCTGAAGGGATTTAACGAACATTGGACTGTTCTATACACAGTTTGAATTCAGCGGCTTAAATTGTTTACACAATGGCTGTTTTGGACGGACTAATAGGCTAACTTTACAGCATGGACCTGATTTGTAATTGTCTGCATTTTAAACCTACAGTGATCAGTGATTTCTTGATTCTGTGGATATAGATATAAATCTATTTTCTTAGAAAATGTTCAGTCTCTGAGTGCTGTTGATCAAAAAGACAAAAACATTGGAAATGCTGGGTAAAATTTTTGACCCAAGAATAGAGGATGTCATGGTGGGAAAAGATCTACAATGGGACCATATTATAAATCAAAGTGTCTGAGGTTAGATTTTAAAATATGATCTTAATACATTTTATTTGTTGCTAAATTAAATTACTAGCTTGATGCATACACAGAATTATGAACATGCAAAGTTCTTGCATTTGAAAGTCTTGTCTTAATATAACTTTCAGTTTTTAAAGATTTTTATTGCAAATTAAGCTGCTTAGATTTGCCTTGCTCAGCTTAAGTGGAATGCCTATTTTATGCAAAATTGATGTCTCTTACTTGCAACAGTAAATTTTGTTCAGATACACTAGCTAGGTAAACTGCTTAGATCAGACGAGTCTGGCCAGGAACAATGATTTTGTGCTAAAATGTTAATTTATAATTATAATTATGATACCTCCGAATCACAATATGAGTCCGCATTCATAAAAAATTAAAAGCTTCATATATTTTACCATGTAACATTTGGATGATAATGTATAATATAACAGGTAAAAGTCTGTGTTTTCATGGAAAATAAATGTAAAAAATCTGTTAGAATGGATTTTTGTAATTTTCTTCTTGCTTTTAAGTAAAACTCAAATGCTACTCTGTTGAATACTTCAGGTTAAACTGTTGAAACTTGAGATCTGGTGGATTGGAATAAATTACAGAACTTGCAACATCCACAGCAAGGAACGTTACTTTCTTACATACTGGCTAACTGAGGTTAAATGTCGGAATAAGGATTTGGCCAATTATAGAGGACTGGGCATTGGCAAAGCAAAGCTTCATGGAGACAAGCCACCACTTGATTCAAATACAGTGAAAGACATCAAAAGTATATACAGCGTTATTTTCAGTACATTCTAACACTTAAGCGTTTTAGAGTTCATGTAGAGCTAATAACATTTGACTAAAGATGTTTGAAATGTGAAAAAATAGTAAATTTCATAGAACATTGTAAGTCAACTTTTTATACTTTTTCATCAATAATAATAAAAATAGCTCCTTTGAGAATGAGTACATACATTGTTTTATCACATAACTTGCACTCCAGGAGTGGCATAAAGCAGTGACATAAATATCATATGTAACTAGTTACATAACTAGCCAGTGTGACGTCACTTATGACGTCATAAATGGCCAGTGTGACGTCACTTTAAATGACAGCATATTGTTTACAATTGTTCTGAATTTCGGCATTTATTAAAAATATTGTTTATTTAAAGATTGATAGTGTTATGTGATAAATAGAATCTTACATTCGTGCTTATTTGATATTGTTTTTATGAAACTCGTCGACTGAAACCAATATGAAGCTCGGCAGAGCCTCGCGTCATATTATTTCAGTCGACTCGTTACATAAAAACCATAACAAATCAGCACTCATGTAAGATCCTCTATTTAATGTTACTGCTTTAGTGTTGAACTAAATTTCTGTGGTAAGACTTCTTATAATGGACTGAAGCTGAGTAAGACTAAACTTTTATAAAGGCAGTTACATTTTTTGACTAAAACCATGTTAATATTCTTAAATGATCTCGAGTTGTATTAGTAGTCATTACAGTAACTTAAACATTGGTTTTCAGACTATTGTGTCATCATGATGTGAAACAGACAGAATCGGCTATGAATGCAAAAAGCAGGAGAAAAATCTATTAAAACTGAGAAGTGTGGAGGACATGCTTTATGCTTTTGTGATTATCAGTGATTTTAAAATGGCAGTTAAAATGATGTGGATGTTGCTTACTTGGATGTTTAATGATGACCTTCCACATGTCACTGGCCAAATGAAGATGGCTGTTCAAAACTGACCATATATATTTGACATTCTTGAGTATAAATCTTGGTGAACATTTTAGAGAGAAATTAGTGATTTTTAAAGCATAATTTTTAGCTACTTGAATATGATTACTATATACATGTATATATATACAGACATTTGAAGCAAGGTTTGTTTTTGTTTACTTTATCAAATCCATGTCAACCAAAAATATTTTGCATATTTCATTATTGATTTTATTTCAGCAATTTATTGATTATCGCCTAGTTATACAGCACAATTCGACTCCATGATCAGCCACAAATTCCATGTTGATGCGTCACCGGGTTTCTCTATTTGACGCCTGCCTGGTTTCTGCCTTCTTTATGCATGGATTCCAAACACCTGGTAAAATTGACACCCGGTAAAAATGACTCCTGTTCTTTTTAAATACTACACATGGTATAAAACGACGCCTGGTTAGAAATGACGCCTGGTGATTTACATATTCTGTGTCATTTTGACGCCTGGTTTAAGCTATTTGACGCCTGGTGATTTACATATTTCGGTTTAGGCTATTTGACGCCTTGTGATTTACATATTTCGTGTCATTTTGACACCTGGTTTAGGCTATTTGACGCCTGGTGATTTACATATTTTGTGTCATTTTGACGCCTGGTTTCTGCTATTTGACGCCTGGTATTTTCCTATTTGATGCCTCTTTTCCGCCTCTTTTAGACTTTTTTAAAGCCTTGTTTCCCAGTAACCCAGTAACCTAGTAATTTTGAACCCAAATATGTTCACCGCACAGTGCCAATGTGACCTGTTGTAAAGTTAGAATGTTTCTGGCATCTCTCCAGTATTTCCTGGTTACATAATATACTACATGCAGTTCTATGTTAGGCGGGAAGCACTTTAAAAATGCAATTCTGTTTTCAAATGGCTGAACGAGGGATTGAATTCATGACCTTCGGATTTGTAGTCAGCAGCGTTAACCATTGAGCCACTGGGCCAACTATATTAATGAATCGTTGGTGCATGTGTGTAACATACTGCTTTTGTACTGCATTAAGAAGATATTTTTATGAATAAAATAGTCATAAATCAGCCACTTTAGATGTTTTCCTAGCACAGATGTTTGCCAATCACCAAAATCAGTACATGCATTATTATATTGAATAGTCGCGTAAAAATATACTTGTCTCCTGTGAACGCCGAACAGTCTGATATTTTCACAACTTTCTTAAATTCGCAGAACTTTCTCACTCATGAACTTCACCACATATGTACAGTAGTTAGTTAATATATTTAACATAAAACAATCAAGAAATAAAATATAATATAATTCTCAATTGCAAACTATACACTGTATTTTATAAACCAGTTTTTAAATGGGATTTTAATGTCATGTATACACATACACTAGTATAGTTAAATAATAAATACAAAAATACAGATATTTTTCTAATTATCTAATTTATGCAATGCCATACATGTTTGCACAAATCTTATCATTATTTAATCAGATTCATTTAATTTTATTCTCATTCATAGTATTACACTCATAATCTCAATTTTAATAATTTTATTACCTCCCTTTACTTTTGAATTTTAGTATATTCTACCTACACAGCTATCAGAGAAGAGACAATGTTATGTCCCTTTAAAAAATACTAACATCCTGTATTTAAACAATAAACACATACAATTTATATCTTAGATGTTATATAACTGTCATATTATCTTGAAGTTTGATTACATCTAAAAATAAAACAGAACACTTGTGGACAGTTGCTGCGTAGTTGTTAGAACTGAAAATCTCCAGTTAAGTTTTATGTAAGTTTTACTTATATTCTATCAATAATACAGGTACACAGGTAGCGGATCAGTGGTCCAGTGGTAAAACGCTGGACTTGTAATCCAGGGATCGCTGGTTCGATTCCCCGCTCCATCACTGACCGTACTAACAGTCTTTCGGACGAGACTTTAAAAACCGAGGTCCCGTGTATGATGCTTTACATCGAGCACGTAAAAGAACCAGGGGTGCTTCTGGAACTGGGGCATCTTCTGTATCATGCACTATCCTCCAAATCTAATATGACTAACATTCTTCCGGAGGCGTCGCCCATGTGGGAAACCGGTGGCGACGATAAATAAAAGCATATACAACAAGGTACACAGAATGGACAACTCTGTTATCTCACAATATATTTGATTACTCTAGTTCATACATTTTCACTACATCACTGCCCTGCATGGTAACAAACATTCTATTCAGTCCCTGATGAAAACACACTGAGCGTGGACTTTGTAATCCATCTGTTTGCTTCACAGCCACACCAAGTTTCTTCCCATTCTCACTGAATTGTACCACATTGTGTGACTCGCTCCCAACTACAAACATGTTTCCTCTACCATCAACACATACACCATCTGCATCCTTCAGGTCAGTTTCTGTAACAGTGGACAAATAATTTCCCATCCCATCAAAACATACAAGTCTATTGTACCCACCTCCAACAAACATTCTGTCTCCACTTTCATTGAATGTAACATGTTGACTATAGTGGAACAGTTCATTCCCAGCATTGTCTCGTGTAATTGTCTTCAGCAGGGTACCAGTCATATCATAAACATAGAGTGAAGCACCAACATAATCTGTCACATAAAGCTGACCATCCTTGAAAGCAATACCATAACAATCATGAGACATTTTAATTTGTCTTGTAGGAGTCATCTTGTTATGAATGGAAACAAACTGGATATTGTTGTGACTCCGACATGCAACAGCAACTTCATGTTTACTGATACAACATACACCACGAGGTACAGAATCTAAAGTACAATAGTCAACAACTGACATCTTCTGTATATCAATACGTTTTAGTTTCTCATTGTTAAAATCTGTGACAAGTAGTTGGTTATCATGTGTCAGACAACATCCACTGGACCAGCATGTCTTAGTATCATGAGAAAGTTTCATGGTAATATTTCTACTTCCTTTGATTTTGTAGACGTCGTGTTTCTGCTTTCCATGTTTCTGTACTTGACCAATACCTTGTAAAGCTTGGATATTGTAGGGGTCATGTTTCTGTACTTGACCAATACCTTGTAAAGCTTGGATATTGTAGGGGTCGTGTTTCTGTACTTGACCAATACCTTGTAAAGCTTGGATATTGTAGGGGTCGTGTTTCTGTACTTGACCAATATCTTGTAAAGCTTGGATATATTCCTTCAATGATTGGTCAGGAATGAATGATATCTCTACGTCTGTATTATGTTGTAATTCTTGCTTCATCTTCTCACCGTCTGCTTCTTTTATTTTTCCTTGGGCAATTTTCGTACAAACAAAACGTTGGGCTCTATTTCCTCCTGATTGATTTAGCTTTCCGTCTGTCGTCTGCAAATCTTTACAGATGCTATCAACACTTTGCTTGGCTTGTAGAATTTTTGTTTCTAGTTGTTTGTACACAACTTCTATTTCTTTGCGTGATGACTCGGCAATTTTACTCAAGATGGCTTCCAATGCTTTTTGGAATGTACTGACTTGACCTAAAGCTTCTTTCTTTGCTTTATTCAAAGTCTGAAGTTGGGTATTTTGAGATTTACTTGCATTTTCCATGGATGCCATCATTTCTTTCAGAAGACTGTGCATCTGTTTGCAGTCCGACAACTTAAATATGGCGTCAATCATGTCTGGTATAGAATGGATGTGACTGTCATGACAAGATCTGAAATGGAATGATTTATAATTATATTCTGTATAAATGTATAGAAAACACATTTAAAACATAGGACGTTGTGACAATGTTCATATGTAGCCTATTGATTTTATTTTAAGTGTTTTACAATGTAAAACTAAGCACTGACATACTTAAGAATGTAGATATAATATATTGCTTGAATACATTCTGCCCATTGAACATTTATCAAATGATTGTGTAATGGAAATTATTGAATAAATTTTAATAAAATGAGCATGTAGATGTCTAATATTTTGCACTAGGCCCTTGTCAGTGTCAACACGGACAAATATGTCCGAGGTGTTAATGGGGTTGTACGTTCGAGCTCACTTTTCTGTGTTGTGGAGAGGTAATTATAATTATGTAATGGTGTGGGGTTAGACGGCCGCCCTGTTAGCTCAGTCAGTAGAGTGCCATACCAGTTTTTAGGGGATCGTTGGTTCGAGCCCCACATCGGGTGCACTTTCCCTCTTGATTTACTTCATGCTGGCAGCAGTGTTTGATGGTCCATGGTGGTTCAGCCTCAACTGCCGGAAGGGGGATGAGTGTAGCGGAGAGGTAATTATAATTCTATCATAAAGTTGATATTGATGTAAATAAAGCATTACTTGTGATCTTTCACGAAGCATGTAGAACAGCCAACAACATCATGACCTTCACAGTACATGTCCACTACTTTGCCTTTATGTATGCAACATCGTTCAGTAGGTATTTCCAACAAAATTGAATGTTGACTGCTCCCTTGATTTCCTTGACTGACATCCATCAGATTGTGGGTTCTCAGTACTGGGACATTCTTGTGGGCGTCGGTACATGACTTACAACAATATCCACGGCATTCAGCACAATATTTCACAGCTTCTACTGTCTTGTTTTCGGCTGCACAAGCAGTACACACAAAATCAAATGCCTCATCCGACATTTTCAGCGGTGAACGCCCTCCAAACGCCATTTTCAATGTCTGACTTTGAACCCTACTTTCGATTTCAGAAAGAAAAAGGAAGTTGTCAACACCCAGCTAACAGTCAATAGGGGGGGTTCCAGTCAACTCGTACCGTAGTCAACTCGTACGTCGGTCAACTCGTACCGTTTTTTGGTCAACTCGTACCGTAGTCAACTCGTACCGTAGTTAACTCGTACCTTCATTTTTTTAACAGATAGTATTAACAGTTATTCATTATAAAATTAAGTGTTACTGTATTTTCCTGTATTCGGTGAACATTTTGAACAGTATAACTATACTGGTTATGTTTGTCAGTACTTATTATGCGGCAGCTAATACCAGTTGGTCAACTCGTACCTTCGGTAAAACAAGTCATATTCAAGTCATACAAACACTTTTTAATAGAGTTAATATGATTTAAAGTAAGCTTCTCCTGTATTGTATGGCTCAATTGTGACCAGTGTAAACATATATATCTCTTTTTATATTAATGTATAATGTACACATTTCTGGGAACAAACGATCTTCATATTATATAGATTAAAGTTATATAAGAGTACAAAAATGGAAAGGTACGGGTTGACCAAATATTAAGGTATGATTTGACCAAATATTAAGGTACTAGTTGACCAAAACAGGTACAAATTGACAAAGGTACGAGTTTAATTGACAAAGGTACGAGTTAACTACGGTACAAGTTGACTACGGTACGAGTTGACCAAAAACGGTACGAGTTGACCGACGTACGAGTTGACTACGGTACGAGTTGACCGGTAAACAATAATTACCTCCCTTACTCAAATTGAGGCCCCGTAATGAGGTTCAATCAAGCATGAAGTTAAGGCCGGTAAATTTACGCCACGTAAGGCAATATAAAGTGTGTTTTCACCAGGGACTGAATATCATGTTTGTTACCATGCAGGGCAGTGATGTAGTGAAAATGTATGAACTAGAGTAATCAAATATATTGTGATATAACAGAGTTGTCTATTCTGTGTACATGAATTATAGATAGAATATAAGTAACACTTGCATAAAACTTAACAGGAGTAATTTTCTGTTCTAACAACTACGCAGCAACTGTATATATATATGTGGTTTGTTCTATTTTTAGATGTAATCAAACTTCAAGATAATATGACAGGTATATAACATCTAAGATACAAATATGTTTGTTTATTGTTTTAATACAGCATGTTAATACTTTTTTAAAGCGATGTAACATGTTTTCTTCTTTTCTCTGATAGCTGTGTAGATAGAATATACTAAAATGCAAAAGTAAAGGGAGGTAATAAAATTATTAAAATTCAGATTTTGAGTGTAATGCTATCAATGATAATAAAATTAATGTACCAAATTAAATAGAGATAAGATTAGTGCAAACATGTATGACATTACAAAAATAAGATAGTTACAAAATAACTATATTTTATGGTTTTAGTTATTTAAGTATAGAGTACAGAGGATATTAAATAGTAAATATATTTTTTGCAAATAGTAAACACTGGGACATAGAGAAAGCTATGATGTCTTAAACTGATTGTCAATTAACTTAAGATAATTCTGAGATACTATGTCCTGTCTCATTAAAATGTCCACCAATGCTAGAACCAAACTGTAAAGGATTTGTAATTGAACATATCATGCCTGAAATTATTAAATTTATTGGCTTGTTTGCGCAACATACATGTACATGTACTGCACTTTGCATTTCTGACAAGTCTTTTGATAAGCAAGTTGCTCTTTACATAAAATGATTTTGCAATTTGTGAACTGTGAAATGTTGCTACATTTTTTTCACCTATAAAGATCCACTTTTACTAAAATAGAAATCCAAATATTTGTTTTCGTTGTCCACTTCTAAATTTTCATTATTTAATCTAAAATTATACTCCAGTTGTCTTCCTTAAGAAAAAAGCAAGTACCTTAGATTTCAACACATTTACTTTTCATCTCCAGTTGTTACTTAGGGGTGTAGCTTAGCTGTAATTGATGTTTAGGCCTAGTTTTATGGGGAGTCCAGGGGCGTGGTTTCCCCGGAAGGTTTTTGTAGCTACATCGTCAAAGATGTGTTTTGGTATATATTTCGTTCTAGTAGATATGCTTACAATAACATCAAACACGTATATTAAATATCGTATTGCAGTTTTGGCCATATTATATTTCCTATTTTTCGAACAAGGTGTAGGCCGCAGCCTCCACAGCCTATAGGAATCTACACCCCCTGTTACAGTATGGTTCATCAATAGTGAGTGTGTTTTGTAGGTCCTTGGCTGTTTCAGCTAGTATTGCAGTATCATCAGCTATATAATAAAATGAAACTTTGAACAGATCAGACTGTTCACACATGTGATCAGCATCTTGTTGATTAGGAATATGTTTGCCTTGGGTATCATAATTATATTTGAAGACATCATTAAGATCATTAAGAAATATTGAAAATAATAGAGCAGACAAATATTCACCTACATACACCAATATTACAGGAGAAAAAGTTCGATAACTCTGAATTGACCGTTACGCATGATTTGGTATTATTATACATGTTTTTATAAGCGTTTGACATTTTCCTGTGATTCTCAATGATGTTATTTTATTCCATAGCGCATTTCTCTATACCGTGCCAAATGCTTGTTTTAAATCAATAAAGGAGCAAAATAATTTATTTTTACTATTACTTTATATTGTATAAATTGATGTAGAATAAACATGTAATCTGCAGTCAAAATACCTTTCTAAAGTCTGCTTGGCAGTTATGTAATAATTCATTAGACTCTATGTAGTTGCTTATTACTGTGTTAAATCATACCTGTGAACAATTTTCCTATACAACTTAATAATGTTATAGGTCTCACCGTCTGTAATTTTCAGGTTTTGTGATATCACCCTTATTGTTGTAGATTGGATTGATGATTCCAATCGTCCAAGATTCACGGATAATCCCACAGTCAAATAAATAGTTTATGATAAATACACTTAACAAAAGTGTTAAGTGCTCCGCTGACATATTTAGGATATACATGTATATAGACGAATTTCATGTTTTGTTTGAATGTCCATTGTACCATGAAATGCATATACAATAATATAAAACAGTATTACAAAACAAAAATACAATATACCAAAATTTATTGAATTATTCAGCTCAGAAAGTAAGACTGTTGTTAAAAATCTGTCATTGTTGATTCATGAAGCTTAAGAAATAAGTAAATTCATTTGTATTGCATTTTCTCCTCACTATTCTGTTCTTTTTCACATTGTATCGATGAAAATGTATTGAGTATTATATTATGATTTATATTATATACTGAAAGGATAAAGAAACGCAGGGAAAACATTTGAGGTGATTTAAAGTGATGTGTTTTGTGTTATATACAATATTTTTATATGAGTTTAAAAACATCCTTTAATCAACAGATTATCAAAATTTCATTAGATTTTGACTGATAATTCATTAGTAATTGAAGCACATTTGACGGTACCCCCCACTATTGCAAAGTGAAATCGACTTATGATGTACTTTGCATAAGTAACAAAATTAATCTTGAAAACAATTCATATGATCGAATAAATGGAGTCATTTCCACTGTCCCACTTTTTCGAATCATTTTCGTTACAACATATAAATTGCTAAATTCGAACAGTTTATGTCCCCTGAACAAACTTTACCTTTGACTTCATTAAGTACGCTACATGCGAAAGTTTTGAGGCATGGCGTTAAAACCCGAATAGAAAGTCGCTAGAATGTATTAATAAATTACTGTGTGACGGTTTAATTCATCATTACCGTACACCATACAATATTTGTATGCATTTATATAAAATATTTTGGATTCTATGAAATGTACATGTATAAACGCTGCTGTTGCACATGGCATATTAACAACAAAATGAGTAGTTGACCCTGCCAGATGTATTTTGTGTTGAATAGGGATGTCAACGAATATTCGTTTGTACGTCCGAATATTCGAATATTGATTCGGCATTCGAATATTCGATAACATATATATTTTCAATATTAAAGCTGAATGCAAGTGAATTAAATTCCAATGATTGGCATTATCGCATTGAATGACATTTTAAGCGTGAAAATAACATCTACAGGTGTTAATTGACATGTCATGTTGTACAGTTTGGGCAAGAGAGATATAACACTCCGGTGATTACATCTTGAGTGATCAGAAAATATATCAGTTGAAACACTCTGATTATATCACGCTCTATCATGTGTGAATAGAAATGTACTTTGACTGGACCAGGTTGACACTATCTGAATCTCCTCCTTGAAGTGATGATTCCTTATATTTTTTAGCTCACCTGAGCAAGAAGTGCTCAAGATTAGCTATTGGGATCGCCCTGTGTCCGTCGTCAACCATTTAGACTGTTAAATGTCTAGAGATAACATCTTTTGTCTAATCTGCATGAAACTTGGTCAGAATGTTTGTTCCAATGAAATCTAGGCCAAGTTCGTAATTGGGTCATGTGGGGTCAAAAACTAGGTCACTATGTCAAATTATAGTAAAACCTTGTTAACACTCCAGAGGTCACTCGGGAATAGGTCTATTAAAAGTTTATTTTAGCTGCTGTACTACAGCGTTGGCTCGTTTACGTTTCGATACGTTTCTTGCTTCTGCAGCTATCTTACACATCTTCTGGGCTCCTGTTTCCAACCCACAAGATGATCAAAGGCTTTCATGACACGTTCAATTGTTCTTGTTCGAAAAACTTCATATTGCTAATTGAGAATTTCAAGTATCATTGCCGTCACATGGTGTCATTTCCGTTACAGTCACTTTTACTTGACATAGAAATATCCCCAGATGTTTCAAGATATTTCTTAATGTTAAACATAAAGTATGCGTAAATAATTGTATATGAGATCAAATTTAATGTGAGTCACTAGAAATAATTGAATTGTGGGATTGTTGTTATCTTCAACAAATGAGGAGAATAAAGTATCTATTTATCTATCTTTCTTATCTTTCTATCTATCTATCTGTATTTGTCACGTTACGGAAATAACACAAAGTTTTGACCCTTAATTGACTTTCAAACTAGCACAGATGGCTAAATAAAATTAAGAAGTGTGGACATATATGAAACATTTCTCGAAATGTTTCTGAACTGAAATGAATTGGTTGGAATGCAGTTCTTTTTCTCATTTATCAATAAAAAATAACAGGTCGTAATGCACATAAAATATAGAACGACTGACATACATGTATGTACATGTCATGATGTGATTAAAATATTTTACCTGATTTTACCTATTTTATGTCTTTAATGAAATATTTCAATAGCTGTACAGGGGCGTAGCTAGGCCTTTTCGAAGTGTACGCACAATTGGGGTTCAAAGCGGCTGACGTTTTCATAGGAGAGAAACCTATTTGTTTAGCCAAATTGAGGCTTGTATAACTCACTTTGTATACTGCAGGGAATAAAAAGCGTTCGTTCAAATATAAGGTAAAGAAGACTCTATCTATTGTACTTCTTGAGCTGTTATCGTCTGATGAATTCAAAATATACGGCCTGCAAACGCTTCATCCCATTACATCTCGGGTTTTATTTAATTTTTAGCCTCTTCTATTTTTTTATTCCGATGACGAATTGTACTCACGGGCGTATTGTGCGTAACAGCAACAACGCCACTGCTGTAGATATAATAAAGTATTTATAATTATTTAAGATATTAAATAAAATGCGTTGTACTTAACGTTTATGTTTTTGTCATTTTTACTGTATCCTTACTAAAGACACCACCTGTCTTAAGAGACCAATTTTCCTGGTTCCATGAGTGGTCTCTTAAAAACAGGTTCGACTGTATAGATATATGGATCTTGAGTAGGTCTAATACAATCAGTAATCAATTAAATGAACTAGATTTATATGTGTGTGTATGTCGGTAAAAAGCTGTATCCAGTAAAACCTCACCTATAGACCACCTCCATAATAAGACCACCTCCATAATAAGACCACCTCCATAATAAAACCACCTCAATAATAAAACCACCTCAATAATAAGACCACCTCAATAATAATAAGACCACCTCAATAATAAGACCACCTCAATAATAAGACCATCTCAATAATAAGACCACCTCAATAATAAGACCACCTCAATAATAAGACCACCTCAATAATAAGACCACCTCAATAATAAGACCACCTCCATAATAAGACCACCTCAATAATAAGACCACCTCAATAATAAGACCACAAAGTTCAAGCCCATGTTCACTGTTTTACTCTTTATTCAACCTCAATATTAAGAACACATTAATAAGAAGATCAGTTTTCAAGAGTCCTTAACTAAACTTACAATGAATCTTAATCGTAATATCTAAGTTTGTGAGACATGTATACTTCTGACAGGAAATACTTAAGTGAAGCCTTCGACATATTTAGAACAATAGCGTTAGTTATAGTACACACATGGCAATTCGAAGGTAAAGTAATTCACAAATATAATGAATATGTATGTATACATATATCACTGGCAAATATAGCAATTGGTGGTTTAATTACCAAGAATGTCACATTATTGTGATGTGGCTGTTTGAAAGATGATAGCAATACAATATTTTTGTTACTTTGAATTAATATGAATAATTCTGAATTAATATTTTATAAAAAAATAGTAGATGTGCTAATGAACATATGCTTTAAAAATACAGTGTCTATTAGTAATTTATCTATAAATTAATTTTGACAATTAAGTAGGATACAATAGTAAGAATAAAATATAAATATTTGTACAACATTATGCCCTTATGTGACCTTGACCTTTGACCTCGTGACCCCAAATTCAATAGGGTTCCTCTACTACCCAAGGTGAACGTGTGGACCAAGTTTGAGGATGATAGGTCAAGGGGTTTTGAGTTATTGATCGGAAACGAAAAAGTTACGGACCGACGGACATACCGACCGACTGACATGTGTAAACCAATATGCCCTCTCTTCTTCGAAGGGTGTCATAATAATGTAACGTTATTTACTATGATACATGCTTCATGATCATTACCATTTCACCTTACAATTATTATTGCAAAATCTTGCCAAGCTTGTACACTAACAATTTTAGATGGTAAGAGGAAATGATGTATAATTAAGTCATACAACTGTAAGAATACTCATTCAAACACAAACATTTTAAACAATAACGTATATAACAAATATAAACCAGTACATGTACGATTAGTATTCCGTTATGAAGTGTGAATGCTATGTACAACGTAATTCACAAACATTGCATATGGAAAAAAAATAAGACAACAACAAATTACACAAGTAATAAATTAAGTTTTAAATGCATTAATAAGAGCATTTAGGTCAGATTTTGTACATTTTCGGGAACCATATGGAATCAGTTCGTTATTTGTACAAACCAGTTCAGTCAAAATAAAGTTTTAGGAGATGTCATTTATAAATTCAACTATATACATATAAGGAAGAAGCCCTGTTTTAACGGAACTGGACAATTTATACAATCGTGTAAGAAGACCACTTGACAATGCTACACAACAAACTAAACCTTACACTTTTAAAATATATATTTCAGCTCCTGTGACCTACTTATGCAGCAGACCGAAACCATTTATATAACTTTGAAAGATGACTTATTCGTGAGAGTGACTGGATTAACAAACTAAATACCAAATTTCCATCAGGGCTGAATGCAAGAGAAGTGCGCCAAATGTAGTCCGACGTTGTGACGTCGTGACGTCACTTCCTCTGTTTAGTACGGGAAATGACGTCATGTCGTCAAAAATTGTTTTGCATTTGATGATTAGACATAAAAACCTATACTATATAGCTATTGTGTGAAAAAGTGTGTTTTTTGCTCTTGATAAAGGCCTTAAGATGTTTCGTGAATACCACCCCAGGAGCAGTTTGTGCTAAGGCGGGCTACACATACATAATTTTAAACTACAGTGGCCTTATCTTGAGCAACAAACTCTTCAACAATATGATTGATCCTGCAGTAAAATCTTATTACCAAATTAATCACTTAAGAACACCAACATCTAAACACGAGACGAAATTTATAACCACTTCTCAATACTCGTCCAAAGTTGGGTCTTACAGAGAAAGATGCTCTGGAGAGAGATTGCACTGTATAGCATGATCAATTTGTTAGTACAGTACAATACTAACATAACAAAATCTACACTACCAAGCCTAAAATATGTTACACCAATCTAACACACATTTACATGTATTTTTGGGTCTTACAGAGAAAGATGCTCTGGGGAGAGATTGCACTGTATAGCATGATCAGTTTGTTAGTACAGTACAATACTAACATAACAAAATCTACACTACCAAGCCTAAAATATGTTACACCAATCTAACACACATTTACATGTATTTAATCAATTCGAATCAAATCAATAAAGTAATGTTATACTCATTTTATTGTTCATTTCATTACCTAACAAACCTACAAATACATTTCATACATAAAATCCCACACACCATAAACACGAAAAAACGAAGCCACTTTTGCATAAAATAAACAAATCTGCAAAGAAATTAATGCAATTTGTAATGTTTTCTGATTGTGGTATTATCAGTGTTATTGGTGGTCTTGTAATTCACAAATGTGACTATGATAAAAGCAACAACACAAGCGTGTTTACAGTTGAACTTTAATCTAAAGACTGCCGGCTAGGCGGGATAACATCATACATAATATACAGTGGAAATTTACTAAGCTACAGAGTTCTGAGAGTTCAAAGGTTAAATCAAAGTGGTCAGTTGTTGAACATCATTACATTTCCCTCCTTCGAACAAGTGATGCATGTCTGCTGATGAAAGTCAATATAATCAGATTTTGATTAACATCTGAACTAAGCTAGCAAACAAAAATTCACATAAGCATATTAAAACATTGAATATCGTATTGAATATAACCATGCATCAATAAATCAGTCTTATTGTGAAGTATGTATAAAATCACTAGTAATTGCTTATAAACTACACTTTGTTAATTCACGCACAATCTTGTGATAGCGTAATTGTTCAGTTTGTAGCTAAGCGCTAAGCACTTTTCTCCACTAGGATAAAGTGATGATAATTGTTTATTCATTTGTTTATCCAGTTGTTATCATAATAGCGTTGATTCGGTCTTACTTCTCTACCTGATCGTGTTAGATAATTGGCTTCAGTTTGGCTGGGCATATCAGGTGTCAATGAATGGTCATCATTGTGAGGCGATGGAATTTTCCTATCATTAGGGGCCGGAAGGGGATTGTTATTAACCTTCCTAGCTAAGATATCAGGGGAAAATTCTTGAATTTCTGGGAAAATTTCCTTCGTTTTGTTAAGCATGCGTCTATTTCGGCGGTAAATGCCACCAGCAGGTGTTTGTACTACGTAAGAGTTCTCATCATGAATTTCAATTACTTTGGCTGGTTCCCATGATTTGTTTACCTGAATTCGGACAAATTCATTCAATTTGAGGGGGGATAGCTTTTTAGCTGACTTGTCATAATGCGATTTCTGTTTCTGTTTTATATTTTGCATTTTTTCGCCGACAAGTTCTGGGCTAACTGTTTTAGGTTGCAGTTGTGTGTTTGTGGTGGGAAGTATAGACTTGGTTCTTCTTCCCATAAGTAATTGATTTGGGGAAAATCCACATTCAAGCGGGGTGTTTCTGTACTCTAGAATTGCTAGATAAGGATCCCTGTTACTTTCCTGTGCTTTATTGAATATGCGTTTGACAATGGAAACTGTTTTCTCAGCCAAGCCATTGCTGTTAGGATGTAAGGGACTTGATGTTACGTGCGAAAATCCCCATTCTTTAGCAAAATCAGCGAACATTGCTGCAGAAAATTGTGGGCCGTTATCAGTAACAAGTTTGTCACAAATGCCATGTCTGGCCAATTGTACCTTGAGTTTTCTGATTACTGTAATGCTTTGTGTATTGGGAAGAGCGTCTACCTCAAAGTATCTACTGTAATAATCAACTGTAACCAGATAGTCTTTGTTGTCAAATAAGAAAAGATCAGCGGCAATGCTTTGCCATGGTCTTTCCGGTAAAGTATGGGGTGTCAAAGGCTCCTTAGCATTAGAATACCTGTGTCTTTGACATATTGGGCATTGGTTTACATGATCTGTGATCTGTTTTGTCATACCAGGCCAAAACATTACGTCCTTGGCTCTTTGTAAGCATTTTTCTACTCCCATGTGACCTTGATGCACTGACTCAATCAGTTGCTGTCTTGCGGTGAGAGGAATAACAATTTTCTGACCTCTAAAGATAAGGTCACTAGCAGCCGACAGTTCGTCCCTATGATTCCAGAACTCAACTATCGCAGGGCTGCAGTCAGTGCGGGAATTAGGCCAACCGTCAATAATCGTCTGTTTCAGAAGTTGCATAGTAGCATCATTCTGAGTGTCATGTTTCAATGACTCAAGTCTGCGGTCAGTTATGTTTAAACCTTGCAGTACAGTGTGTACGTGGAGGTCAAGGCCTTTTATGTTCAGCTTCTCCTTGAGTGGCTGCCTAGACAATAAGTCACTAATAGGTATAAGTTTGCCACTAACGTGACGTACGTCAATGTCATATTTAGATAGCTGTAGCCTCATTCTCTGAAGTCTTGGTGGACATGCGGACAAGTTTTTCAACATAATTGAACTTAAGGGCTTATTATCTGAATGAACAGTAACATGTCTACCGTATACATACTGATGGAAGCGCGTGCATCCAAACAATATTGCTAATAGCTCTCGCTCTATGTTGGCATACCTAGATTCTGTGTCCGTCAATGTCCTTGATGCAAATGCAACTGGGTGACCATTTTGGATAATAGTTGCACCTACACCATTCTGTGATGCATCGCATTCTAGTGTGACTGGCTGTTTTGTGTCAAAGTACGCAAGAACCGGACATTGAGTAATGATTGCTTTCATTTTTGAGAAAGCCTCAGTCTGGGGTGCATCCCATACGAATGCATTGTCTTTCTTGATAAGACATCTCATGGGATTTGTTACCTCAGCCAAATTCGGTGAGAATTTCTGAAGGTAATTAGCCATCCCAAGTACATTTTCTAACTCTTGTCTGTTCTTGGGGATCTCTAGGTTTGATATTGCCTCGATCTTTGATGGGTCTGGTTTAAGTCCTGTCTCAGTAATCAAATGACCAAAGAACGGTACTTCCGTTACGCCTATGATACATTTATCAGGATTAAACTTAATTCCCACAGATTTGGCTCGCTCGAGGGTATTGCGCAAGTTTACGTCGTGTTCCTCTCGAGTTTTTCCATATATCAAAATGTCATCAACAATGGCAGTAAGGCCAGTCAGTCCTTCAAATATTTGGTCTACTTTCTGCATAAAGATGTCGCCAGATGCAGAAATGCCATAGGGCAGTCTCAGCCAACGATATCTGCCAAATACCGTGCTGAAAGTGGTCAACATGGAGGATTTCTTGTCAAGCTTGACACTCCAATATGCGTGTGTAATGTCAAGTATACTGAAGAACTTAGCTCCAGACAGTCTCGAGGTCACGTCCTCCATAGTGCGCATAGGGTAATGCGGTCTTCTTATAGCCTCATTTAGGGCTTTAGGGTCAATACAAATTCTTAAAGAACCGGATTTCTTAGAGACAATGGCAAGGGAGTTAACCCAGTCTGTGGGCTCGGTGACCTTAGTAATAATACCCTCCTTCTCCATACGTTTCAGTTCAACCAGTAGTCTGTCTCTCAAGGCTTCTGGTACTCGTCTAGGAGCGTTTATTACGGGTATAGCGTCAGGCCTAATGTGAAGTTTACTTTCACCCGGAATAACCCCTACACCATTGAACAATTCCCCATACTCTGTCATAACCTTCTGCTTATCAAGAGAGCAATTTATTGGTTCTATTGAGTATGTCAGTTTGATTAACCCTAGATCAACAGACGTTTGTAAACTCAACAGGGGCACTGTGTGGCTATCCACAACAAAGCATGTTGATTCACACATCTTGTCATCATATCTCAGAGGTAATTTGATAGTACCGCATACAGGTAACATGTTGCCTGTGTATGAGGTTAGCTGACTGTGTGGGGTTTCAAGGGGATATTTAATGTTCAGTTTCTGAAAGTGACTCATAGGCAAAATATCCACCGCACTTCCGGTGTCTATTTTGAACTTAGTAGGGACTCTGGAGGGACCAAGGTCAATTTTAACAAAGGCACGATCAGGAGCAGAAGATTTAAAATTTACCGTATCAACATAAAAATTATTATCCTCGTAGTCATCACTGTCGCTACCATTGTGTCCTTGGCTTCTCTGATTGTCCACATTGTCGACACGTTTGCTCTTTGATTTGCACACTGAAGAAAAGTGGTTCATTTTTCCACAATTAAAACACTTGGCGTTTTCTGCCGGGCACTTGTCACCTTGACTGTGCTTATAGTGTCCACAACGTGCACATTTGTTTTCATCTCCGTTCCTTTGTGGATACGTCTTCCGTCTTCTTTGACTGTGATTATTTTTCTGAACTGCATGCACATCGTTTGATGCTGACATAGAGTCCAGCTGTTGTTTTGAATACTCGTGTGTTTGAGCTATTTGTACTGCAACTTGCAGTGTTAGCCCTTCACCTTTGTTTATCAGTTTCTCCCTGATTTTTGTACAACTGGTACCAAACACAATCCTGTCTCTAATCATATCGTCCTTGTCGTTGAAGTTACAGTCCACTGCACTTAAACGAAGGCGGGTTACAAAAGCATCAATGTTATCACTTCCTTGAACCTCGTTGTTGAACTTATACCTAGCAAATATTGGGTTCAATGAAGGCTGCACGTGGGCCTTGAATTTCTCATAATATGCCGATATTTTGTTCACATCTTCGTCTACCATGGGTTCCCATGAGGCGTAAATATCTCTTCCTTTGTCGCCAATCCATATTAAAAGATACGATACCTTTTCCTCATCGGTTTTACTACTCAAAGGTCCTTTAAACATTAGTTCCACGTGTCTTTGAAACTTAATCCAATGTTCAGGCAAGTTTGTTGCCTCCCAGTTCATCACTGGCACTGATAATCCTTCCATTTTTAATGTAATTATTTTTTTAACAATTATATTTAATCCAATTCGTTTTTACTTCTGACACCATGTAATGTTTTCTGATTGTGGTATTATCAGTGTTATTGGTGGTCTTGTAATTCACAAATGTGACTATGATAAAAGCAACAACACAAGCGTGTTTACAGTTGAACTTTAATCTAAAGACTGCCGGCTAGGCGGGATAACATCATACATAATATACAGTGGAAATTTACTAAGCTACAGAGTTCTGAGAGTTCAAAGGTTAAATCAAAGTGGTCAGTTGTTGAACATCATTACACAATTTACTGTTATTTAAGAGTTTGACACCCGCTGTGTAAAATTTTCCTCAAGTTCTTTAAGATACTTCAGCTCACCCGGTAGGTACCCACACACCTAGAAGTCACAGGGGGGAATTTAGAACAGTATAGGCTAAAACACATAATTTTGAACCCAAATATTGTCACCGCACAGTGCCAATGTGACCTTTTGTAAAGTTAGAATTTTTCTGGCATCTCACCAGTATTTCCTGGTTACATGTACCAGTTCTATGTTAGGTGGGAAGCACTTTAAAAATGCAATTCTGTTTTCAAATGGCTGAACGAGGGATTTAATTCATGAATTTCGGATATGTAGTCAGCAGCGTTAACCATTGAGCCACTGGGCCAACTATATTAATGAATCGTTGGTTCATGTGTGTTACATACTGCTTTTGTTCTTGTACTGCATTAAGTGGATATGTTTATGAATAAAATAGTCATAAATCAGCCACTTCAGATGTTTACCTAGCACAGATGTTTGCCAATCACCAAAATGAGTACATGCATTATTTTATTGAAAACATATAACTATTATTTAATGTCATGTATACACATACACTAGTATAGTTAAATAATAAATACAAAAATACAGATATTTTTTCTAATTATCTAATTTATGCAATGCCATACATGTTTGCACCAATCTTATCATTATTTAATCAGGTTCATTTAATTTTATTCTCATTCATAGTATTACACTCAAAATTTCAATTTTAATAATTTTATTACCTCCCTTTACTTTTGCATTTTAGTATATTCTACCTACACAGCTATCAGAGAAGAGAAGAAACAATGTTATGTACCTTTAAAAAATACTAACATACAGTATTTAAACAATAAACACATACAATTTATATCTTAGATGTTATATAACAGTCATATTATCTTGAAGTTTGATTACATCTAAAAATAAAACAGAACACATGTACAGTTGCTGCGTAGTTGTTAGAACTGAAAATCTCCTGTTTTAAAAGTTTTATGTAAGTTTTACTTATATTCTATCAATAATACATGTACACAGAATGGACAACTCTGTTATCTCACAATATGTTTGATTACTCTAGTTCATACGTTTTCACTACATCACTATGAAGCATGGTAACAAACATTATATTCAGTCCCTGATGAAAACACACTGAGCGTGGACGTTGTAATCCATCTCCCTGCTTCATAACCACACCAAGTTTCTTCCCATTCTCACTGAATTGTACCACATTATGTGAACTCTGTCCAACTACAAACATGTTTCCTCTACCATCAACACATACACCATCTGCATCCTTCAGGTCAGTGTCTGTAATAGTAGACAAATAATTTCCCATCCAATCAAAACTTACAAGTCCATTGTACCCACCTCCAACAAACATTCTGTCTCCACTTTCATTGAATGTAACATGTTGACTATAGTGGAACAGTTCATTCCCAGCATTGTCTCGTTTAATTGTCTTCAGCAGGGTACCAGTCATATCATAAACATAGAGTGAAGCACCACCATAATCTGTCACATAAAGCTGACCATCCTTGAAAGCAATACCATAACAATCATGAGACATTTTAATTTGTCTTGTAGGAGTCATCTTGTTATGAATGGAAACAAACTGGATCTTCTTGTCTCTCTCACATGCAACAGCAACTTCATATTTACTGATACAACATACACCACGAGGTACAGAATCTAAAGTACAATAGTCAACAACTGACATCTTCTGTATATCAATACGTTTTAGTTTCTTATTGTTAAAATCTGTGACAAGTAAATGGTTATCATGTGTCAGACAACATCCACTGGACCAGCATGTCTTAGTATCATGAGAAAGTTTCATGGTAATATTTCTACTTCCTTTGATTTTGTAGACGTCGTGTTTCTGCTTTCCATGTTTCTGTACTTGACCAATACCTTGTAAAGCTTGGATATTGTAGGGGTCGTGTTTCTGTACTTGACCAATACCTTGTAAAGCTTGGATATTGTAGGGGTCGTGTTTCTGTACTTGACCAATACCTTGTAAAGCTTGGATATTGTAGGGGTCGTGTTTCTGTACTTGACCAATATCTTTTAAAGCTTGGATATATTTCATCAATGATTGGTCTGGAATGAATGATATCTCTACGTCTGTATTATGTTGTAATTCTTGCTTCGTCTTCTCACAGTCTGCTTCTTTTATTTTTCCTTGGGCAATTTTCGTACAAACAAAACGTTGGGCTCTATTTCCTTCTGATTGATTTAGCTTCCCGTCAGTCGTCTGCAAATCTTTACAGATGCTATCAGCACTTTGCTTGGCTTGTAGAATTTTTGTTTCTAGTTGTTTGTACACAACTTCTATTTCTTTGCGTGATGACTCGGCAATTTTACTCAAGATGGCGTCCAATGCTTTTTGGAATGTACTGACTTGACCTAAAGCTTCTTTCTTTGCTTTATTCAATGTCTGAAGTTGGATATTTTGAGATTTACTTGCATTTTCCATGGATACCATCATTTCTTTCAGAAGACTGTGCATCTGTTTGCAGTCCGACAACTTAAATATGGCGTCAATTATGTCTGGTATTGAATGGATGTGACGGTCTTGACAAGATCTGAAATGGAATGATTTATACAGTAAAACTTCGAAACCTCGAACAGTTTTGGGTCGAACACAGTAGATACCTCGAACAGGTTCTTAGGTCCCGGCAAAACCCCTTCTTATTTCATATTAACGAACAGTAGATCACTCGAACGGAGATAGGTCGAACACTCGAACAGGTTGTGCGGTCCCTATATACCATTTCATTCATTGTTCACCCCAGATAGGTCGAACAATACAATAATTCACACCTTTTATGGACCGAGCGATATTCTATTCATTGTTGACAGGGAAGATTGGTGACACGTGTTATTCGCATGTAGTGATAATTACTTGATTGTTGCACTATAAACAATACAGTGTACATGTACTTATGTGACAAACAAATCACTTATGGGATCTATTAAATATTTAATGAAGTCCAAACGGGAAATTTTAATTGTTAATTGTCTATTGATTGCCGAGTGAATAAAATTCAGAAATAACAAATTATCGTATTTTATAAATATCTTAATCAAAAGCGCAAACATCATTGAGTAAAATCCTTCAAATGTTGATATTGATATAAATACGATCAGACATGGTGTGGGGTTAGATGGCCGCCCTGTTAGCTCAGTCAGTAGAGTGCCATACTAGTTTTTAGGGGATCATTGTTTCGAGCCCCACATCGGGTGCACTTTCCCCCTTGATTTACTTCATGCTGGCATGTTTGACGGTCCATGGTGGTTGAGCCTCAACTGCCGGAAGGGGGGTGAGTGTAGCGGAGAGGTAATTATAATTCTATCATAAAGTTGATATTGATGTAATTAAAGCATTACTTGTGATCTTTCACGAAGCATGTAGAACAGCCAACAACATCATGACCTTCACAGTACATGTCCACTACTTTGCCTTTATGTATGCTACATCGTTCAGTAGGTATTTCCAACAAGCTTGAATGTTGACTACTCCCTTGATTTCCTTGACTGACATCCATCAGATTGTGGGTTCTCAGTACTGGGACATTCTTGTGGGCGTCAGTACATGACTTACAACAATATCCACAGCATTCTACACAATATTTCACAGCTTCTACTGTCTTGTTTTCGGCTGCACAAGCAGTACACACAAAATCAAATGCCTCATCCGACATTTTCAGCTGTGAACGCCCTCCAAACGCCATTTTCAATGTCTGACTTTGAACCCTACTTTCGATTTCAGAAAGAAAAAGGAAGTTGTCAACATCCAGCTAACAGTCAATAGGGGGGGGGGGGGGGGGTTCCAGTCATACCAGTTGGTCAACTCGTACCTTCGGTAAAACAAGTCATATTCAAGTCATTCAAACACTTTTTAATAGAGTTAATATGATTAAAAGTAAGCTTTTCCTGTATTGTGTGGCTCAATTGTGACCAGTGTAAACATATATATCTCTTTTTATATTAATGTATAATGTACACATTTCTGGGAACAAACGATCTTCATAACGATAACGTATACAACCAAATGCACCAATTGATGTATTGATGATTATCATTTTCCTATGCTTCCTCTGGCAAAATGTTCACAATAACCGATGTCAATCATAAATGATATCTGAAAAAAGCACTAAACTAAAACATATGCATTAGTATACAGATTAAAGTTATAGAAGAGTACAAAAATGGAAAGGTACGAGTTGACCAAATATTAAGGTACGAGTTGACCAAAACAGGTACAAATTGACAAAGGTACGAGCTAAATTGACAAAGGTACGAGTTAACTACGGTACGAGTTGACTGCGGTACGAGTTGACCAAAAACGGTACGAGTTGACCGACGTACGAGTTGACCGACGTACGAGTTGACTACGGTACGAGTTGACCGGTAAATAATAATTACCTCCCTTACTCAAATTGAGGCCCCGTCATGAGGTTCAATCAAGCATGAAGTTAAGGCCGGTAAATTTACGCCACGTAAGGCAATATAAAGCTATTAAGTCCAAATTATTATTCTTACCTTATTATCACTTCCTTTCATGATAGAGGTTTCAAAGAAATCCCAGAACAAACGAAAGAACCGTGTGCACATGTAAACATTCATTATGAATAAATGATTGATAAATCGATGGCACTTAGTGTAATACAACCTGGGTCCCGACTATCCGTTATTGATCGTCGATAACTACGATATAGTTAAAAATATCGATCCCGGATTTCCCCAAATCCCGGATTTTAGTCCCACTCCCCGACTGGTTCCAGTCGGCCCTTGTGAGACTGGGAGGCATCTAAAAACTTAACTGAGAACTGTTTTTAATCGTTTTTATTCAATGTGTACAAACGATGGTTTTATTTGTAACAAAATGTTCGACTGTCGCATGTGCTCTGTATTCATATCGCGAGAATCCTTAGTCTGAGTGAGATGATGATGGCGATGTAACAGAACAAACATTTGTGCGTATTGCAGCCATGCATTGCTTCTAATTGTCTTCATAATACATCCTTACTTAAACTGTGTTCATAGGTATATGATGATATCATGGGATTACTATAATCATGTTTATAGTTATTATTATAAATGAGTTGGGTTTTTTTCGTACTGTGCAACGTTAATTGTTAAGGAAGGTAACTGCTACAGACAGAATAACTTTAATTTCAAGATTTGTCTCCCTTGAACGTATTAAACAATCGTTGTATAGCTCAGAAATAGTTAGGCATGACAATACGTTTCGATATTGAAAAAAAAATCCAAACACAAATTCATACTAACTGGATGTAAATAATTCATATTTTGTTTCCCATGTTGTAGTCTCCCTGAATTCTCCTTTTGTTGCGTTTTATGGTCGGCCAGACCATTTCTTGTACCCCTATTCCCTTTTATGTTTACCCTTGCACCCCCTCAGTGCCCAATGTTTTGTAGACTGTTGTTTTCCCTGAGATCTGTGTGGGGAGGCATTGTCTTATGTATTTGGCATTACCTGCAACAACTTAATCTCTCTTAAAATTATCTCTTTTATTTCGATCTTCTTAGTTGTCAGTTTTACGTTCACAAGACAACATCTGTGTACACACACTCATGATACACGCCAAAGTGCGTACTGCAAAATATGTATAAAGAAGAATTGCAGACAAACAAAAGAGGGATAAAATATACAGTCGGACTTCATTTATTTAACAACCTTCTATCTGAATACTCAGTATCATCCGAAATAAATATCTGGTCCTTACATATCTTCTTAGGCACGTCGATTTGAAATGGGCTGTTCGAAATCATGTATTATTTGAAATACGATTTCAGACACAATAAATTTGAATGAACGAGGTACAATATAACACAGGAGATTTTATTCATTGTTTTTATTTTTTTGTTTCAAATTAAAATCATAAATATGATAGCATTAAAGACCTATATTAAGTAATATCTATGATATAAGACAAACAAAAAACTCAAAAACAAAATGTTCAAAACAGTATGCATACACGCAGAAACATTTACTTATACTTCACATGTAAAAAAACCTTAGACAAACCAAAACACTGATTGTTAAATAACACTATACATGTACATACAGTGATAATAAATAATTGATAATCTAACTTCTCAGTATTATATTAGCTAGTATTAATACAATACTAAAATGAAAACAACTCATATATAGGAGTGATAGTATAGGCTACGTATTTATTTCAATCACGATCATACACTCAAACCCATTGGTGATTATGTAGTATCCTGCTACTGGCCGTAGCTATGTGCCATACACTTAACAGAAATCGATGAGAAATAGATCGTCGTTTTAGTCCAGAACCACCGCCACACATTTCCCGATTATCATAACGCATACATAACTAAATATGGAGCAAATGACCAATAATCATTTGATATGTAATAGAAAAATATCAGGTTAACAAAAAAACAAAAACATGTTAAGGGTGGGCAACGAACTAAACGTGTACGCATATACCATCTCGAATAAACCCAGTTTACCGCAGTTTATATACCCGTGTACGTTACGCACATTTGACCACTTACTGACCGATACTGATACGATGCATTGTATAATACAATACTAAAAAGACCGAATATAAATACATTTAATGTCATGTATACACATACACTAGTATAGTTAAAAAATAAATACAAAAATACAGATATTTTTTCTAATTATCTAATTTATGCAATGCCATACATATTTGCACCAATCTTATCATTATTTAATCAGTTTCATTAATATTCATTCTCATTCATAGTATTACACTCAAAATCTCAATTTTAAAATTTTTATTACCTCCCTTTACTTTTACATTTTAGTATATTCTATCTACACAGCTATCAGAGAAGAGAAAAAACAATGTTAAGTCCCTTTAAAAAATACTAACATACTGTTTTTAAACAACAAACCCATACAATTTATATCTTAGATGTTATATAACTGTCATATTATCTTGAAGTTTGATTACATCTAAAAATAAAACAGAACACATGTACAGTTGCTGCGTAGTTGTTAGAACTGAAAATCTCCTGTTATAAAAGTTTTATGTAAGTTTTACTTATATTCTATCATTAATACATGTTCACAGAATGGACAACTCTGTTATATCACAACATGTTTGATTACTCTAGTTCATACATTTTCACTACATCACTGCCCTCCATGGTAACACACATTATATTCAGTCCCGGATGAAAACACACTGAGCGTGGATGTTGTAATCCATCTCCTTGCTTCACAACCACACCAAGTTTCTTCCCATTCTCACTGAATTGTACCACATTACGTGAACTCTGTCCAACTACAAACATGTTTCCTCTACCATCAACACATACACCATCTGCATCCTTCAGGTCAGTGTCTGTAATAGTGGACAAATAATTTCCCATCCCATCAAAACATACAACTCCATTGTACCCACCTCCAACAAACATTCTGTCTCCACTTTCATTGAATGTAACATGTTGACTATAGTGGAACAGCTTATTCCCAGCATTGTCTCGTGTAATTGTCTTCAGCCGGGTACCAGTCATATCATAAACATAGAGTGAAGCACCACCATAATCTGTCACATAAAGCTGACCATCCTTGAAAGCAATACCATAACAAGGATGAGACATTTTAATTTGTCTTGTATGTTTCATCTTGTTATGAATGGAAACAAACTGGATCTTGTTGTCTTTCTGACATGCAACAGCAACTTCATGTTTACTGATACAACATACACCCCAAGGTATAGACTCATCTAAAGTACAATAGTCAACAACTGACATCTTCTGTATATCAATAAGTTTTAGTTTCTTATTGTCCCAGTCTGTGACAAGTAGTTGGTTATCATGTGTCAGACAACATCCAAAGGAATGGTATGTCTTAGAATCATGAGAAAGTTTTATGGTAATATTTCTACTTCCTTTGACTTTGTAGACGTCGTGTTTCTGCTTTCCATGTTTCTGTACTTGACCAATACCTTGTAAAGCTTGGATATTGTAGGGGTCGTGTTTCTGTACTTGACCAATACCTTGTAAAGCTTGGATATATTCCATCAATGATTGGTCTGGAATGAATGATATCTCGACGTCTGTATTATGTTGTAATTCTTGCTTCATCTTCTCACCGTCTGCTTCTTTTATTTTTCCTTGGGCAATTTTCGTACAAACAAAACGTTGGGCTCTATTTCTTTCTGATTGATTTAGCTTTCCGTCTGTCGTCTGCAAATCTTTACAGATGCTATCAACACTTTGCTTGACTTGTAGATTTTTTGTTTCTAGTTGTTTGTACACAACTTCTATTTCTTTGCGTGATGACTCGGCAATTTTACTCAATATGGCTTCCAATGCTTTTTGGAATGCACTGACTTGACCTAAAGCTTCTTTCTTTGCTTTATTCAACGTCTGAAGTTGGGTATTTTGAGATTTACTTGCATTTTCCATGGATACCATCATTTCTTTCAGAAGACTGTGCACCTGTTTGCAGTCCGACAACTTAAGTATGGCGTCAATCATGTCTGGTATAGAATGGATGTGACTGTCTTGACAATATCTAAAATGGAATGATTTATAATTATATTCTGTATAAATGTATAGAAAACACATTTTAAACATAGGACGTTGTGACAATGTTCATATGTAGCCTATTGATTTTATTTTAAGTGTTTTACAATGTAAAATTAAGCACTGACTTACTTAAGTATGTAGATCTATTGCTCGGATTAAAAGTTTATTATGCCTCATTCGTGATAAAAACACATACATTCTACCCATTGAACATTTATCAAATGATTGTGTAATGGAAATTATTGAATAAATTTTAATAAAATGAGCATGTAGATGTCTAATATTTTGCACTAGGCCCTTGTCAGTGTCAGCACGGACAAATATGTCCGAGGTGTTAATGGGGTTGTACGTTCGAGCTCACTTTTCTGTGTTGTGGAGAGGTAATTACAATTATGTAATGGTGTGGGGTTAGACGGCCGTCCTGTTAGCTCAGTCAGTAGAGTGCCATACTAGTTTTTAGGGGATCGTTGGTTCGAGCCCCACATCTGGTGCACTTTCCCCCTTGATTTACTTCATGCTGGCAGCAGTGTTTGACGGTCCATGGTGGTTCAGCCTCAACTGCCGGAAGGGGGGGGGGTGAGTGTAGCGGAGAGGTAATTATAATTCTATCATAAAGTTGATATTGATGTAAATAAAGCATTACTTGTGATCTTTCACGAAGCATGTAGAACAGCCAACAACATCATGACCTTCACAGTACATGTCCACTACTTTGCCTTTATGTATGCAACATCGTTCAGTAGGTATCTCCAACAAGCTTGAATGTTGACTGCTCCCTTGATTTCCTTCACTGACATCCATCAGATTGTGGGTTCTCAGTACTGGGACATTCTTGTGTGCGTCGGTACATGACTTACAACAATATCCACAGCATTCAGCACAATATTTCACAGCCTCTACTGTCTTGTTTTCGGCTGCACAAGCAGTGCACACAAAATCAAATGCCTCATCCGACATTTTCAGCTGTGAACGCCCTCCAAACGCCATTTTCAATGTCTGACTTTGAACCCTACGTTCGATTTCAGAAAGAAAAAGGAAGTTGTCAACACCCAGCTAACAGTCAATAGGATTGGGGAATAATTACCTCCCTTACTCAAATTTGAGGCCCCGTAATGAGGTTCGATCAAGCATGAAGTTAAGGCCGGTAAATTTACGCCACGTAAGGTAATATAAAGCTATGAAGTCCAAATTATTTTTCGTCAATCCTTACATATTTGTGTTTTATTAAAATATTCTTACCTTATTATCACTTCCTTTGATGATAGAGGTTTTAAAGAAATCTCAGAACAAACGAAAGAACCGTGTGCAAATGTAAACATTCATTATGAATAAATGATTGATAAATCGATGACATACTTAGTGTAATACAACCTGGGTCCCGACTATCCGTTATTGATCGTCGATAACTATGATATAGTTAAAAATATCGATCCCGGATATCCCCCATAGTCCCGGATTTTAGTCCCACCCCGGCTGGTTCAAGTCGGCCCTGGGAGGCATCTAAAAAACTTAACTGAGCAATGTTTTAATCGTTTTTATTCAATGTGTACAAACGATGGTTTTATCTGTAAAAACAATGTTTGACTGCCGCATGTGCTCTGTATTCATATCGCGAGAATACTTAGTCTGAGTGAGATGATGATGGCGATGTAACAGTGACAAATTAGAAAAACATTTGTGCGTACAGCCATACATTGCTTCTAGTTGCCTTCATAATACATCCTTACTTAAACTTTGTTCATTGGTATATGATGATATCATGGGATTACTAATATATTCATGTTTATAGTTATTATTATAAATGAGTTGGGTTGTTTTTCGTACTGTGCAACGTTAATTGTTAAGGAAGGTAACTGCTACAGACAGAATAACTTTAATTTCAAGATTTGTCTCCCTTGAACGTATTTAAACAATCGTTGTATAGCTCAGAAATAGTTAGGTATGACAATACGCTTCGATATTGAAAAAAAATATGCAAACACATATTCATACTAACTTGATGTAAATAATTCATATTTTGTTTCCCATGTTGTAGTCTCCCTGAATTCTCCTTTGTTGCGTTTTATGGTTTGCCAGACAATTTCTTGTACCCCTGTTCCCTTTTATGTTTACCCTTGCACCTCCTCAGTGCTCAATGTTTTGTCGACTGTTGTTTTCCCTGGAATCTGTGTGGGGAGTCATTGTCTTATGTATTTGGCATTCCCTGAAACAACTTAATCTCTTAAAATTATCTCTTTTATTTCCATCTTTTAAATTATCAGCTTTACGTTCCCAAGACTTTGTACACAAACTCATGATACACGCCTAAGTGCGTCCTGCAAAATATGTACGGAAGATAAAGAAGAATTGCAGACAAACAAAAGAGGGATAAAATATACAGTCGGACCTCATTTATTTAACAACCTTCTATCTGAATACTCAGTATCATCCGAAATAAATATCGGGTCCTTATGTATCTTTTTAGGCACGTCGATTTGAAATGGGTTGTTCGAAATCATATATTATTTGAAATACGATTTCAGACACAATACATTTGAATGAACGAGGTACAAATGAACCACTGTAGTAAGAACAAACAATATAACACAGGAGATTTTATTCATTGTTTTTATTTTCTTTCAAATTAAAATCATAAATATGATAGCATTAAAGACCTATATTAAGTAATATCTATGATATAAGACAAAAAAAATACTTTAAAAAATGTTCAAAACAGTTTACATGCACGCAGAAACATTTACTAATATTTCACATGTAAAAAAAACATAAACAAAACCAAAAAACTGATTGTTAAATAACACTACACATACAGTGAGATAAAATCCATGTACAAAAAAAATCATATTAACTGTACATTAATTTACAATGACTTTCAGATCTAATGAAAAACTGATTTTGTACACATGAAAAAATGAAAACCATTTACATAATACAAGAACAATGATGACACTGTACTGACCAGCAAATCTTCAAACATTTGACACACACAATTTTCCATAAACAGACGGTTAAGACGTTGAACAGCACAGAAGGAGTATGCACAAAATGTGTCTATGACAATGATAAACATGTAAAGTGAAACATTCCAATTCTACTGGAAATACACAGAAATCAGGCCCCGATCTACCAAAGCATCTCAAGTAGAAATCTCAATATTGAGATTCGACTCAAATCAAAATCAGATTTTTTTTTTTGAAATCTCAATCTCACTTTTTTTGTTTTGTCACAGATACTGATCTTTGAGTGAGGTCTCAGCTGAGAACAATCTCAACAATTTGTGACAATATTTGAGTTGAGATTTAGTTCAGATTGAGATGTTTCCGGCGGGTGGGGCCAGGCTTCAATTTCTCAAATGAGATCAATCTCAAACTCAAATTTTCAATACTTATTTTTGAGATTTCGGCTATGTATCGAAAGAGCAGGTTAAATTGTAAATTAGATTTATACCTACATTTATACAAACACAAATATCAGTGGGAAGACTACTTAATGCTTTATTTTTCTTTATTTGAGAAATGAAAAAAATACTGGAATTAAGAATGACCTCCAATTGAGAAATTTTGTGACGCCACAATCAGAACACAGAATGACACGCCCTTCAATTATACATTGTACACATATACACATTCCTTGATTATTCAAGAACAGTTTGACAAGAACGTGTACCATAATGTTTAAAGACTAAAAACATGTACATGTACAGTCATTTCAGTCGTTCTTTTGTATCCTACTTGCAACTCTTAGAAAATATTTAAAATTAGTTAACATAGAATTTTTATTTTTTGTTATTTTGTATTGTAATTTCGTGTACAATTTGCACAAGAAGATGAATTAAACGTCGGAGAAATTTGTCAAAAACTTAGTTCATTAGTTTTTTAGAAATAACTAAAGTCTACGATTTAGTGGGATAGCCCTCGTATATACAGTGATACATCTTGTTGACAAATGAACATGATTTGACAGTCTGTTTACTATATTATAAATGTTATTATTTTGTCTAAACTTAAGATACGTAGATATAGTAGCCTACTAACCTAAAAAAATGCAACGATTTAAATAGCATTTCGTATCACTTTGGTAAGGGAAGTATCCCACCTTGTCCAGATTTGAACGGGAGGGCTTTGCCTTAGCAGCATCATTACGGGAAGGGTCTTGACCGGCACCCATTTGGCTATAATACTATAAAGTAGACAAGATTGTTGTTTTTTTCATCGGGTTTAACGCCGTTTCTCAACGATATTTCAGTTATATACAGCGGCCGGTTCACCTAACCAGTTTTTCCTGGACTGATTACTAACCAGTACTAACTTACCCTTCCACAATGAGCCGGCAACTTCTCCACATGTGGAGGAAAATCGACATTTTTGTCCAATTTTCATGGAAGGGTATGACCTGCCGCGACCGGGAATCGAACCCGGATCGCCGGGTTACAAGTCCAATGCACTAACCACTGAACCACGGCCGCGGCTAAAGCAGACAAGAGAAATCCATCATTATAAAAGCGTCAACGTCATAAATAATCTTTATATCAATTTATGTCAAGATCTAACCACATAGTAAAACTTCACACAGGGACCCCCTAACAGTTTTCATGGATCAGTTTTTTTGTTTATATTTTACTCGATTCATCTCACCACCTCACAACTACGACCGATTTCTAAACCAAATGAGTGCTGCTATGGGATTTACAACCTCTTCTGTAAGTGACGTCATTTCAAGAAAACGCAACATGTGATGTCACTATTTGCAAGCAGGGAACAAGATTTACTCCATGTGGTCACTTTGTCTTCATATTGCCATATGGGGCAAATATTGCTTTCTGTCAGTTCATGGTGACGTCAGATGTGACGTTTTCTGGAAATGACGTCACTTAAAGAAGAGGTTGGAAATTGTACAGCGGCGCTCAAATGGTGGTCTTATTATTGAGGTTTCACTGTATAAGGTCCAGATAAGATATAACGAGTATGTTCTGTTTGGTCATATAAATTATAACATCAAAATGCGAAATATTTAAATAGTTAGGAGTCTATGCAAGTTGGTATGTAACGACTAGTGATCATATATTATAACACGAATGTA
Organism: Mactromeris polynyma; assembly: GCA_032209605.1. Classification (NCBI taxonomy): domain Eukaryota; kingdom Metazoa; phylum Mollusca; class Bivalvia; order Venerida; family Mactridae; genus Mactromeris; species Mactromeris polynyma. Next base: position 8,636,043 of record JASFXZ010000011.1, on the reverse strand, counting down.
CTAAACTTTTACATAAGTTCTGATTTACTGTAACTAGTTAACAAGCGTGTATCATGGAAATATCATTGTACATGTATGATTGACATTAATTAAGTTTTTTTCTTGAAGTACGTTTGCATGATTTTTTTGAATAGTTGAGTCGCTTTATATTATACGCGTACGTATGTATACTGGACGAAAGTGGTATTCTTTGAAATATTGCAATATAACACAAATAATGTTTAAATTCAGGCTCATATCTCATACAGATGTAGAGTGAATATATCATTTCATGCACATTCATAAACACTTTGTAAATGAACAAAAATAAAGCTGGACTATATTATCAAATGTTTTGGGGTCAATAAGTAAATCAGGTCGTTTGAGTGTGAAAACTAGATACCCAAGTATATACATGTCTACGAAGTATGGTTATATAAGGATATATGCACTATAGTGAATGTACACTTCCAAAGGATATCAGTAAGCAAGATTGTGTTTTACAGAATATGAAACACAAACAAAGATCATCGACTTCGATTTAGTATAATTGTTTTTTACTCCGGATAATATTTGTTTCTGTTATTTCTTTCTCCTGTGAATGGTAAGTTCATTTATTTTTCACGTACAAAGATACAGACTTTGACAAATTCTTATATACGTGTATCTAAAACGGGTACCGTATTTCATTTCAAGAGTGCAGATAGCTAAAATGAAAAGCATACATGGTACTGGTGCTCCGAGGTATACCAACAGCCGGGGATCGGTCATGAAGTGTGTTATATATATAGATATAAGAGGGAAAAGATCCCCTCATGTCCCTTCTAGCTGATTATTTTTTACACAATAGAACCACCTACCTTCCATAAAGCAGTTGGATAGCTGTCTCATTGACATGTATACAAATTATACAGTCCCGCCAATATTCGGACTCGCAGCGGTGAGGGGCAAGGGATTCAACATCAGCAAACAACAACCACTCAGACATGGAGACCCCGCCCTTCACGGATCTAAATCTTATATTCTAATTTACAATGTTTGATTATTTTAATATATAATATACTTAGCTCTCAACATTCTAGCGCAGTGATCGGTCAAGCCTGTGTACCCTGGCTATCTTCTAGTGACTGAGAATTTAACCCAACACAGACAACTAAAAGAAAACGAAGCATATTGGTCTATATGTGGAACCCCTGACCCCTGATCCGAAGGTTGTGGGTTCGAATACCACATTGTGCTTAGACTGAACCGCTGTGTTCACAATCCCCGTAATAAGCACGAGTCTTGGTTAGTAACCCAGGAAGGAGTCATCCACCATGCTTAACATTAGTTGCCATAACTTGTTACACAATCGATGTGAACTAATTACAAGTACAATGTAACTTTAAACTGAACAAAAAGTAATAAGAAGATCAGAGATTGTTACATTTCCTTTAACTGTTCATTTTTTTTAAATGTCATGATAAAAATAAACATTCAATTCAGTTTGGTGATTAAAGATGAGAGGTTGCCTTGGTAACAATAGTTGTCGTGTTGCTGTGGTGATATTTGGTGGATTTCTGATCCATCTAGCACTGGGAGCTATGTATACGATCGGTAAGTGCTACACAATGCATCCTGAACAGGGCGATATTCACGATCTTTTTTGTATTTGCGTTTATTTATCGTCGCCACCGGTTTCCCATATGGGCGACGCCTCCAGAAGAATGTTAGTCATATTATATTTTTGGAGGATAGTGCATGATACAGGAGGTGCCCCAGTTCCAGAAGCACCCCTGGTTCTTTTGCGTGCTCGATGTAAAGCATCATACACGGGACCTCGGTTTTTAACGTCTCGTCCGAAAGACTGTTAGTACGGTCAGTGATGGAGCGGGGAAACGAACCAGCGATCCCTGGATTACAAGTCCAGCGTTTTACCACTGGACCATGGATCCGCTACGATCTTTTAAATCCGATAGTTTATATACGTTTTATTCTCGTAAGCTTTCACACAATACGTCACATCCGTTTTTGTTAACGTCAAAACAAAATATTACGCCATTAACAACAGCGTCAATGATTAACTGGTTCTGTAACAATGCTTACTTTTTGTTAGTAGAAGACTGAATAAAGCCGAAAGTGGACTGCAGGTATTATAACACATATTGGCGATTGAACCCAGGCTAGAAAGATGTACCCGTTAGCTTTCAAGAAACTAGTTGAAATAGCATAACGAGCGTTCTGTATTAAGATTAGTTTCTTATAGTCCAGCCACGGACGTCACATCTCTATACTGTCGCTGTTACGAACGACGCGTGTAAAAGTCGGAGTACAGAGACATGTATGCGGGGCTAAGTTTCTTACAAGGTAGTGTTTGCCGTTAACATTTGAGCGCCGCTGTGATGCCACTATGTGCAAGCAAGAAACAAAATTTACTCCATATGGTCACTATGTTTTCATATTGCCATGTGGGGCAAATGTTGCTTATTGTCAGTACATGATAACGTCACATGTGACGTGACGTTTCTGGAAATGACGTCACTTGTAGAATATGTTGAAAATCGTACAGCGGTGGTCATTTCGTTGTATACTTTTGTATTGCTGATGACGCGTCACTGAAACGCTCCTAATGGCTGTTAGAGCGCCAGGAATGACTTTAGTTCGTGAATAGTTTCCATACCGGTGAGAAGACGTGCGCACCAAACGGACATCACAATTTAGCTCACTGGAGCACCAGACAATGAAAACCGAATAATAAGACCACCGTTGGTTCTGAAGAAAGTTGGTCTTAGTTGTGGGATGGTCTGATTATCGAGTTAAACTATAGAAGTAAAAAAATTATGGTCTCATTAATAAGTGGTCTTAATTTCAAGGTGGTCTATAAATGAGGTTTTACTATATGTTTTTATTGTATTTTTTACAGGTAACTTTTCTCCATATATAATTTCTTACCTCCGAAATCGTACAGACGATACTGATATCAGGAATGTGGACAGTTTGTGGATGGTATCCATTGGCTCAATAGGGAATTGTATAGGGCTAACAATTGGCGGTCTGAACGCGCATAGATTTGGCGCCAAAATAGCGACACTGATTGGTTCAATTGTATTCTGGTAAGTACAGTCTCAAGATAATTCTCAGATGTTCACAGAATTGTCAAAGAAACGAGATTTTAAGAATATAGAACACTCAATAAATATTTTTTTTTGGTTGACAGGTCGGACCTACCTTACCAAACTGATAAGAAATGCTTTTTAAGTGATAACATTTCATTTTTTCCTGATAGTATGTGCGTTAAGAAAATAACAATATTAATTTCAAAATTAAACATACTGTTTAAGCATGCTATTTTTTAAACCCCAGTTCCTACCAGTTAAAATAACGAGATCATTTGTATTAGCGGAAATATTCACTTGGGATGTCTACCTTAACACAAATCGACGGGGGAGGTTTTATAATTCAGGTCCGGGGCGAGGTTGCCAGCTGTCTTGACTTGTCCTGTGATCTTTTTCATCCATTAATCCCCCCTCCCCCCCTTCACTGTTTATCCTCTCTTTTAGTTATTCCATATGGTCTGCCAGACCATTCCTTGCGCCTCTGTTCCCTAACGTATGTACGCTTTAGCCTCCTCAAGTGCCTTGTGTTTGTTTTCCAGGAGGTATGTATGGGGAGGCACTGTCTTATGTATGTGGCGTTCCCTGTAGCAACTTATTCTCTCTCTTTTGTTCTACGTCTCGCGATTTTTCCAAAATCGCATATTTTGGGTCTTCGCTCATCAAAACATAGAACGGTTCATTGTGTTTCTGTCATTATGAATTCCAATCATTTGTCGTTTCATACTACAGCGGGGCAACTGCAATCAATTACTTCAGTGTACAAAGGTCATTTATCGCGTTAGTATGTACATACGGTCTTGTAGGATTCACTGGACACAAACTGACGTATGGAACGCCTGTACAAACCGCCATAAAGGTAAGTAATATGGCAAGCCGTTCTATCTTACATGTCCGGCAGTTCTTGCAAATTCGTAGTGTTTTTTGCATAAACCTACCCAGCAAATTTAGATGGGTAATTGGGTCGGTAATTCGTAGTGTTTTTTGCATTAACCTACCCAGCAAATCTAGATGGGTAATTGGGTCGGTAATTCGTAGTGTTTTTTGCATAAACCTACCCAGCAAATCTAGATGGGTAATTGGGTAGGTAATTCGTAGTGTTTTTTGCATAAACCTACCCAGCAAATTTAGATGGGTAATTGGGTCGGTAATTCGTAGTGTTTTTTGCATAAACCTACCCAGCAAATCTAGATGGGTAATTGGGTAGGTAATTCGTAGTGTTTTTTGCATTAACCTACCCAGCAAATTTAGATGGGTAATTGGGTAGGTAATTCGTAGTGTATTTTGCATAAACCTACCCAGCAAATCTAGATGGGTAATTGGGTAGGTAATTCGTAGTGTTTTTTGCATTAACCTACCCAGCAAATTTAGATGGGTAATTGGGTAGGTAATTCGTAGTGTTTTTTGCATTAACCTACCCAGCAAATTTAGATGGGTAATTGGGTAGGTAATTCGTAGTGTTTTTTGCATTAACCTACCCAGCAAATTTAGATGGGTAATTGGGTCGGTAATTCGTAGTGTTTTTTGCATTAACCTACCCAGCAAATTTAGATGGGTAATTGGGTAGGTAATTCGTAGTGTTTTTTGCATTAACCTACCCAGCAAATTTAGATGGGTAATTGGGTAGGTAATTCGTAGTGTTTTTTGCATAAACCTACCCAGCAAATTTAGATGGGTAATTGGGTCGGTAATTCGTAGTGTTTTTTGCATAAACCTACCCAGCAAATTTAGATGGGTAATTGGGTAGGTAATTCGTAGTGTTTTTTGCATTAACCTACCCAGCGAATTTAGATGGGTAATTGGGTAGGTAATTCGTAGTGTTTTTTTGCATAAACCTACCCAGCAAATTTAAATGGGTAATTGGGTAGGTAATTCGTAGTGTTTTTTGCATAAACCTTCCCAGCAAATCTAGATGGGTAATTGGGTAGGTAATTCGTAGTGTTTTTTGCATAAACCTTCCCAGCAAATTTAGATGGGTAATTGGGTAGGTAATTCGTAGTGTTTTTTGCATAAACCTACCCAGCAAATTTAGATGGGTAATTGGGTAGGTAATTCGTAGTGTTTTTTGCATAAACCTGCCCAGCAAATTTAGATGGGTAATTGGGTAGGTAATTCGTAGTGTTTTTTGCATAAACCTGCCCAGCAAATTTAGATGGGTAATTGGGTAGGTAATTCGTAGTGTTTTTGCATAAACCTACCCAGCAAATCTAGATGGGTAATTGGGTAGGTAATTCGTAGTGTATTTTGCATAAACCTACCCAGCAAATCTAGATGGGTAATTGGGTAGGTAATTCGTAGTGTATTTTGCATAAACCTACCCAGCAAATTAAGATGGGTAATTGGGTAGGTGATTCGTAGTTTATTTTGCATAAACCTACCCAGCAAATCTAGATGGGTAATTGGGTAGGTATAGATTTTTTTATTTACCCGGCGCGAAAACTTGAAAGTCTCAAATATAAAGTACGATTTCGTATTTTCAACTGGGACTTTACCTTTTAAGTCGTTTTTATAACGTATATCAAATATTCATTTCTTCTTGACAAATGTCAGAGAAATATGTTCAGATAATTGTGAACAAATCCTACAAAATCTTTCTAGAACTTTCTTTTTGGCCGGGAAGAGAATTTTAAATTGAAAAGAAGGAAAAGTACACTAGATATTTGAGTAGGGCAATTACGACCCATAAACAGCTCCAAAACGGCCGAACTAATGCCCTAAATAGTAGTGATGGGCGAAGCGGTCAGCTTTTCAAATCGATTAATCGGCATAAACGAATAACCCAACCGATGCGATTAATCGACATATCGGACAATCGGTTAGAGTCTATGTCCTTCGAAGAATTAGAAATGTGCATTCAGCAGACAAAATACGTACACGGTATAACTGTTACTTTATACAAGACACACGTGAACTGACTAGTATCCTTGATAAAGGAAAACAAATTTTGATCCAACTTTAAATCTTGTAATTTTTACATATTTCAAGATATCATATTATCATTAAAGCTTCAAGATTTCACTCATAATTTTCCGATTCCGCCCAAATAATTAACCAACTTACGGAAAATGAAGTCGTCGATCACGATCGCAAAACTCATGCCGATGATTGTTCGCTTGTAGCCGATCGTTGGCCCTTCACTACTGAATACTGTTCTTGTACTTTACAGTGGTGGCCCAGCCATGCTACCCTAGCTGCGGGACTTATTGTAAGTGGTACAGGAGGAGGTTCTATGATCTTCAATCAAATCATCACTGGATATGTTAATTCTGGTAATCTATCACCTGACTTCATTGATGACGATGGTGAGAGGTAAATCATTTTACAAATTTACGAAAAAAATATTATTGGCACGATTGCGAGACGACGTGGTATCGCACAAGCGGTGAGCGCGAGCACTACGTTAAAACTGGACTCATAAACTGTATCCGATCAGAAATCTTACGTCCATCAAAAATGCGATAGGCAAAATAAAAATGAATAAAAAATAAAACGTAGTTTCATATCCCTGGACTGTATCGTATTGCCTTTAGATTTGTATACATATATCAGGTCCCAGTAAGCTACCTCTAGCTTAACCATAGTCTTAATGCACCATAATTTGCTTTTTCCAAAAAGTGGATTCAAGACAGAAACGTATTAGCAATAAAAGTATTCTTCACGATGGCGCTTGAAAACAAACATCCAGCTATTATCAACAATATACGCGAATGTTACCGATTTGATACGATGTACATTTGTAATCTTTGTACAATGCAATCTCTCTACAGCGACCCTCATTCAAGCTAAAACCTCTCTTCAACAGCAGTATCATTTCTCCTTAAGCAAGAGTTTACTATCGATTTAACCACGCTTCAGTAACAACCCCACGACAACAGTCAAAATGCGCTTCTCCCAAAGGGTGTTGCAAGGGAGCGGTTTTGGTGTTGGCCAAAACATGCATTTAGGGTCTTACATAACCGTATACAGAATGAGCTACAGTGTGGTATGTTAACTAATATAATTTCCTTCATGTACAGATATTTCACACAAGAGGAAGTTCTGGACAAAGTACCTACGTGTTTCCTCATACTTGGTGCTACTTACTTCGGTCTGCAGCTGATTGGTATCGCCTGTATATCGGAACCACCAATAAAACAATCACAGGTTATTATATGTGTGTGAAAGTTTACAGAACTCGATTGATAATCTAGAGGTAGTGGCGTCGAACCCGGACAATGTGCATGTTTTTCCTTGACAATCTGACTGAAGATATGCATCCAAAGTCCTATGTCTTTCACCTTAAAACTCTTATTTATGTGGAAAAGTTGGCAAGGTCAACTGACTGCCGTATACCAGTAGATCTATATAACATAAATACTGCTGATAAACGGCGTAGAGTCTGAAACAACCAATTATTGAAAGTTCTGTTTGTTATGTAGTCCAGAGTTGTGTCCGTCTCGTTCAAATTTTACTTTTATTTTATACCCCTCTCTAATTTTGAAATTTTATGAAAATCTGTTGAGTTAAGTTTGATATTTGAACATCACAGTCCGTCGATAGGCATGGTTTGTATAGATGCCTCCAATTACTGACTAATGTTTTCTGTACTTTGCAAATCTTGTTCTGAATCGTACACTACTAATAAAATGATTAATGTAATTAAATTTAGCGATCTGGTGGGTTTATAATATCATAATAAAATAAAAACAAAAAAACAAGAGCACTTCAAGCAAATGCAGACGCTCTCCTGCGGGTGAAATGTACTTTCATTTGGACTTTAACTTATCCCGAAACTGAGCTAAACGCAAAACATGTATTTGACATCGTTGTTAACACAGACTCAGGCAACCATGATCAGGCTACGACAATAGCTCTTCGCTTTTTTAAACAGACGAGCTAAACATGTATTCGTCTCTTTCAGTTCTCTACAGACAAAGAGATAGAACCAGCTGTAACTGGAAATATGACAGAAGTCGAAAATGGTTTAAAGTCCACGAAAGAAGCGAATGAAGACAGTGGAATAGATAACAAAGCTTTTACAGAAACTATAGCAGTAAAAGATCCGGTGAATGGACTATCTGAGAAAATAGCACCTGTTGGTACTGAAAAGACGCAACACAGGTAAACATGTGGATAAAACTATTTTAATCTAAATTTGGGCAATTGAGAGTACGGAATGATCACTGCAAGGATGCGACTTGAACAAGGGGAGGGTACAAGATGACCAATTAAAGCGTACGATATGGCGAGATCATGACTTGACCTTAACTATTCTATTTATATTCACTTATGATAAATGACTTTGTTTTCTGATTGATTGTCACAAGATAATTTACTGTTTCGGTGTCGAGAACTTCATTTTAATTTATTGCTAGTACATTGTATTTAAAGATTGCATATCGACTGTCACATATGTTGATGATATGGGAAATATCGTCAATATCAATACAGCTATTTTTACCACGTTTAGCTTCGCTTATAATTTTGTAGACTGCATTTACTGCTATTTAATTCATTGTTCATTGACATTTTCCCTTTAAAATGAAAATCACCACATGGACACTTTATCTACATTGAGTACCAAACACCCAGTATGTACGGGATATTTGTATAAATAAAAAAAGTGCTCCCAGTTATAAGAAAATGCTAAAATGGTAAATTCCTCCGCAATGATGCACAAATAATACAGTTCAGTCAGACCTATTTTATGTGCAGTTATTGGGTTTCATGTAAGAACCTACGTGATGAAATGCCTGGTATATTAAATCTGGGCAGGGGTGACTGAGCAACCATTCCAAATACTAGTACAAATGTATAATGTATTTCTATGATAGTGAACCACAAGCAGAACTTGGTATACTGGAAGCAGTGAAAGTTGCATTGACGTCAAGAAGCTTTTATATAATTTGGTTAACAATTCTACTGATAAATGCTGGAATGCAGTTTATTTCTGGCTTGTATAAGGTGAGATATTGTTTCACTTTATATACATCATTTCTTCGAGAGTTCTTTGGCGATTTCTGAGTCATACTATTTTCCATAGTTAAAACATAAGGTAAATATTTTCCCAGGCAATATTTTCCCAAAGTGACTGGTGTGATGTTCTTCACATTCGTGTAGATACTTGGGTGTTTTCAGCTGATCGGGCCCAGGAAAAGGGCTGTTTTCAGTAACATGCTGAAAAACAATTGTGTCTGTATGTAGAGACTTTATTTTTTAGTAATGATTTTATTGAATACATGTGTATAAGGGCATATACACGGTCTATAACCCGATATGTATCCAGCCGAGTGATGCGTTTGCATTGTAATATCCTTGTTGAGTAGCTGAATACAATTTTACATTTTTTTTAAAGTCAAATTTAAACAGTTTTATTCCGCAAATATATCGCTTTTTATAAAATATTTAGATATTCACGGTCGTTCAGACGATACAAAATCCAAGAAAAACAACAAAATAACTCACCTGTCAAGAACGCTTCGCTCTGTCGCAAACGTATCACTCGGCGGAGTATCACTGTGATATATCCTTATGTCAGACCAATAGGATTTTTTGGCCGTAAAAAGTTCCTCTCAGCATTTAAATGCTCAACCAGTTTTCAGTTTAGTTCATAGAAAATATGACATGTATGTATTCATAAATTGTTACGGAGTATACAACCATCTGCTTTATATACATTTAGGCATACGGACAGACATTCATTGAAGATGATCATTTCCTAGCATTAGTTGGGTCTGTGTCAGCTGTGTTTAACTGTATAGGACGTCCTATATGGGGAGCCGTCATGGACAAAGCTGGATTTAGAGTATGTCTATGTTCTTATACGTGTCAAGGAAATCCTAAACAATAAGTATCTTTAAAAACGATGATCGGCACAAAATGTATTGCCAAATAAATTGAAATACAGAGTAGTAAAAAATCTCTGGTTGCTATTGATATACAGTTAAAAAACCTTGCTCGTCCTATTTATGCTATCAACTCATCCAAAATCTATATATATCACCATGTTTGTAAATAACATGTTCTCTTTGGGGGAAAATTTATATTCAAATAGGTGGAAATAATATCAGAAAATTATATTTCAACCAGTTTGATTAACTATGGTTTAGCTGTAATCCGGCTTTCAATATTACGAAATCTATTTTTTCGCCAACAAAAAGGACTCGCCAGGACCCGGAATTATAACTGTTACACACCAATCTACACTAAGATGTCAACATTTACTCCGCTGAGTCCGAGTTTGGGGATCAGAGTGAGTGAAATGGATTACAATGCAAACTGAATACCGAGTATGATTTTTGATACACCGAGATTTGAGTGTGAATCTCAGACCGAGCGTATGTCATTCTTGTTTATGATTATAAACAATTCTTACTCACAAATCTCAGATTCACACTCAAAGTGTACAGAAAATGGACACAAAGAATACTCAGCACTAGACAACCCGAGTGTGCACAGTAGCACGTAAGGGCCATAATTCCGGGCCAAGTTAAGTAATGGTATTTACCACATATTTTCGATTATGTTTTACAGGTAGCTATACGGTTTGTATCCGGAGGATTCGCTCTTTGTACCGGTACTCTGCTCCTTACGGAACATTTTCCAGAGGCATTATTTCTTGTATGGATATGTGCGATATTCTTTTTCTACTGTGGCATATGGGCCATGATGCCGTCAATGTTGGCAAAACTGTTAGGACCACAGCATATGGCGATCAATTATGGGATGATTTACACAGGAGTGGTAAGTACATAGGGGCCAGTCACAAATTATTTTTGGAAACAATAATTTATTGTTCTTTAGTATACAGACCATTTCCTCCAATGACCTCTGTGATCGAGTAAACTTAATTTTTGTTTTATTTTTGTTTTTATTGGGTTTAAAACCACTATCAACATTATTGTTATACATGTACAGTAAAACCTCACTTAAACACCACCTCAATAACAATTCCATATCATAATTAAGAACAAATGTTCAAGTCCATTGTCACTGTTTAGCTCTTAACTCAACCTCAATATTAAGACCACCTCAATAAAAAAGACCAGTTTTCATGGATTCATGATGGTCGTATTATTGAGGTTTTACTGTATACGGCGGTTAGCTAACCTAACCAGTTTTTCTGGAATGAAATATCAATTAACTTGCCCTTCTGGAAGCAGCCAACAATTTCTCCACATGAATCAGAGGTGGCGAAAAGGTGATTGTAGCCAAACATCAAGGAATGACATGACTTGACCTACTTAAAAATCGAGTCTGGACTCTACGGGTGACAGCCCAGCACTCTTGAACCAGTTAACTTAACCAACAAGACTCAAGTAATCTGCAATGGTGCAATACCCAGTCAGTGATTCAGATGGAAACTTTAAATATTTAAATTCATGACAATGAGTTTACTTCACTCTTATTTTTATATCAATTGTGAAACAAGTTCTTACAATTTAAACAAAAAATCCCTCTCACTAACTGCTTCCTTGCTCACTAACCAGTACACGCTCTGCCCCTCGAAATGAAAGACATCTCAAAGTTGACATCACTGAAGAAATATCGCTTGTTTCTGGTATTCCAGGCTGTGTCAAGTATAATGGGAAGCACTCTAGGAAGCACCTTGAAAACCCTCATTGGTTGGCATGGACTATTTTTCATGGCTTCAGGAGCAGGCGTCATAGGTAAATGTAGTTTACACCCTTTGTTCAATCTACACGACATTAAACAATGAATAATGTATACAGTGCAAAAGCCGCCCGCCCTAGCATGAGCAAAAACCTCTTGGTACAATAGCATAACAGTTCTTTGTGAAGTAATGATTCCCATTCCATTTAACCTCGCAATAACAGGCAACATTTACACTTTCCAAGCAGTGTTGCCCTGGAAAGGTTGCACTGTATTGTTAATTTTAAACCTCAGTACCTTTGAATTCTGATCCTTTGCTGGCATCAATATCTACTTATTATTTAACATCCTTAACTGAATAAGCCAAAACATTTCAACTTTTCACACATGCAAAACATTTATAAGTTATACTTTCAACTTCAAGTCCAGAAATACAGACACATGGGAAGAAATGTGTACAATTTGATCTCTTACCTCATTTAATACAAATACTAACTGAACTATTTATAATTAAAGTGTGAGTGACGTATTTCGTATAAAACCAATTTTTTATTTGCAGTATTCTGCTTGTCATTCTTGTTCAATGGAATCGATCGATCAGGAAAGCGGATATAGAAGAGGTGTACCAGAATATGACAGACAGACAGTTATACACTTTGAGACTGAACTCGGCTCTATTTAACAATGATAAATAGATGTTTCATTTTAATGTTGTTCATGAAATATATTGAAGGTTTACATGTGTTCCACCCGGACATTTCTTTTCTTAAAATGTAACCTCATCTTGCTGCATTAAAAAGACCGGGGTTAATGAGCTAACGTGCCAATCATCACAACATGAGCTTCAACAAAGTCAATGACACCATGATGTATTCAAGACAATGCATGTAATTAAGTAAAAAAAACACTTTAAAGCAGAAAATGACGTTGGAAATTTTAACAACTAATGTTGTAGAGACTGACTAAAAGATTGTAAACATACATTTAGACGGTGCGCCGCCGGCTGTACATTCTTGGATATAGAAAATCCATATTTTCAATTTACCGACCTGAAATTCACATGGCCAATGCCGAACACTTTGAATGAGATATACATGACTTTTGAAAAGATTTGAACTGGAAATATCAAAAATATGTAAGAAGTGCACGTAATGCTGGATCAACCCACATATATTATGATACAGTGATCTGAAATGATGATCATGATTTTGACCAGTTTACATCGCCTTGTTTGATTCTTCAACTCAATTGAATCATAAATACGATAGCTTACTGCAATCAAAATACATCACAAGATGTATCTAGTAACTTTTACAAATTACCTAAAAAGAACAGCTGGGGGTATTTTTGGCGACTATATACAATGTATAAACAAGTTATACAGTAAACTCCCTGAAAACTGGACTCTGAAAATCATAATCCTAAAATAATCGGACAATTTTTGAAGTTCCATATGTTCCATAAACTTCTATGAACTTTCCACATCTCAACATGTTTTAGTGACAACAAACCTTATACCATTTGCAAATACAGTAAAACCTCACTAATATAACCACCTCAATATAATAAACCAACAAAAATAAAGAACATTATTCAAGTTCATAATCACTCTTTTGCTCCTTATTCAACCTCAATATTAAGACCATCTCAATAATGAGACCATTTTGCAATCGTATTATTGAGGTCTTACTGTACATGTTCTCATTATGTAGCATACTAAAATGGTCATTAAAGACGGCATAGTCTGAACAAATTGTAGTCTTATAAGTTCTAAAAAAAAACGGACTTCTCAGAAAACTGGAATTTTGACCATGTCCAGACGGGGTCCAGTGTTCAGGGAGTTGACTGTGTATATCAGCAACATTTTACCAAAACAAGTTTATAACCATCTGCAAATATGACTTCATTATGTAGTAACAAATTTTAATAACAAATTTACTGCACATATATATCATAACACATACAATTACAATAATTCAATCATTTAAATTATGTAAATAAATATCTACCAACATTATAAAATAACTAAATAATGCAACATTATTACAAATACTAAAATATAACATTGTATAAATTCAACCCATATCCAACAAATCACATTTCACCCAGAAACCAAAAAATGAAAGTCACACAAGATATTAGAGAAAGGAATTACAGTACAACTTGTCTAGCAAGTAACCGATCCATCATAAATACTGCATACTGGTATGGTTTTATCAATTAGATAGTGGGGAAACTACAGAGCTACCTCTTTGTGAGGTATATGGTCAATTGCTCTGTCGCGACTGCCAGGATAAAGCAATCACAAAGGAATTGTCAATCAAGTGTCATCATAAGTTTAGCCATTTTTCAGCATGGAACACTTTTAAACTAATTCATGCCTAATCCAGTTGTTTTGGGATTTCAGTAAAGTGCAATAATGTAACAATATAATTGCTTCTTTAACAACATGTGAAATTTTACGGCTATAACAACTTACTGGCTAACATAGCCACAACCACAACTAAAAAAACACATTTGCCAACTTTACAAAATCGCTCAAAACATTCTTGCAATGTGGACAATAATCCCCAAACAATTTTGCAGACCTGGAAAAATCTCTTCTGGATAAAATCCAAACATTGTACAACACCTAACATAAAATGAGGAAGGTAGACTTTCATCTGAGTGTAACTAGTCATAGTACACAGTGATATGGTTTTGAAATTTTTTCTATTGGTAGACAACCATTATGACTAAAATACCAACAAATCCTCAACCCACTAAGTTGTCAACAACAGAAAATGATTGAGGCAGAAACTTGCAGTGACTATGCTTCAGACACAAATGAGACGTTTTAAATTGTATCGATATATCAAAATCCTTAACGATATTAGATGGACACGTTTGAATTGATAACATATCGAGATTGTTTCTATCAATGACACCTCTTGTTCCGGTCAGTTTAAAATGTCATAACACATTTTTTTACAACAATGAATGTGTCAACCTGTTAAGTAACAATAAACAAGAAATATCTTGAAAAAAGATGGTCGGCATAATTTGAAGGTTAAGATTTGTTGTGCAACATAAAAAAATGTTACGATTTCTGGTCACTTCAGACCCATAAATGGATTTCAGTATATTCACCGAAATTCAGTGGATTTTGGTAAGGTAAGGTACCCCTTATTGAAAGGTTAACCAATCCGTGTCAAGGCCATTTTGACCAGTATAGTTTAAATATCATTCACATTTTTCCATAATAAACAACTGTTCCTTCCACCATGAGTTCACATCGTTGGAGACATGATGACCAACTAATGTAGATGATTCACTATCACCTTCATTCGTATAATCTGATGTTGCATCACTTAAATGTCCCAAACTTAAACCCGCTCCAAGTGTCTTCCCTGAAATAGACATTTATAATCAAGTTATATGTTTATTATTTTTCAACTTAAAGACTTATTGCTATGTTTATAAAACATTAATGACCATTTCAAATGAGAGCCATTTTGTCACGTTAATGTGCATATAAATGTTTTGCTCCATAGGGAACCTAATCAGGATCATTCCTGTAAAGTGTGGTCAAAATCTATCGAGCAGTTTAGGAAAAGAGATTTCTACTATATACATGTATGGGACAAGGCCCCACCCCCTGACGTTTTCTGACATAACTCAATAATTTCTACAATCTTGTAAGAGGACCATGCTTCATACCAAATTTCAAAGCTCTATGCCTAATGGTTTTGGACAGGAAGATTTTCAAAATTTACTTTTTTAAAATATATTTTTAGCTCCTGTTTCCTACTTATGCAGCCAATTCGAACGATTTACCCAACTTTGAAAAAGACCGGTCCAAGGATAATTCAAGGAGCACTTCGTAAAAACTAAAATGAACAACAACAATTCTTGATCGGAAGTTTTACCTGTACTTAGTCGATTTGATTTTTTCTTCACACCCATACGTTCTCGTTCTTTCTGTGTGGCATCACTTTGTGGAGTAAGGTATCGCCTCATATTGGGGGACTACAAAATATACAACGATATAATTCTAAGGGAACTTTGGTATAAAATAATTCAATAAAATATACGCTCAGAACAGAGAGTGACATCTAGTGTCAAGACATCAGAACATTTGTACATTCATATGTATTTTCTAGTAAAACATCGTTGCATTCACCAGTTTATGTTTAGAGTTCTTCAGTGACAAAGTTTCTTTGAAGAAAGTTAGTAGTTAAGTGGTCATATTTTTTGCAAATTACATAAAATTCAACAAAATAAACAAACTTCCGATGACAAGAATGTCATACACTATCAAATATGTACCAAAAGTTTTTTATATTCATCAATTACATAAAAAAGTCATGCTGCTTTAAGATTTCAAAATACAAAATGGCAGGTAAGCACATTTTACCAGCGTATGTTAAGCAAGAATTGAAATAAAATCATGGAATTTTGGTGATATGCAATAGGTAGGATAGAGATTATCAAAGTATTTATAAGTATTGTATGATTTTGGTAAAAGCAACATACTTTTGATGATGGTGGAGGTGGTTCTATATGAATATTTGGTGGATTCAATTCTACTGTTCCCTTCTTTCGACTTCTAGGGGCCGCCGGGTTCACAGGCGCCTCATCTTTGCTTTCTTCACTACTATCTGCTAAACTTGCAGGGAGTTCAGTCACCGTAAATAAGGGTTCATTCATGGCTCTCAGATTGGATATCAAATTAGAATGATTTTTCTGAAAACATAAAAGAATACAAATCAGCAAATAAATTTATGATATGCAAAATAATGTACACCAGAGATTGCTTAAACGTCTACACATCTAAGTGTTTGACCTTCTGTCTTGTATAGAGTTATCACGGGAATTTGTCGTACAAGGTCACCATACATTTAGTCATATTTGTTATAAACAAATTGTGAGGTGGTCAGCCAATGAAATCATGTTTTAAAAATTATTGACCAATAGAAACAAAGTACACAGCAGCAGAATTCTCAACCTAGTTTGAGTCCACAACAAATATCAAATGGATGACAAACATTATCACATCATGTTCAATTAAAAGAGAAATTACGCACACACTAAGATACATACAAACAATACATCCCACATCTGGGGGTGAGAAGGCCAATTGGCTAAAAAGAGGAAAACTTCCAAAATCAAAGGAAAATTCCTACACACCATAACAAAATTACCACTTTCGCACAGATTAGACCATAATCTTACAACTTTTATTTCGAAAATTTCGGAAATCAGCTGAAAAGAAGAAAATTCTGATCTCTGAATATCGTTATGCTGTTTCAGACATTATGTAAACTAATATTAAATGCAAGCTTACTGCTCTAATTCTCTTAAGACATTTATCCAGCCAGTTTCTGATTGTTTGTTTAGCAACCTCTTCTTCAATAGAAAACTCTAAGTCCTCTCTGGCAAGTAATTCTTCTAATTGTAGACTTTTTCTGATATCCACAGATCTGTAGGATAGCATACTGAAACACAAAAATAACCCCATACATCATAAACCATATTGCAGACACCCAACAACACCAATTTATCATTCAAGGTATTTCACTGTTGACATCACAATTACCTTACCGTGATAACAGCTTCTATCATGGGCAAGGAAGTTAATTTTTACCGATAAAATATTTATTTACGATTTATAATGTAAATAACATATCACATTTGTGTTACTGAAACGATGAAAACGGGCCAAAGGTTCCCTTTTAATGAAAACTCAGAAATTCCTTTAAAGAATACTGTTATTTATCACCACTGTGTAATATCTGACGTGTAAATACATAGAAATCGGAGAATCCGCCCCGCCCAAACTGCCGAGTTGACCTCGACCTCAGGTAGGAACGAATCATGAATAATAATGACTGAATGTAGGGTTTTGTACATCATCCTCTTACAGCAGACATTTGAATAAAATAAAATATTGTAGCTATAAAGTTCATGAACACCAGTTACGGAGCTAATTAGCAGATTAATCAAAGTTTACCTTAATACATCATGAAAGGTTACGTCTGCGCCATTATTCCGTCTTTCTAGCTCATAACACATATGTTTGAATAGTAACTTTTCTTTTTCTAAATCAACTTCCAGTCGACCTCTTAATAAACGTAACAAATACTTCACTCTATATACTGGAATCACTCCCTGGAATGGTGAAATGTTAAATGAATTATGAGTTAACAATGAACACAATACATACTGGTCAAAAGTGCTAACCCTTCAGTACTATTTCACATTGTGTCTATAAAGTTGTTGGGTACATCTTCTGATGATTTTGATAGCAGTGAACTATAATATCTATGATTCAAATGATTTGAATTATTGAAAAAATTCAAAGTAAACCGGTCAAAATTATGTTCATCATTTCAGATCACTTTGCCATAAGGTAGTGAAGGTTTTTAAATCACAATGGCAGGGTAGCTCTTTTGACCAGTATAGTTTCAGAACAACATATTAGTGCAATACCTTTATCAAGAATATTTACACAGTTTTACCAGAATTTCACAATGGAAGATTTTAAAATATTCCACTCATATTCAATCTGGAATGAAATACTCCAAGACTGACAATCAAGTCAAATCAATGCTGGAATATTCTTCAGGTCATAAGCCGCATTAGGCCCACCAGTTTTCAAGAATGAAAATGGATCAATTATTGTTGGCAAATCTGGTCCCCACAACCCATTCCCTAAACTGTTATGATGATATATACATTTTATCAGGACCTGCAAAATTGTAAATCTGGAAGCTTTATAGGAGCTTCTGAACTGGCATTAGATATGAATATATTTATACATTGTCCAACAAACATTTCTTACCTTTCTATTTACGTCTACCATGCTCCAAGTACTTTGAAATTCTCTGATATCATTGTAACTCAACAAAGCATCTTCTTCATTGGAGTAAAACAGGGAGAAGTTCTCCATAATTATAGCTGAAATATTATACACAAGGAAATAAATACAACTCATTCAACTGTTAGTTTAGTTTACGCTTACTTGGTTAACATCGATAGTGAGACAAGTTTACAACTTATATTAATCATTTCTATGACAGCTTCCAGAACTCAAACCTAATTTAGGGACTCTGAAGTTCCTGGATCAACCTCAGCATGGCCAGATTTAAACCCATGACCTTTGGATCAGGTGTTAGGCTTCTACCCCTCGACCAGTATGCCTCCCTACTACCACTGTTAGAATAACGTTGTTGGTCTGCATAATGTAAAATGATGTTTCTATTCCTCTGCTGACCCAAGCATATCTCCCTACCCAACATGTAATCAAACTAATGTCGTATATTAACTAAACATAATATTTGACATTTTTCTGGATGCTTATGATGACTATCTAGCTATAACCAAGCAAAACCAGGGCTAAAAATGTAGTTATATTCCAACATGTTTGATAACTTTATATTGTTCACTCACTATTACAGCTGACAACACAGCTGTATTTCAAGCTGACAACACAGCTGTATTTCAAGCTGACAACACAGCTGTATTTCAAGCTGACAACACAGCTGTATTTCAAGCTGACAACACAGCTGTATTTCAAGCTGACAACACAGCTGTATTTCAAGCTGACAACACAGCTGTATTTCAAGCTGACAACACAGCTATATTTCAAGCTGACAACACAGCTGTATTTCAAGCTGACAACACAGCTGTATTTCAAGCTGACAACACAGCTGTATTTCAAGCTGACAACACAGCTATATTTCAAGCTGACAACACAGCTGTATTTCACCAATAAAACAAATGTGATGACAGATAAGCAGGAGTCACAGACAGATTATATATAAAAAATTAGAGGATGAAATGCAGGTTAATTCAAAACATTTTCCCTACATACATTTTACCAATCTACCCAGCATATCATGGGATTAAAGTGTAGATACATATGTTTAAGGCTGTAGGACATATCGAGGGTTCAGCGCAAGACTATCCTAACTCCTATGCATTTATATAGGAGTTGGTATAGTCTTGCACTGAACCCTCAATATACTGTTACACAAGATTTCTGTCTCCAGCAAGGAGCAAGTCTGATGTTACACTTACCTACTAATAGATTGAGGACGATGTATGTAATAATCACATAAAATGAACAGAAGAACATCAGAGATGCAGTGAAATTGCCACAATTGGTTTCCCAGAAACTGTTTCCCGGCACATATCTACAAAATGGCTTCCAAACCTGACAAAAGAAAACTTTTGAAATTAAATAAAATGGAGACAAACCATCAATACAAAACAAACCACCGCAATGAAACCCACAATTGGCTAAATATACAGGTAAAAATAGCTAACATGCCAGTACTAGTTCAATTAGTCTCAAAACAGCTGCTGGGATACAGCAATCTTCTGTAGATTCACCGAAGCCATAGTATTTATGATTCAAATGAATAGAACTGTGGAAAAGGTCAATGTAAAGCTGTGAAATTCATGTTCTTTGATTCAAATCACTTTGACAAAATGAAGTGGACTTTCTCAAAGTACAAATTGGCAGGTTAGCTCTTTTGATAAGTATTCAGGTATAATAATTATTTACAAGATACGGAGATTGTTTCAAAGGCATAGTTTAAAATATCTCAGAACATGTACTGAAACGGTTCTCTTTATTGATATCATGGCAATAACAAGCAACAATTCTGTTTCTTGATCATTCGTCTCCGTTAATTACTTGTGAAATGTACCAGTAATTAGAAATGTTGCATAGTGGAAGTCAAGATTATGCTTAAGAAAATGACCGAACAGAACAGACATCTATTTCTGTGATACATACCATACAATCATGCATTATTTTATTCCAATCTTCACCAGTCACAATTCTAAACAATAGAGCTATAGCATTGGACGTAGTCTTAAAATTTGCATGTCTGAAATACAAGAACGTGGGAAATGTCACACAATGATTCAGAGTTTTGCCATTTTTCAACAGCAACTCAGATATAAATGGCAGAACCGCAGACAGTTGACATGTTTCTAAGTAGTTCTTGCTAGTTTCCTAACAAGTAACTGAACACATCCCCACATGAAAGAGAGATAATGAATGACCTCGCATGTATTATCTTCACTCAAATCAAAATGAAGATCATATACTTTGCTAAGATTTGATGTGAAAGATTTGGTCAAACACATACATGTTAAAGTCAGCTGTTGTGTGTTCCATCTACCATATTATCTAAGGTGACTCAATCACCTTAAAGCATTCAAGTTCTCCAGAATTACACGATTAAATGTAATGTAAACAAGACAATATAACAGATAGGTAGGCAAAAACAAAGTAAATATGTCGGTCTAGTTAAACGACTGTTCAAAACCATTAAATGGACATACAACAAAAGATGCAGACCTGTGAACAAGGAAATACAAGTTCTTTTAATCATTAATCAAACTCCTATCAGCAATTATTTCGACTAGAATTACAATAACCACTACCTTCATGAATGTCCGTTAACAATGGATATTTGAATAATATGAATGTTACACCTTCCTAACAGTGTCATTAATTGAGCGCCGCTATACGATTTCCAACCTCTGCTTTAAGTGACGTCATTTCCAGAAAACGTCATATGTGACGTCACTGTGTACTGACAGTAAGCAATATTTGCCCCATATGGCAATATTAAAACAAAGTGACCATATGGAGTAAATATTGTTTTCTGCTTGCAAATAGTGACATCACATGTTGCGTTTTCTTGAAACAACGTCACTTACAGAAGAGGTTGTAAATCCCATAGCAGCACTCAATTAATGATAATAATGATTTGTCCCTTCAACCACCTGCATTCACCTTATTTCTATTAAGTATAGCCAAAACAGTGTCAATATTTACTGTATACGTACAACATATAAAACCGAAATAACAGAATGCAGTTAAACTGTTTGTGACAGCTGAAATCTCCTTACTTTGAAAAGGGAGATCACTGCGTAGAAGATTGTCATACAATATAATTACCTTCCCAAATCGTATCCATACTTGACATTACCAAACAGTAGAACACCGGTGTAAGCATAGAACAACATCAGCAAGAACATGCCCATTATAATGAAGAAACTTTTGAATACCGACATCAATACTGTCTGCATCAACATCTTCAATGTCGCCTGTAAAACACGAATGCATGAAATAGAAACCTGTAGGTCATACATCAGAGGCAATATGCAGGCTTTCCAGTCAGCAATTTCAAAATAGAAATGAACATAATAGAACATTAGAAATGTGATTTTTCTAAAAGATAGGAAAATACAAGAAAAGGTAGGAACAAGAAGGAAAAGTAGAAAAAAGTAGAAAAAGTAGGGAAAAGGTAGGAACAAGAAGGAAAAGTAGAAAAAAGTAGGGAAAAGGTAGGAACAAGAAGGAAAAGTAGAAAAAAGTAGGGAAAAGGTAGGAACAAGAAGGAAAAGTAGAAAAAAGTAGGGAAAAGGTAGGAACAAGAAGGAAAAGTAGAAAAAAGTAGGGAAAAGGTAGGAACAAGAAGGAAAAGTAGAAAAAAGTAGGGAAAAGGTAGGAACAAGAAGGAAAAGTAGAAAAAAGTAGGGAAAAGGTAGGAACAAGAAGGAAAAGTAGAAAAAAGTAGGGAAAAGGTAGGAACGAGAAGGAAAAGTAGAAAAAAGTAGGGAAAAGGTAGGAACAAGAAGGAAAAGTAGAAAAAGTAGGGAAAAGGTAGGAACAAGAAGGAAAAGTAGAAAAAAGTAGGGAAAAGGTAGGAACAAGAAGGAAAAGTAGAAAAAAGTAGGGAAAAGGTAAGAACAAGAAGGAAAAGTAGAAAAAGTAGGGAAAAGGTAGGAACGAGAAGGAAAAGTAGAAAAAAGTAGTAAAAAGGTAGGAACAAGTCAGAACGCTGGAAAGCCTGAATATGGACAGTGATTAGGCCAAAATGAAAAACATGTATGTTTGCTGTCTCCCTACATATTCCTACCTACCTATCCAACTTCCCAAAGTAGAGTCAGGAAACTTCATACAAATATTTTCTTAAATAAAACCTTGTCACAAGCATTGATCATGCATAACCTCACAGGAGGATAATGAGGAACATAAAACACATCATATGAGTCATTTATAGAACAATGCAAACCAAATTTATAATAATATGAAATTCCTATTAATTACTTATAGAGGAATGAAACAATGTATCTATGCTGGCAAAATCACATGACTATGTACTGATTGAGACGATGGAAATTCACAGCATGCTTGATGCATCTCCATTCAAGGATGGTTTTAATATTTCAAGTGTAGATTTGAATGTGGATTATTTGACAGGCAGAGAATGATGAAAAAGCATCCAGTTTTTACACTTGCATAGACATATTACAACAATAGGTAGAAGTAAATAGAGGATCTTACATGAGTGCTTATTTGATATTGTTTTTATGAAACAAGGCGACTGAATATGACGCGAGGCTCTGCCGAGCGTCATATTCGTTTCAGTCGACGAGTTTCATAAAAACAATATCAAATAAGCACGAATGTAAGATTCTATTTATCACATAACACCGTAAATAGATTGTTTTCAATCTTTAAATAGACTTTAAACAGTGCTGTGATTCGGCTATTTATGTAACTAGTTACATATGATATTTATGTCACTGCCACTCCTGGAGTGCAAGTTATGTGATAAAGCCTGATATGAGACTCACCTGTTTACCAGGTATGGTGAAGAACCTGAGAACTATAGCAACTGTTCCAAACATATAACTGTATCGATGAACCTTCTGAAATATACACAAAGTAAGACATCAAATGTAGCAAAATAAATAATAAACAGCTAGCTTCATGTTAACTTAAGTCTTAATCATGCATTAGGTTTGATTATAGAGGTATTCATTCATGTTCAAAGAATGCTATGAAGTTCATAACGATAAAAACAATCAACTATACTCAATGCAAAATGATCTGATAAAACGGACAAACGAACCATCAGAACAATCTAGGTAAGACAGGTGGATAGTGTTTCTTTACTAATACAACCTATATCCTGAAAATATGCTTGTCTTGGTAACAGGCCTGTGTCGAAAATAATCCACAAAATACTGATAAGTTTCCGAAGATATGCAGCCATTATTGAGCAGCATGTTGATTTTATGCTTTACGAGAGCATTGAATTTCTTAGGGACAATTGTTCCACAAAATCAGTTTGTCCTGAAATAAACCAGTTCCAAATACATGCCCCCAATTCTTCACTGAAATGTGCAAGCTTATTTTTTCGGAATTCCAGGGTATCTGTAGAAAAATCAGCTATGCAATGTAATGGACAAGAACTTTTGACAATTTCCAACACCAGTTTTGACATTTTTTGAAAATGCATGAAAGTTTAAAAAAACAGAAATGCAACCAAAGTCAAAATGTGTACATATTTATCTGTGTAACAATACAACATTAAGCAGTTTTGTCACACAATTTGAGAGGACCGCAAGTATCACTGCATTCTGACATCAAGTATATATTGATACGTACCGTGACATGTTCAGAGAAGTGGACACCAAAATGAACAATAATCCACACAACACCAATGAATGTCACCAACATATCGAATATGTTTCTTCTACGCGTACAATATCCTGCAGGTGTTAATGCTATCATCTTCACAATTACCTTAAATAACACAGAGTTAAATAATTGATCACATTAGAAATTAATACGCGATTATTCGGGTAAACCAAAACTGACTTAAATAATCCAGATAACCCGTTTATATCAAGATTCCCCTTCTACAATTGATATATCTCTGGCAAATCAGTCAATATGCTCATTGAATCTATAATAAATCAGAGGAATGTACATGTACTATTTTCTTGAGACGAATGAATATGGTTGGCGGTACTTTGAATAAACTTCCGGTTGATACGATGATAGCAAAGAGACGCTAAAGCGCCTCAAAAAAGGAATATAGGATAATACAGTAGTGGTGTCCTGATATGCCTATTATAGCATACTGCAATATATTGCAATACATCAGGAAAATATTGCAATACGTACCACAATATATTACTTCAATAACCCAAGATATTAATGTAAATGTTTTTCTAACATGAACACTAATTCAGCTGCCAACTCTTCAAATGTGCAGCAAATATTCAACATGTACAAGCAAATATTAAACAGATAAAACTTAAACACAGATATGTTAGCATCAATTAAATCAATACTGTATTGAAATCCATATTTCTAACTGATCACCCTATGTTAATGCTGTGAATTTTTTTTTTTTCATCAAAATCATCACCAGTGTTTGGTTAAATGTAGTTGTATATTTGACAAATTTTGGTTTTAACGATTGTGATATGGTCTGTACAAAATGCAAAACACTCAAGGTTGAGTATCATCTCTCATTTTGACAAATATTACAACATATCGGAGAGCAATGAGGAAAGCATTTGACAGGGGTGAGAATGGCAAAGAAGGAAATATTGGGGTGTCTATTATACTTACAACAGAATATGCTGTCTAACAATAGCACTACAAAACATCTGAGTTAGTAAAAAAATCTGCTGAATTTCCTGCTGTGTTGCAGAATAATGGTCATCACACAGTTCCCCCCCCCCCCCTTCCCCCACACTTTCTTATAGGATTTACATCAATCTAAAATATGATCCTGGCAGGTGTCAAAAAAGCAGAAATCCACTGCACATCCTTAATTCTAGTGTATAAATGGAATAGCATAAAATTATCTCCCTTGCTGACACATTATGCTGATATGCAATAGAGAGAGATACTATTCAGTACTTACCTCACAGAGGAACAACAGTGTGAATATCGCAGATACTGTTGCCAGATATATGGCTTCCTTCTTGTTTTCCCGCCACTAAAAATATAAAATACATAATTACTCAGTGAAAACGATTAAGTCGCTACATGAGCATGTCAATATAAGTTTGAAAAACATCACATATCAAGTGTTTCTATTCAACAAATTTTCAGTAAATGAAGCCGTAGGTAAATTTACAAGGATACTGTGCAAGCATGTGAAAATATACTTGTACTCAGCAAATTCCACACGAAACATGCTTTACCGCACGTTAGCTGCAATCTCCTGATTTTTCAGGGAGCAGTCTTCCTCTTTTCATGGAGCAATCTCCCTCTTGGCCGTCTGAAAAGGTTTACAAGTATGAGATGTACTTACTGGGACACTGAGAAGCATACAGTTTGCCAATACAAGAAGCACTGACAATCTCTTGTAATATTTATGTTGTACTAGACGATACAGAAATGCTCGTAATCCATGATCTCTGACAGGTCTAGGTGGAATGTGAAGGGGCTGTGCCAACTTGATTCGACCCTTTAAATCCATCCACCTTCTCTGATCAACAGTAAGCAACGCTGTTCCCTGAATGAACATATATCAACATTTATAATTGTATGAGAGCGCAGAGACATTATATTAGATAGGGGAATTGTTTATAGTCAAGTTGGTAAGTCCAAGTTTAACTTATCGAATGTTAACTGTTATAATGTAAGTTATACAAGTTGTTGTCAGGGTATATGGGGGAATATAACCTGTCTGTGTGCCATACAACCCGAGGCCTTAGCCGAGGGTTATATGAATCGCAGACAGGTTATATTCCCCCATATACCCTGTCAACAACCAGTATAACGAATTTATAATACTGCAAATCTGTGTTTTCATAAGAATTTAGTTAAACAAGCAATGTTTCGATGCCTAGCTCTAGCTCTAAGAATTAGATCTGTGCATTTTTGCAGTTTTTGGTTCATAAAATTGTTTCGGGTGTTTAAGTAATGTATAATATCAGTAATTAAAACGTATTCTTTTAAAATATATCAGGAATTACTTGCTGTAGATCAATTTTTTTTTATTTCACCCACACATAATATTGCCTGAAAATGAATTGCATTACCCCATAAGGTACCTCAATACACATAGTTAAGTGCGCGCTTGCACTCTAATTTTTTATTTTCAAGCGTCTGATCACACGGACTTTATCAAGCTGAATTTGTAATCAGTTCAATATTCATTGAATCATGTATGAAGATCAATTGTCAATTTCAAGTAACTTGCGGACATCAAGAGATAAAACTTTTCGAGTCTAGCCGTCAGCGAAAATGGTCACGAGGCGCATGAAGGGGAAATTAGTTTGCACGTCATATACACTGTCAGCGCCGTGTATATAGAATACTATACGCGAGCCTTTAACCAATGAAATTACTGGATTTTTCTTTGCAGTATTATAAAGAATACTATACGCGAGTCTTTAACCAATGAAATTACTGGATTTTTCTTTGCAGTATTATAAAGAATACTATACGCGAGCCTTTAACCTTTAACCAATGAAATTACTGGATTTTTCTTTGCAGTATTGTATAGAATACAATACGCGAGCCTTAAACCAATGAAATTACTAGATTTTTATTTGCAGTATTATAATGCAGTATATCGTGTTGTAAGTAGCATATTTACAACAGGCATACATAGCTTGATAGGCACAATGTCATGTAAATCTACATCATACTGAAAAGGAAGTAAGCAAATTGTTAGGGGATCAGCCAATAAAAACATGTTTTGGAAAATATTGGCCAATAGACATAGAGTGCACAATGACGGTATCCTCAACTTAATTTAATAAAAGTTTTAATAGTTAATTTCATACTCCTGTATCTATCTGAACATTTGGACTCATTCAATGTATATTCAAAGAGCCTGCAAATCTGACAATAAGAAGTTTTGTTTGTTTGTTTAATAGGGTTTAACGCCGTTTCTCAACGATATTTCAGTTATATACGGCGGCCGGTTCACCTAACCAGTTTTTCCTGGACTGAAATCTAACCAATACTAACTTACCCTTCCACAAGGAGCCGGCAACTTCTCCACATGTGGAGGAAAATCAACATTTTTGTCAAATTTTCATGGAAGGGTATGACCTGCCGCGACCGGGAATCGAACGACAATAATTAGTAGTTACAATTATACAAACCTTGTTTTCACCGTAGTTTGCTATCACTACACCAACAAACAGTGTTAATCCTATCATATAGCCAATAAATACAAACACATGAACATAGATGCTGTCAACCTGAAATATACACAAAACACATTACATGAATAGCACAGAAAAGTTCTATAAATTCTGAAATAGTAAGTCAGCTTGAAACATTCTGATAGGAATCGATATGCAATATAACATTCTTTTTCTTGCGATAATTTTTTTGCATTTGCAAATTTTTGTGACTTTGGCCCATAACAATAATTTGCGATTTACTTATCCAAGAATTTATTCAATACAGTATATTGTAATTCAAAACATCAAAGTTATGGGCAAGTAGTGACTCATGTGCAAGTCTATATTTTGTCAAAAAGTTCTCTAATCAGTGACATCACACATTTTGCTAACAGAAATGTTTGCAAATAGACAAAAACGAATATTGTTAAATCTAATAATAATATACATAAGAATGTACCTCTAAAAGCAAGAAAAACTATTTTGCCAGATATTTTTGCTACTTTCTTTAAATATAGAAATTTTCAAAATATTTCCATGTCATATAACCACTGTACAGTATAACAGTTTTATATCAATAATTCCTTTTTGTAACACACAAATCAATAGCTGACCTCAATCACACAGTATTATACTTACAGGACGAACTCTCTCTATTATAACATCTCGAACTTCAAGCCAACCTTCTAATGATAACACTTCAAATAATGCCAACATAGCGTTACCAATATTGTCAAAATTGAAGTTGTGAGGATTAGCCCTGAAACATGTAAACTGTGATGTTTATTTATGATTAAGTCATTAATGTTGTATTGAAATTACAATGGTAGTTATCTAGTCATTGTGTATCATTATAAAAGGGAGGTTATCCATCACATAGTGATTTAAAATATTTCTAAGTGATTTACAGTGTGTATAGATATTCTGCTATTAACTATTGGGGATTTGAAAACTATCTAAAATACAGACGGTAGTACAGTTGTTCAATAAGGACAGTTACATAAGAGTAGGTGCATCTATAGCAATGACTGTTTAATACATATACATGTATCAGTTCTTCTGGACATACATCACTCAGACCTTTATTTCACTTATTCAGTGACTGTCTCGATATACTTTCAAGTCAAACAAATGACATTTTGCACAGTTTCAAAATAATTGCTTAGACAATTAAATTACTCAAAATTGCCTTAACTACTGAGAGCAACCACCCCAGAGCACCCTAATTAAATTACTCAAAATTGCATTAACTACAGAGGGCAACCACCCCAGAGCACCCTAATTAAATTACTCAAAATTGCATTAACTACAGAGGGCAACCACCCCAGAGCACCCTAATTAAATTACTCAAAATTGCATTAACTACAGAGGGCAACCACCCCAGAGCACCCTAATTAAATTACTCAAAATTGCATTAACTACAGAGGGCAACCACCCCAGAGCACCCTAATTAAATTACTCAAAATTGCATTAACTACAGAGGGCAACCACCCCAGAGCACCCTAATTAAATTACTCAAAATTGCATTAACTACAGAGGGCAACCACCCCAGAGCACCCCAATTAAATTACTCAGAATTGCAGTAACTACAGAGGGCAACCACCCCAGAGCACCCTAATTAAATTACTCAAAATTGCAGTAACTACAGAGGGCAACCACCCCAGAGCACCCTAATTAAATTACTCAAAATTGCAGTAACTACAGAGGGCAACCACCCCAGAGCACCCTAATTAAATTACTCAAAATTGCAGTAACTACAGAGGGCAACCACCCCAGAGCACCCTAATTAAATTACTCAAAATTGCATTAACTACAGAGGGCAACCACCCCAGAGCACCCTAATTAAATTACTCAAAATTGCATTAACTACAGAGGGCAACCACCCCAGAGCACCCCAATTAAATTACTCAAAATTGCATTAACTACAGAGGGCAACCACCCCAGAGCACCCCAATTAAATTACTCAAAATTGCAGTAACTACAGAGAGCAACCACCCAAGAGCACCCCTCCCTAGAGCAACAACCTTTCTTCAATAATAAACATTCGTACAAAGTATTCTGAAAAATCAACCCATGCCTAAGAAGTACCAGAGTGGACACAAGTGTGTATGAACTGAAGGACAGACAGAAATGAACAAGAAATATCTTGAACAATTTTAAGGTTAAGATTTGTTGTGCAACATAAAAAATTGCCGGGATGTTACGATTGCTGGTCACTCCAGATCCAAAATGGAATTCGGTAAATTCAGTGGATTTCGGTAATGTAACATCCCCCCTTATCGAAAGGTTAACCAATCTGCGTCAAAGTTACAAACGTTGTTTGCTTGAAGAGAAGTTGGTTTATTGGTTAACATAAGATTTGATTAGTTTACACAACACTGATATGCAAATAGCAAAGCCATGTTAGTACTGTTGCGCCGAAAAAAACAACCTATAGTCTCTTTTACTAGCCTATGTCCGGTAGTGCACTAATAAATCTTATCATGAATTAAATGACTCACCATACTCTAGGTACCATAAAGCCAGGCATCGTATCATTTGATCCTAACCTCACTTTCATTCTTGTAACAAACATAGGTGATCTGAATGTTCCCACACATTGTGACTGAAAATAATGAGTCAAAGTAGATGGTTGTTTTAACACAATCAAATACAGTCAGCCTTGTTCCGTTGAATTCATTGGGTCAGAACTGTAATTTCGAATAATACATGAATTCGAATAGACCATTTCAATTCCACAAGATACATCGGGACCTGATATTTATTTAAGAAGAATTTAAGATGATACAGAGTATTTCAAGGGTTCAGCGCAAGACTATCCTAACTCCTATGTATTTATATAGGAGTTAGTATAGTCTTGCACTGAACCCTCGATTTGGATAGAAGGTTGTCGAATAAACATGGTCCAACCGTATATCAACCCAGCATCGGCAGCATGAATTAAAATCTTCATGGAATACTTGCAAGGTAAAAATCAAACTTAATTAAAATTAATTACATACTCAAATTCAAAGAGATCTACAATGTTCAAACCTTGTTTGTGACGTTTGGATCATTACAGCGAGCCAGTTTACCGCCCAGGGAGTGTACACCAAACGTCGCAAATACAAAGATCAGCACAATCAATAGGACAGATACCTGAAACAAAAAGCATACAATCACATGCCACTTTCAATTAAGTGCAAGAGCACACCTCTTTCAATGAAAATATCTATACTGACAGGGCTTAAGATTTTTTTTTCAAAGACATGTCCCAGACTACTGGAAATGTCAAATTTGACTCGTCCGACATAGGAAGCTAGATGTCTGAGAACTTCAGACAATTTAGTAACAAATAAAAATACACAATGATTGCTCAACAATCTAAAATTAATAGTCACATGTTTGAGTTTGTTGGATTCTAAGGATTGACATATTTACTGAACAATTGCTGATGTTGGTTAGTTTAAAAACAGACTTGTCAGAGACTCTGTTGGTAGCCTGATTCAGCATTAGACTAGTCCGGGCTAGTGGATTTCTAAAGTTTGCTGTTAAAGATGAGAAATGAATGACATTACAGATTCCGGAAAAATCACAATCCCAATCTTCCTTGCCAATTAATGCAAATAATTCAGAGAATATAGATAAAGTGAAAGAAGCATGCCCAACGAGGGATTCTAACCCATTAACTCCTAATTAGGAGTCTGGTGCCTTATGCCTAGACCTCTGTTATGCCTATAGATTAGTTTGACTCAAATTTGAAGCTGAAACATCTGTTTACAGCAGATGACAAAATCTTTCGCTCACCAGTAAAATCTCTTTAAAACCTCGCACTAACTCATATACAACTTTCCTCATATGAGGCACCAAGATGAATATACGAAGTGGGCGGACACAGCGGAGTATCATCAATATCTGGGCTCCTCCCAGAGGCGGAACATGTTCTGGTTGCCAGCACAGAAATATCACACTCACCTGAAAACAGTGCACACGAAAAATATTAATTTTCTTATACAATATAACATGCATCAGTCACTTACTGTAGTCGTACATGTGAACCCATCAGAAACAAACCATAAAATAACCCATAACAAAAATTTATCATGTTTATTTTGAAAATTGGGAGATCTCAGCTCATAGCCGGGAGAGTGTGAGTGGCCTGTCAAATCCGGGAGCCTCCCCTGGAAATCTTGACAGTTCACATGTATGACTATAGTGTACTAAAACAAGTTAAAAACAGCATATTTTATAAAAGAAAAAAGAAATTATCAACCCCTTTGAAATTCCTAATTGTTAATTTTTAATCATGAAGAAAATGAATGAATGTTCGGACATAAGGAATTGAGATCGTTAGAATACGATCTTATACTCCACACAAAAGTAAAAGCAGAGTATTGAATGTATTCACCATAAAACGATAGAAACAATGAACAAGCAGATAAGGTGACATGTTCAAACTTCAAAAGGGTCAAAAATCACACTTTACATAACACCAATGCTTTTTTCCCAAGGAATCTAAAGACTGAACCAAAGAAAAATAATGAATTGCTTTAATTACAATCAAACTTGGTACAATTGGTATGAATGAGTGTAGGTCGATACACAAGGACATACAATATATATAAAGATCTCTAGCACTCCGCTGAAATCCTTGACGACAGCTTTAGGTGTAAAGAAAAATCCATTGGCCAGTATTTTTAACCCCATCTCAATACTCATACCAATCACAAACACAAACTCTGCATACTGAAATATAAACAAAGCATAATTAAAAAGGAGTTATTGCCCTTGGATTGTTAAAAATCACCATATTTAACTAAGGTCATTACATATCAATGTATTAACTACCTCATTAAATCAGTTATCAATGTTTAATAGTATTACACACCCTAAGTGCTTCTGAGAAAATACCTAGATACTTGGTTACACCTATATACATGTATACGGTAACAAACTAGTGTTTTTTTTATATATCATATGGTATTTTCGTTTTTTCCAGAAAGGAGACAAATATAAATATGGCAGATTTGCAAAGGTAAAAATTAAATATTCAGCTAATCGCTAGATTATCACTATTTCTTCCTTGAAATAGGTTTAAAGGGATTTTATTTCAGTATTAAATTTTGGTCTTTTTAATCCATAAAATTTTATTGTAGGGGCACAAAAAATCTTTAACAAAAATACATATCTATGTACATGCAGAATATAACATGAGTGATAATAATTCAACCTTTTTATAATCTGAAATGTGTTTAATAAATTCAATAATATATGAACACGAATGTAATGTTCTATTTATATCATAAATTGAAAATCATTATTTTATTGGTAAAAACCAACTGCTATGCACAATATAGAAGCAGTTATCACAGTAAGTAAATCGTCACATCACTCGTTTTTTCTTCAGTGAATTATTAAAAATAATACATGGGTGTTATGACTGCCTTGTCATTTATGATATACAGTAAAACCTCAATAATAAGACCATGCTTGGGACCCTTGAAAACTGGTCTTAATATTGAGGTGGTCTTAATATTGAAGTTAAATAAGGAGCAAAAATAGTGAAAATGGACTTGTAAATTGTGTTCTTAATTTTGAGGTGGTCTTATTATTGAGGTGGTCTTATTATTGAGGTGGTCTTAAAGTGATGCTTTACTGTAAATACCTTCAGGGATGGAGTATTTGTCATCCTTCTATGCGGAGTCTCAAACAGCATAGATACACACGACATTATTGTCACCATGATCATAATCCAGTCCAGGTAGGTAACCAGTCCAAGTAACTTCCGGATCCACAGTGGACTGGAAACGTAGAAGTAAAGGAATTGTAGAAAGCATAAAAATCAGTATAGTTAATCTTAATATCTTGAATTAACTTATATACATGCATCTCAAGTTAACTAATATCTTGAGTTAACATATAATAATATCTTGAGTAAACTACCATCTCAAATCATCTGTTAAATCTCGAGTTAACTAACCACTTGAGTTAACATGTATATCTTGAGGTAGCTAACATCTGAACTCAAGCTAACTTATATCTTGAGTTAAGTAACATCTTGAACTACTAACATAGTTTTCAGTCTGAATGAGATTTTCACATTCATAGTCTAGAGTTTTCATTACTTTCACTTTTATTCACATAATGTATACATAATAATCACTGTCATCATTCTGTTCAAATATCATATTGTTGTTTAAATTTGTTCAAGTTTATTGTGGTTAGATGATGAAATTGACCACATATTATGAAGTATTTGACATATGGATCTTGATATATATTTAAACACATCATACAATTTTTCTGGTTCGATTCCCCGCTCCATCACTGACCGTACTAACAGTCTTTCGGACGAGACTTTAAAAACCGAGGTCTTGTGTATGATGCTTTACATCGAGCACGTAAAAGAACCAGGGGTGCTTCTGGAACTTGGGCATCTCCTGTATCATGCACTATCCTCCAAAAATCTAATATGACTAACATTCTTACGGAGGCGTCGCCCATATGGGAAACCGGTGGCGACGATAAATAAACGCAAATACAAAAAAAAAAAATTCTAATCGAACACAATACGTCGAGAACTAAACTTAGTGAGCGTGGAGACAGGTCTCAAGTTTTGTAACTTCGAACAAGGGTCTTAAAGTAATACCATATTTCCTGTGGTTAACACATCAATAAACATGCATTAACAAAGAATTAACTCATAATATATTGATACATGCTTGTTGAAGAAAGATGTTTGTACATCATAAAATTTAAAAAAAACTGTTTTTTAACTATCTGGCTATTTTACTAGTTTAGTCTGTTAGTAATATGGTAAAAAAAAAATTTTTCAATCGGCTATACATTGCGATGGTTCTTATTAGAGATGTTTTAGCCAATGTAACATCAATACTGGGTGAAGCGAAATCAAACATTTTATGTTCATATGAGCCAGACACATCTTTAAGTATATTGCTGTAAAAGAATGAGAGCGAATAGGTTGAGCATCGTTTATTTTTATTAATATGAAATGGAAAGGGTCTAGGAAAGAAATGAAAACCATGCATGTATACTTACAGATATCTTCTGTGAGCATTGGGTAAATCTTTCCCAGTCACTGGATCACGTAGCATGTAATTGTACTTAGCGTTTACAATAATCTGACATATCTTTCGCACCTTGCTTTCTCTCCCCACAGTAAACAATGGTGTGTCAAAGAACGGATGATTTTCTCGCAGATCGTCCTGTATCTGGTTCCTACAATGCAATCAAGTGGAAATTATGTGCCTGGTGTCAGTCATGGCAATTACTCATCGGACAGTCGGTCTTGACCATTAAAAAATGGCCTGGTCCTATGTAGAAGGTCTGTGCGGATTGTAGCGGGTTTTACAACAATGTGATTTTCTTACATATATATTTATTTCGGTAGTTGTGTATACAGGTACATGGATAATTAAGACATGCAATAATATTAAAATAATAATTATAACATGTGCATAATATCCATTCCATATGCACTTCAAAACACTTATATACTTTGTGTTGTCAAAGAGGCCTTATCTTTTTTATTTATTTATTGAAATATGCCAACTGTTCGCCGATTTCTGTTTGATTTGTTGACTACATGACTTGTGTATCACTATTAAACAAGTGGTTCTATCGCTGCAAGTCGTCGTGTCGGAAAACCAAAAAACAACTCGTTTCTTGAAAAGGAAATGGTAAAACGTTGCATTGTAGACAATTGTAAGGGTTAATTAAGTGTATATTTGCTGGAGAAGTTTTCTTTTCAGCACTCAATGCAGTACCATTCAGCTTGATATCGTAATATTTGGAGCGTTAGTGATGACAAAATTATAACAACCGCAAGTTATATATGTAGCATATGAATGAGACTGAACACTAAGTGAATGCAGTGTTCATCTGCAAGTTACATTTCTCTGAAACTAAGATAAATGCAATATGTAACATTTCTGTGGACGAAAATGACATTTAGCTACGACAATAGCTCTCTGTTTATAGTTTACTAATAGTAAATGTAGCCTGTAATCTGAAACAGTCAGCATGTAGCATGGAAACTGATGAAATCAACACTGCAGTAACTGAGCAGTTTGGAACTTTCTTGCAAGTTACAATAGATACAATTTTATATCACCATATACATCTTACTTGTCAAGATTAAAGAAAATGATGAAAAAAGGCACAAGCAGCATTATGCTTCTTTCAAGCTTAAATCGTTTAATTGTAATTATAGTACTTTCATACTACCTTTTAATTTCTGCTTGTTGCTTTCTCTGTTGAATCATTTTGATATCAAAATCATCACTTCTATGAATCCCTGGTCCACCAGTCATGTTCCCCCCACCCATCATTAAGTGTGTGATGTCTCCGTTCTCCTTCACAGTAGAAGAATGATGTCCAAGTTTTAAACTGCCCGGTCTGGAACCTCGCATACTCCTGAAATTATACTCCCGCTATTAGATTTATGTTGTATTCACTTCACAGAAAATCAGGTATTTTCACCAGACTAAAATTTTTCAAAGTAATCAGGTTACAACAAGGGGGGGGGGAAGCACTAGATTAGTGCTAGTAGGTAGCAAGAGAGCCATTGGCTATTAAAGCTCCAAAATGGTTGCGAAAGTTGACCAAAATTGCCTCTAAATAGTTGATTGTATAAACAAATTGCATTAGTCTATCAAACATATTACGTGCTTATCAAATTCTGTTACCAAGGGTTGAAAACTAGTGCCAGCCTAGTAATGGAAAGTTATTATGGAAAAACCCTTAAATGTAGTTGTTGTAATACGAGATCAAGTAAATTTTACACCAAACCCTTAGATGTATTACAAAGATGTCAACGTTCAACTAGGAGCAATTTGATCAAAAGTGGTTCACAATACTATGTCCCCTACCTTCTATCCATCCTTAACTGATACTGCTGAGACAACAATGATTTGGGGCCGTTGTTGACCATCTGACCAGAACCAGATCCCATCAACTTGTGCTGATTGGATTCCCTGAAAGACGTACAACACAACATCAAGCAAGTTCACAAAGATCGAGTTATTTCACGTCATTGAGTATCTGACTTAAACATTCACTCATGGCTACGCCACTTGTAAAAATATTCCATCTGCTGCTCACTCGGTGAAATAACTTTCAATCAGACACGGAAACACACAAATATCCTCCATAACATTTACAAACACATGTCAAATCCATTGGCAGTATTCAGTGAGTTAATAAAACATGTTACAAAAGAGTAGATCTAACTTATATAAAGTTATTGCTTTCTATCAACACAGATTTGGAATAAATAAGTTATACCACAGGCATCCTAGCAGACCTCAATGAAGATTGCAACTTAGCAAATTAAAGGTTTTTAGAGTGATTTCTGTAACAATAATGAAACAAGAAATGGGCAATGCCCCCAAACCAGGTTTAGCACGTAGTTATTTGTAACCAAGGCTCAATTTGTATAATGAATTCATGATGATCATCAATGCTGCAAAGGTGCCATAGGTGATACATGCTCACACTTAGATATATTATATATATATGCAACAACTATACACCAAGTTTGATGTCAATACACCTGCGCATAGCGAAGATATTAAGTGGAAACTGATTTTTAAAAGTGACCTTGACCTTGGACGGAACAAACCCAAAAGCAATCCCATGGGAGCTCTCGACATGTTCTTACTATACACCAAGTTTGATGTCAATATAATCAACGAAACTCAAGTTATTCGCCGGAAACCAAATTTCTATTTTTAGTAACAGTGACCTTGACCTTAGACGGACCGAACCAAAAAGCAATCCCAAACTAGCTCTCCACATGTTCTTACTATACACTAATTTTGATGTCAATACGATGAACGGAACTCAAGTTATTCGCCAGAAACCAAATTTCTACTTTTAGTGACGGTGACCTTGACCTTAGACGGACTGAACCTAAAAGCAATCCCAAGCGAACTCTCCACATGTTCTTACTATACACCAAGTTTGATGTCAATACGATGAAAGGAACTCAAGTTTTTCGCCGGAAACCAAATTGATATTTATAGTAACGGTGACCTTGACCGTTGACGGACCGAACCCAAAAGCAATCCCAAGCGAGCTCTCCACATGTTTCTACTATACACCAAGTTTGATGTCAATACGATGAAAGGAACTCAAGTTATTCGCCGGAAACCAAATTTCTATTTTTAGTAACGGTGACCTTGACCTTTGTCAGACCGAACCCAAAAGCAATCCCAAGCGAGCTCTCCATATGTTCTTACTGTACACCAAGTTTGGTTACAATATGATCAACAGAACTCAAGTTATTCGCCGGAAACCATCCAGTTTGACGCCCGCCCAGCCGCCCGCCCAACGACACACACCATTCTAATAACCTGGTTTTTTTCAAAAACCTGGTTCAAAATACTCAAGATGATATATGCAAGTAATATAAAAAGGCTGCAGTTCTCACATGTGACTAGTACAATGCAAATGTAATATTCATTGTTCCTGAAAGAGGTGGGAAACTGAGTGAAGAAATCTAAAGGTTTCCAGAGTGAATTAAAGATTTTCTAGGTTTTCCAGGCAAAATGAAGGTCTGAAAGGATTTTCCAAAAAGTATAGGTTACCGAGACCAGTATACCATATTAGGGGCTTAAACAGAACATTTTCAGTTTGAAGTTTCATACCTAATTACAGAAGAAATGCCAAGTTGTTTCTCTACAGGTCCGCCACTTCTGGCATTGAACATTGGGGATCTCACGAGACTGATTGGTGTTTTCTTGACAAAAGACTGGTTCTCATCCGCGTTCTCCTCGGTGTCCATCACTAGATCCAGCTGTGGCGTACTAAACTGTCGCATGAAACTCTCCCTGATCTCAACAATATTGAAATCAGCTGACAGTTTGTGTACCTTCACCATCTGAGGACGATTGCTGCAAGAAATATAATTTTGCATTGATATTTGAAACCCTATCGATACTCCCAACAATGTCATCCTATGTATTGCTGAATTGTCTATTATTTTTTTCTGCATGGTCAAAAACGAATATAAAAAGGTCTGAAGTAATAATTGTGCGGTTATATCAAACTAGCAACTTGCTAATGATAGAACTAAACACATCATGCTGACCAATCTGCTATTTGCTTCACTCCAAAACATTGAAGGAATTAATGTACTCACATTTTGTCTATTCAAACCCTATCAAATGATATCTTTTTAATACCAAGAAAATAAAGTAAAACATTCAATACAGACAAATTACCAAAATTGTGATACATATTGTGAGCCATTTGCATACATCACAATATGTACTACATTGTTTATCAAATGGTGATCTTTAGCTATAGTGCATAGTGTTATGAGCATTACCACCTTGGAACAAGAACACTGCTTGCTTCTACTTTGTTCACTTCTTACAATCTTTTACAGTTAATAAATGCTGACATAATCATGTCTTTTCTGTAGTTGTCTATTATGCCATGTTGTTTCAATGTTTGTTTTGTTGTCAACATACCAAAATACCACGAAACTGGAAGTAATGCGAAAATAGCAGCAAACAGTATACAGCATATGTAAAACACTTACGGGAACTTCTCAAATATCTTCAGTCTGAAGGGTAGGGACTCAGATTCATCAGCACTTAGTTCTGTTGCCTTAAGCTGAAATTCATACACAATAATTGTCTGCAGGACAATAGCCAGATTCAGTTGCCGATATGTATATTATATTTAGTTACCAGACATTTGAGGCATGAAGAAACGTGAGGGTTTTTCCATGTAAAGGTTATTGTAATAGTAGAAAATCATTGAACATTAAATGGGATTTTCAAACCGCAGATTCGATTCGAAATCATTTGTAACATCTGTCACAGCTCACAAACAAAATTTAAATCAAATGGCAGTCTTTACTGTTAAATAGATGCCCAAGGGCAACACGCGCTCATGCACGCACGCAAGCGGGCTCGACAAAAAAGTTGTATTCTGCTACAACGGCTTGAACCCAAGAGATTGTCACATGTTCTCTCTTTATACTATAGAAGGGATTAAGGAAGAGAACTCGTGATGATCCCCTGTGGCTGGAACTACA
Source organism: Mactromeris polynyma (assembly GCA_032209605.1). Lineage (NCBI taxonomy): Eukaryota > Metazoa > Mollusca > Bivalvia > Venerida > Mactridae > Mactromeris > Mactromeris polynyma. Next base: position 8,596,371 of record JASFXZ010000011.1, on the reverse strand, counting down.
TGTCCCCAATTAGACCACAATGCCTCTGTTTGATGACAGAACTCACAACTTCCTGGTTGGAGTCTACCAATCTCTTACTGGAGCTGATGGAGACAGGGTGTGAAGTCACAGAGCAAAATTCCATATGTCACAGACTGGATAAATACTTTCATCAGAGTGTATTGTCTTACAATATCCTACCTGTTTCAATTTCTTTATGTCTTCATCCAACTCCAGATTGTCCAGAATGACAGCAACAAACAAGCTGATAACAATCTACAAGTATGTATACAATATATCTGTACTATTTACTTAGTGAATATTGTTATTTACTACGAGTTTCAAGGGTTCCATTTGACAATTGAGTTGACCTTTTGACCCCTGGAATTTCCAAAACAACACATTTTGACCTCAAGGATTCTGCCTGAAGGGTCAATTTTTCTCTGAATTATAGGCAATTTGGCTTTAAAATGGTAAAATCGCTCAAATTTTTTCAGAATGACCCTTGAGATTCAGCCCCTAATGGAACCCCTGTTTATGCATTAAATGTCTCTGTGACTATGTCAATTAGTAAATCAATCTTTTCAAACTATAATTTTGCTGTATGTCATTTAGCGGCAAAGTAAAAGATGTGCAATTCTAAACTGTTGACAAATGTTACAACAAAACTAGCAATACATGTATCCATATTATTTTATCAGTACATACTGAATTATAATGTAAAAAATAACACAATAATATGTTATATTCATTCATTAATAGAAGAACAATTGATATATACAGAGCAACCTCTATACAAGAGTGACCCTCTCTCGAGCAATAACCTCTCTTAATACAACATTATCAAGTTTTCATGTAGTAAGAATTTACAATTGAATTAACCCCCTAGAGAATTTAACCTCTCAACAACAGCCAAACTTTGTGTCTCCAAAAGGGTGTTGCTCTAGAGAGGTTGCCCTTTGCTTCAAACTTAACAAGTACAATTACTTCAAAATTCCATTAACAAATACTTTATTCATATTTAGTATTTACTTTGTACTATGTACAATTTATTTCAAAATTGAAAAGCAAAGAAAAGAAACTGAGAAAAGCTTGGCACTTGAGTAAATCAGAAAGGATGTTACATCCTGTATTATATCCACAATGGTCTTACAAGCTTGTATATCTACATAATCAGTAATGACAACAGATACTAACAGAATTTAAACACAAACCAAACGATCACAATCTTTCTGTTAAAGATTAATCCCAATTTAACATTTCACAACCGGTAAAGATAATTTATTTAAATAGTGACCAAGTATTACTATATAAGTTTGTATACAAATTTTGTCTTTGTATCAAAATGCAATTTTCAGACTAAACTGATTTTGTATCAGAACATAATTTTGCACAAAAATTTAAGAATTTATACAAAAGATTTACCCACTAAAATAAAAGTTTTGTCCAAAATGATAATACACATTACAGAAATGTCTCTAATAAGCGCACTTACAACCCAAGATTGATCTCAACATGAGAGAATATGACAGTAAAACGAAGATGTTACTTATAATACCTTTACAATAACTCAATGCACACAAGATTTCAGGATCACACCTGGTACATGCAACATTACAAGACATCAACTCCCAGTAACATAGATATACTGTAATCATGCACAGAACACAAAAACACCATGCACTTCATTCTATGATACCAACTGAAATGAATTAATAAATATCCAACTACATGTACTGAAAATGTGTGAAATATTTATTGAAATCTGATTTTTAAACAAAAAAGGGCCGTAACTCCTCTGAAAATTAGTTGATTGTAACCGAAATCGAACTTGATCAGTATTCTATTATCCTATGTTTATGTGCCCATTATGAATTGAATACATACATCCTTTTTATGCATGGACATGAACAGGGGCAACACATTATGCCCCTTCAACATTCTTCGAATGGCGGGGGCATAAAAACTAAGACATTCTTCACAAAATTGTGGTCTTATTATTGAGGTTTCACAGAATATTCGTAGGTTGTAACATCATTAAATATGAACAGGATAATTTGCCCATATTTTCAGCTAAGGAAATAAACAGATAATACATGTACTATCTACTAATGTTAACAGAAAATGTTATTGGAGAACAACACAGAAACTAGTTAAAATTCAGAGACTTAACTGTAATAATAAGGAATCACATACTTTCAAAATAAAAATGCAACTGAACTGAATATGCAAATAAAGAAAAGCTTTCACAGATCTTAACAATCTCAGAAATTAAAAAAAAGAAACAAATATACAAGCGTATGACTGCATGCACTAATCTCTAAGATCTATAACAAAAAGTTTTTTTCCTAACGCAAAAATGATAAATCAACTAAAATCAGCATATTTAGTACTAATAATACACATCAAGTTAGCACTCAAAATGTACAAAAAACTCTGCAAAATAAGTTATAAATATAGTTACAAACAAGTTCACATACTGACAACAGAACTAAAAGACATGTTTGGTATAAACTGGAGATACACAATTTGATTTATAAATTAATTTATAGGTGCCAAATGTTTCTGCCTGCTGGACATGTCTGGTCAAAATTTTGAACAGTCTGGTAAAATTATCAAGACTGATAACTGGTAAAATTATTCTAATCTGACAACTGGTAAAAAATAATTAAATTGGGTAACTGGTAAACATATCTAGTCTGATAACTGGTCATCTTAATAGGCTGGTTACTTGTAAAAATTCATTTTACTAGACAACTGGTGATAAGATTATCAAGTCTGGAAATGGGTAACATTTTAACCTGGTAAAATTCATCTAGTCTTAATAGTTTAGATTTAACAAGTCTGGTAACTGGCAGAGTAAATCAAGTCTGGTCAATGGTTAATCACCATCTAGTTTGTTAATGGGTAAAAAATCCATCAACACTGATAACAAGTAGAAATTCTTCAAGTACAGGGACTGGAAAGATTCGTCTAGTCTGGTAACAAGTATGAATTCATATAGTCTGTTCAATGAAATACTAATCACGTCTGGTGACAGGTAAACACTCATCTAGTCCAGTGACTGGTAAAAATTCTAAATCAGGTAACAAGTTTAATCCATGACGTCTGGTAACTAGCACATTCATCTAGTTCGGTAACTGGTAAAAACTTATCAAGTTGTGGCCTAGTAAAAACTGTGGAAATTTATGTTATACATTTAAGGAAGAATCCTGTCTAGTATAGTGACTGGCTCTCTTCAATTGTATAAATAATATTCTGTTCCTCCCAATGTTACAAAATATAGTACAATCAATATGAGTTGTATGATAAGTATTGGGACATTGGAAATTTGATATTATATACATTTTCTCCGTAAGACAGCAATTATCAGATAGCATTCATGTTTTCCCAAATACTTGACTTAGTCAAGAACTTAATTAAACTTATAAAATTCAATAACTTGAATGCATACAGATGTAAAACATATTGCACACATAAATTGGATTCCACTTCCAAGCAATCAAGTTTTCAATTAAAAAACACTTTTTAATGGTAAGCACTAATTATGTCACTGGACAAAACAACTGATTTTTTTAATGTTCATCTCCAAGTTACATCATAGTCTATTTCCTATATACATCTAATATTCAACAATAATATCATAATTTCAATTTGATACACAAGCAGAGATATCTAGTCAAAAACTTCAGATAGAAAACTAACTGCAATACTAATGTATTTTATAAACATACCGTCGCCTTAATTCGACAAACACATATCTCATTTTTTGCATTTTTGAGAAAATCCCAATAGACATTTGGTAATGCAATGAAAATAAATAACCTAAAGGTTTGTTTAATTAGGATTTGCACAACTGCAATCAGTTCTATAAGCAAGCAAGTGCATTGACTGCAACAGGCTCAGTGGGATGAAAAACATGGTACTAAAATCTCAATATTGCCAAAAATTGAGTTACATGTTTGTAGAATTAAGGAGACGATACACCCAGAGATCGTTGTAAAACTATTGTATCTGCATTTTAAAGCGGCAAAACTTTTTTTCTCTCTTTTCTCAGATGGCTGTATGGAAGTTTCACTAACTCAAATTGCATTTTATGCTACATAAAAACCTTCCTTCGACATATTTCTAAATCTTAAGTAGCTGATTTTAGTTGTCAAAATGAAAGTAGGGATTTTGACAGATCGGAAAGAATTTTTTTATCTGTCATTTTGAAAATGAGCATTGAAAGACATTAGGTTTCATTTCATTACATCAAAATGTTTTCCATATCTGTTTTATGTCAGAAATAGCCACATGTAATAGTTAATGCCAAGTGTTCTTCAGTGACAGCGAAATTTCTTAGAAGAAAAGTCAGGAGTTAAATGTCTTATTTATTGCAAATGATGTCAAATTTAGTGAAATAAAAACTTTTTTCCTTGGCAAGAATGTCAGTCCTTTCCAAATATGTAAAAAAAAAATTACATAAATTTATTGCAAAAAATAAGTAATGCCGTTTTAAAATTACATGCAGAATTGTGAGCACAAACAACTGTAAGATATTGCAGAAAGTTTTCTATGTTCTCCCCCTCTTTAACTTGTGTATCTAAACTCACCAACGTAGTGAACAGATGGTAGAATATAAAATAGATCGCAACAAGAGGTGCGATTTTTTCTCCAGTAACCCACATCGTAATATGCATAACATCAATCCAGCCCTTCTGTGTTTGTATTTGAAACATGGACATAAAGGCCTGTATAGGGAAGTAATAGGGAGTTTGGTTAGTAACAGGTTGGTAGGCATGGCAACCAATAACGTGGCAACCAAAGCGAGCTGAAAATGTGGACTGGGAACTCTCAATATAACATAGTTACATTTTTTCATCAGAATACTTAATTTTCTGAAATAAATTACAGTCTATATGAAAGACATCAGGCATGTACTTGTCAATTAGACAAAAAAAAAAAATTCAGACAAAATGAAGCTTCATCAGTCAAATATGGAAAATAAAATGTGAATTTAGAGTATATTACCAAATTCAACCAGCAGTCCTGGGTGATTTTTACCTGTCAGGACCACAGGAGATTGTCAAGAGTTATCTCCCTTTATCCCTTCTCGAGTTCTCTCCCTTTATCTCTTCTGTACTGGAAGTACTGTATATTCAGTACTATATATACATACACTGTAGAAGGGATAAAGGGGGGAAGAACTCTTGAAAGGATAAAGGGAGATAACTCATGACAATCTCCTGTGGTCAGGATTGGCTGACTGGTATCTTTCTAAGTCACTGTAATAACAGCTATACCAAAAAAAATAACTTGTTGGTTCATAACAAACAAGAAAATAAACCATCATGAAAATGAAACGACATCACCAGAGGCCTCGAATTGCTTCCTACAAGTAAACACAGCCAAAAATACAATGTCCAAGTCCACATCATGTTAAAAAGCTTCAACAAGGTTCCAAACAAATATGGAGATTTGAATCTGTGATAACATAAACCCAAGTCACAAAAATCATCTTGTTAACAAGTGGCCAATCTCATACAATTACAGTAATCATCTGCCCAGTGTCCAGTATCAGTTCACTGCACAACACATTGGACGATACGATTATCTTTGCACACTGAAAGTGTTTTATGGAAAGCAAACATAACTGACTTACAGACCTGCGTTCAGTAAAGGTGTTTGCGGCTAACGTTTTGTAACGTTTGCAATTTGGTTCCCTGTGTGCAGTGTATGCGATACGGAGGGTTGGGGATACATTGCAAAACAGTTTCGTAACGTGAGCAACTGTTAGCCGTAACTGAACGCAGGGCAGGTCATTCAGTTATGAAACACAGGAGATTGTCACTAGTTCTCTCCCCATCTATATTCCTTCTATAGTCTATGTTCAGAGAACTAGTGACAATCTCCTGTGTTATGAACATTGAAGATATTCCAACACAGTCTCCTTTTCTGAACACATGGCAGCTCTGTCACTTTGATCTAGATCAGTGACCTCAAATACCGATATAACATTGTCATATACTAATTATATCATACTATAAAAGTTATTTAAACTGAAGTCTACTGAAAGTATGTGCACTTGAACTCTGAACAAGTCAAACTAGATCATTATATCTCATATTTTATGTCTTGTTTCAATATGTTAGCATATTCTTTTACTGTACGCAACGTATTTATCTCATTATACGAATGTATAATACAATCATGATTTTACAGCCAAAAGAATTAAATTTGAGCTTTGAAAATAAATTGGAATCATGAAGGGTAAGGTTATATGGTTGCAACAAATGAGAGGGGAATGTGATGACTATACATGTGTACATAGAAGTAGACTTTATTGAGCAATGACTCGCAATGAATTATTGTTCAATATCTTAGAAATGTGGGTAAAACTTTCTGCATTAAAAAAGGAATATTAACCTATGAATAACATCTTAGTATATATGTTACATGTATATGACGGCCATCAAATGTATGAATCTTACTGGTAAGGCCATTTTTTCCCTATCATTTTGGAATACTACCAAAAATTGTCTTGATTGTATGAAATTGAAATTAAGATTATTTAAAAAATCAAGAACTGTTACGTTTAGCATTTATCTAAAGGTATATTTCATTGTGAAAAGAGAAGTATACGATCAGATTATACATTTAAATGCAAAATGCTAAAAAAAGTAGCAAAATATCAAAGCAAAAGATAACAAATGCAGCCATTTGAGCATTGTAATGTCTGGATTGGGAAAAAAAGCATTATTTTTGTATTTGGAATACCTTCGCTTTTTTAGAGGTAACTATAGGGATCTTGGTGGTGGGGAAGGGCACAAAAAGGCCAGCCGGCTTTAAACTACCAGTATATTGAGTGATAATAAATATCGTTATAACAGTAGAGGTAAAACCACCAGTAAGGTGCACTGAAGTGAATGCATTGTACCTAGCTTTGGTAAGTTAGAAGCTGAACAGATGAAGAAGGTGCATGGTGAGGCAAAGGTTGGAAGTAAAATATATGAGAACACAGAGTGGACACTTTAACAGTGTGTGTCGTATGCTAAGGCATGTGAAACACAAACCACATACCCAGACTGAATGTCATGTCACTGGACACCATGTTTCAAAACATCTGCAATAAAGTCATCAAAACTGTAACTCTCATTTTCCCATAGTTTGTTGAACTTTTAATGGTATAATAAGATAACTATGCGGGTAACTTTTCACCAGAGTGATTTTTTGGGGTATTCTGTTTACCGAATAAAATCCTACAATTGAATTTGCTCTGCTGTTGAATTAAAAGACAACTCAAGGGATAAAATCGAAGTCTATCAGATCCTATATTAATAGGCAGATATATAGTGCGGTTCTATTAGCCTCAAACATATGAATATATTACCTGGACCGTTACATTTCTAAACAGGTGTATTGAAATGTTTGTCCGTAAGCTTGCATGGTTCTGTTTTGATAGAAAAGTAATCCAAATAGAAGTTATAGCTCTACGCACGAGAACATTTCCTAACCTAAATTGGCATGGATCGGTCCTGGAAGTTCATACACCTGTTTGTGGTCAATCTAACAGCACTATACCTGTGTTGCTCTCACCCCTTGAAGTAATCTAACATTGCTTAGACCAAGATCAGTCATACAAGGACTATTTATATACAAAAAATGAAATGTAACATACTAGTATGAATGGAGTAGAAATTTTAGAGATATAAATGATATTGACTAAAAAATGAAAGCTGAAAAAACTACCAGCACTATTTTGACAGAATTCAATTCTATTCACTACTGCTGTCCGGAAAATATGAAAAAGATAATATTTAATGTTTTCAGTACCCACAGTGTCAATTCTACACTAATTGAGAATACCTTTACACGTTTGTCTATCGGTCAATATTTTCCTAAAATGGTTTACCATCTCACAATTTGTTTACAATCATCTCAAGTAAACAAAAATGGATTATTAAACAGTTCATAACTCCCAATCTATGTAATCTATAAACATTAACAGACAAGATGGCCACATCTACTGACATAAAGTCACATGGACAAACACATCAACTATCACAATAACAGGAACACGAACAAAACGTAACACAACGTTTTCCACAAACTGGAGAATGTGCATTAGTAGAAGCTGAAAACAAGAAGGTAGTTAACAGATTGTCCTTGTTATAAAAAAATGTAACTGGAAAAAATTTAGCATCTTTTCTCTTGTAGCTAAAATATAATGAAATATAAGTATATAAACCCACAACCCCCATTACCATGAAAAAAATGTGTAGAAATGAATATAGAATTAGCACCTCAGAAAACTTTATAAACCCCTTGTCAATCTCAGGTCTTCATTTACAAGGCAATGATACACTGTATAAATAAATATAACATATTGATTTTTCAATGAATACTGGTTTTGTTATAGTGTAGTATCATTCTGTTTCACTCAAAATAAGTTTGGAAGAAAACAGTTAAACAAATGAAATCCTAACTTTGATATAGTTCGTTTGTAGGAAAGTAATGATAATAATACAAATAAGTTGTTTGTAAAACACTCGGCCCTCACATGAGAGCATGTTGGAAATAAGTGGGCAGTGAAAAACAGACTGAGTGGTATTTGACCTACTGACCTCAAAAACAAAGGATCTATCCGAAGCAATAACCAAGCATCATATGCAGTTTGACAACAATAGGTCAAAGCATTCTACATGTTCTTATCTGAGACCACTTCCAGTCTAAAGGTCACTTGCATTTCAATTACTGACCTCAAAACAAAAGGGGTCGTCTACTGACCTCAGTTATTTTACTCATCATTCAATGAGGTTTGAGGGCTGTAAACTGAAGCACCCTCCAATTATTGTAAAATTATTTTCAGTTTTAAGGTCACTCTGATCTAAAAAAAAATTTGTACTGACCCTAACTGACAACAAGGGTCATCTACTGACAGTCATCTTCTGAAGTTTGACAGCCAGAGGCACAAACTTTCTACAGTCATTGATCAGAGATTGTTTCAGGTTACTAGGTCACAGTGACCTTGACCTTTGACCCCAATTGCTCACCATAACCAATTGTTCTGTGCATTATGACCACAGGTCAAAGCATTCTCCAGTTACTGATCGGAAACCAAATAGCACAAAAACTGACAAACATGAGCAAAATAACACATCACCTCTCCTTGGATTTTATAGGTCAGCAATATACAGTCATCATTTTACCATTGCCAACCATGGAAGATGTGATACTTGAAATTCAAAATTTCTCACAATTCCAACAAATAATATTAGGTGGTTTGTGCAGAATGATACCACAATACCAACAAAATTAAATCAGTATTTTCATAAAAGATAGCCCATAAAAATGAAGACCATTTGAGTATCAATATATTGCAAATTTTGTATGATTCATTATAAACCCCTTTTAAATCATGCACAAGAGACAACTCCTACAGTAGTTACACGTATACAGATATATATGCAGGATACGCCATAGTTTCACGAAGCAGACAGTGCAAGCTGGGGGTTTATTATGAACCAGTCTGTGTTAATACGTAAGGGAGGCTAGTAGTGTAGATACATATCTCAGCCATCAACATTTAATACCTCGATGAATACACTCATTGTCTACTTAAAGTTACCTTTTTATATATTGCGTTCACATAAAAGTGTGTATTTATTATAGTGTTACTCCTACTTAAAGGGCCAGCCATTTCTAACTAGACACCTACCTTCTGAGCACAATTACTCCCTGATTCCTATTATTTAATGCCAGGCACCAGCCAGGTTGGCACAAGGTAACCATTATTTAACTAGCTGGCAGCTCACCAACCACCATATCAGAACGGACCCCTACCGGGATTCAAACCTTTGACCTCCCGCTCCCAAGATGGATGCCTTAACCACTGGGCCATGGGAGAAATACATGTATTTTGATGTGAAGAATTGTATATCTGAAAATCTCGGACTTATTTGAACAAGGGGAACAAGAATATCAATAGAACGGATGTATGCTCCCCAAAGTATGTACATGAGGAAAGGGCTGGAAGTACAGTCCGACCTCCTTTATTCGACAACCTTCTATCCGAATACATGGTATCATCCGAATAAATATCAAGTCCCGATGTATCCTCTAAGGCATGTTGAATTGAAACAGGCTATTCGAAACCATGTTTATACAACCTGAAATTTCTGACTATAGAATTTGAATGAACGAAAAATCTTTGAACAAAAAAATGCCAACAATATGTGTATCCCCTGTTAGTAGTGAAGTATCCCACTAAGTTTCATTGAATTCCGGTTGGTGGTTGATGAGAAATAGCGTGGACACTAATGCAGGACGGACAGACGCACGCAACAACTAACAAGTGGACAGATTATGTGGTGGCTATATACTCCTTTATAGGACAGGACCTTCCCTTTACCTTCCCAATAACTTTTATCTGACAGGACCTTCCCTGCAACGTTCCCAATAACTTTTATATAACAAGACCTTCCCTACAAGTGACTCAGGTAACTTTAAGCGGACAGAAATTGAGGTATTCAACCATGCGGTTAGTTGATTCAGTTTAGTGAGGTGCTTAGCTGACAAAAATATAAAGACATTAGTGTCCAATATATGCTTATGCTCAGCCATTCAACACATAACTGTTTCCATGGAAACGCAGTGGCTGAAATATGGAAATGAGGCACGAATTTGCAATCACCATACCGAGAGTGTTCATGTATACAGAACTGGTACAACCAAAGCCTATGCTCAAAAATATTTTTTACCATTTTTTTTCTCAAATTTAATGCTTTAGAAATTCAAAATATGGAAGACATTCTAACTGATGATAATTAATGGTAAATATTAATTATACATTGCAATATATCAGTTGAAAATAACGCTCGCTGGTAAAGTAATAGCGAAACTAATGTGTCATAGAAATAGAGATTTTTTAAGATATCGGGTCTCATAATATGTTTGTACAGAATGTTATTATTCACATAATTTGCATGTTTATATATTGTAATATATATGCATTGTTTATATTATAAAATCTGATGAGTGATTGTCTTGACTGTATAAATGTGTGTTATAGAATTATTTTGTGTCTAATCTAAATTGTAATCTGTTAGAAAGCCATGTTTTATTTAAGATTGTACAACTGTTTTTGAATACATCTTTACACGTAACCTTCTATAAATAAAGATATTAATATTGTTGTTATTCTTATTATCATTATAGAGCACATGGTCATTAGATGTAAATACATTTTGGGGGTATATAAAAGATTTTCGACCAACCATTAATACTTCAGCATGAGAGAGCCAGCATTACGTCGGGCATTCCAAACTTACATTCATTTTTCAGAGCATACATGCCTGTTTGAAACCAGTTCTGTATATATATAGCATTCAAATATTAACACCCTGACACCAGTCAATGATGGCAAGATTGTGAGTGTTAAAGTTGTACATATTTCCATGTAGAAACCACTCACCACACTAACAAACTGATGGTACAAAACAAAATAGATGCGTATCAAGATTATTAAGACGCGGTCAATTGTATGCTCTATCGTTCCACTGACTACATCGGTCCAGCCTTCTTGTGTTAAAATCTGGAACATTGACATGAATGCCTGAAACATTCGCAAGATTATCATTAGTAAGTATATCTATATAATACAGCATACACTCAACGACACTTCTAAGTCCACACTTCGATTTTCATGGCTAACTTCGACATTTGTTGGAGTATTTCGACCAGCAGCAGTAAAACTGTCACGGTTGAGCGGATTCGTATCCGATTGTTATTTTTGTTATGTTTTCACATAATAAAATATTTTGTTAAGATTGTGACCAGGTTTTATATAAAAATACTCCAACAAATGTAGAAGTTAGCCATGAAAATCGAAGTGTGGACTTAGAAGTGTTGTTGAGTATATATTAACCTGGAGTAGATTATCTACATATTGTAACATCATTGTTTGTATCTACCTTATACATGTATAAACAATGGCTACATCAACAAAACACCTGTAAGCATATTGCGCATCAGAACACAAGAGAACTTCAAAATTCCTTCGGTCCAAATTCCCATGGCTCAAAAAATGGCCTGGTGTTCACCTACACAGAATTGACAAGGTATTCAAAATCACCTCAATGAGTTGTCATAAACACCTTGACCACAATCATCAGCTCATTGGTAATCAAAATACACCAAGCCTTACGACCACCTCATTAACAAGACTGTAATTTCATGGACCAGTTTTTAATTCTTCTTCCATATTTTAACTCAATATCGCACAACTAACACTGACTGACTTCAGAGTCAATGGGGATCTTCTTACAGATGATTCAATGTACATATACGGTTGGACCTCGTTTATTCGACCAACTTCTATCCGAATACTCTGTATCATCCTACATATAACCCAAATTCGCTATTCCTTTCATTATCATGTTTACCAAAATATCAATTATAGGGGTGTTGTACACAACCTATCCATCCATTCATAACTGAAAATATGATTTAAACAACCTTCCCACCCTATAACCCAGTATAATGGATAAATCGATAATGAAAGCCTTATCGAATTGGGTTTATAAATATCAGGTCCTGATGTGTCTTCCAATACACAACAAATTGAAATAAGTTTTTCGAAACTATGTATAACTCGAAATAGATTTTCGGACCTGATGAATTCATATGAACAATGTCTGACTGAATACCATTAAAATAAGCTAGATAGTATTGATATCAAGATGTTTATTTGAATCAATCTCCAGTCCATTTCCTGGAAAATCAGTACTGGTGTCTTGTGAGGTGTGGAAGTGACCTTTGCAGAACTTGAACCCATGACCTCCAGGTTAAGCATGGTCACCTCTTCTCCACAATGCAACTATTTTCCTTACAGCTAATTTTTAAATTGGAAGACAACACACTAGATTTAGAATGAAATGTATACACTTGGTCTTAATTTAGATAATGAAGAAGGGGTTTGATTAAGTGATATTTGTATACAATCCTATATGAAAGTGATGCTACCAAACAGAAAGAATATACATTTTATTTGATGGCAAAAATACGGATTTCAATTAAAAACATCTGTTTGATTCAAGCCAATGCTAATACCACATTTAAGAATCTAATCAATATATTTAACACTCAATATAAACACTATGAAACCTTATGTACAAAAGCTCACCTTTGGAAATGTTTCAAATTTATCGAATCCTTCAATAGAACAGAACAACTGTAGACTAATACTGGACGCGATGATCAGCAAGCACATTGTGAACAATACAATACTCCCCAGCTTCTTTCCTGGACCAAATATCTGAAAACATACAGTAGTACAGAGTAAGTCCTATATCAGAGTTCCTCTTTAAGAGCCGGCCTTTATCAGATTGAACAAATATTTAAAATTTACATAATTTGAAGTTATACTATGCTCATTTTTTGTTCATTTGTTTAATTAACCAAACATGAAAAATATATTTCCTATGGTTAAAACATCACTAATCATGCATTTATAATAAAGAATGAACTCATAATGTATTAATCCATATTTGTTGAAGAAAGATGTTTGTACATCATAAAACTTAAAAAAACTTCCAGATGTTTTAGCCAATGTAACAACAATACTGGATAAAGCCAATTTAAACATTTTGTGGTCAGATGAGCCAGATACATCTTTAATAGAAAATGAGTTTCTCAGTACAGGATTGATAAAATAACTTTTACTAAGTATAATGACAAGCCTTATAAAGATTGTTTTAATTCATTACTCTACCGGTTTTACAAAGATCATCAGGAGGTTTGTTACTTAGCAATAACGTCAAAATAATAATGACAAAATGATGTAACTTCAATTTAAAGGGACGCCACTCTAGGTGAAGTCAAAACAGTTAATTAAGACTGGGTTTAAATTGTTGTATGAATGATTGATTGTTTTGCCACCTAGATACAATAATGTCAGTCATAGTGGTTGAGGTGTAGAGCACCTGACTTCTGATCTGAAGGTGTCGAGTTTGAGCAGGGTTTGATCTTCAACATTACAATCCCTGACTTTGACGCAAGAACTGGTTAGTAACCCAGGTACACTGACCCAAAATGAAAACTTTACATCGATTTCACAAGTATATATTTTGTTGATAAATGTATATTCGGGGTTATTTTTTTTGTCATTGAAGCTCCAATGCAATATCAATGTGTTTAAGTAATTTTCTGGAAAAAAATCAGACAATGCATATTTTTTTATGAACAATTAAGTGGGGAGGGGTCGAAATGAAAATTCCAGAAGCCATCGAGAGTGATTAGAATAAGTTGTAAGAACTTGTTTCACAGTCGATGTAAAATAATGAAGTTTCAAATATGTGAACTTTTATCATACAAATAAGGCAGTAAGTCACAGTTAGCAAACAAACTGTACCAAAGTGTACAGGAATGTATATATATATAACTATGTTGTTAATTTTAAATCTCTCGTAATTCCATGACATGGTAATCTGTCATATAAAATTCATACAAAATATAAGTAATTTACAGTAAAAGCAATTACCTTCCAGCAGAAATCTTCAAGCATTGGTGATGCCTTGATCAACCTAACAACTCTCATGACCTGAAGTAACAGGAAAATAATAAGTTTAAACAAAATGAACTTAAAAAGGTGGATAAATATTCAAGTTAAAGTTTGTTAAAGTTTTAGCAAGAGATAATTTGCACACAAGGCCATCCTAAAAAAGTGTTTGTTTTCGGCATAACCCTGCAAAGAAAATTAAGGTAATTAATTTGTATATCACTCAACTTTCAACAATTCATACGCAGACCAAAAATAGTATCCCCACTCAGACATCTCCATTTTTTTCCGAATAGAGGCCAGTTTGTGGTGTAAGTAGGGTTATGCCAAACATACAATTGTTTAATGACAGCCTAACTGCCTTCCTTGTATATGACCATACACAGTGATATCCTGATAAACAACTTGAGATGCATCGCGGATTCATGAAACAAATACAGTAATACCTCACATAAAGACCACCTCAATAATATAACCACATCAAAATTAATAACACAATTTTCGAGTTCATTTACACTGTTTTGCTATTCATTCAACCTCAATATTACGACCACCTCAATAAGAAGACCAGATTTTATGAGGTTTTACTGTAATAATATGAGACTTTAATTTGTTACCCAAGGTATTTCCACAAACAACCTACCTGGAAGTATGTAAACTGCGATCTATACGCAGCTGGTATTATATGAATGGTGGTACCAATAGCCAGACATAACTCAAACTTGTGTAGAGATCTTCTCCAATAACCACGTATACCAAGACACCAGATTTTAAATATCGCTTCAAGGTCAAACAATATGGTGAAGAACACCTGAAAGTATTGAATATATATATTGAGCAAATAATGAGGTTAAAATGAATAAGGCTACTGATCACATAGCCTGTTTGATAATGCCTTTTCTTGACATACAACATGTGTGGAGACTATCTATATATACAAAGCATGTAAAATTGAAGTTAGGCCACATTTAAACTAGAAATTTGTCCACAGAATACAGGTCCCCCCCACTTTACTCAATAAAGGGATGTAACTCTGCTCTTACTAAATACATGCAATTGAAATATCCCAGGTGCAAACCTTCATGTGATGAATAATATTCCTATGAAGTTTCGTAAATCTAAGTCAAATACTTGTTTGAGATATAAACAACACAAGTTTTTGGGACTGAAAGACAGATGGACATACAAGGCTAAATCTAAGTTCTCTCTAACAAGAATGGTGGGGGCTTCCCGGTCTTATTTGGAGACGTTAGGTGGGAAGGTACGCAATATATTTATTTCTAAAGAAAACAACATTTCTTGTCAGTACTTGTTCAGCTATATTTCTCAGTAACAGAACTTCCCTGCTGTGGATCAATAAAAGTTTTAGGAGCAAAACATTTTTTGTGAAAAGGTAAGAGACTTAAAGAAACAAATTTTCTATCTCTTTTGTTTCCACACATACCTTGCACAGTGTGAAAAATGGCCAGCAAGGTATCCTGTATGGTATGGATTAGTAATGTGAATTTATTATTTGAGGTTTACATGTAAGCAGATAATTTAACTGACCACATAAGTATAATACAAACCTCAAGATAATAGAACGTATCCATGGTATTGTATGTGGTCTCTTTCTCTCCTTCGAAGCTTAAACTTGCTTCAATAATAGCGCTAGCTAGCACCATTAACAATATAAATGCGTGGAATACACTGGATCGTAAAAACTGTTGAAATATTGCTGGAGCCAAACCTTGTGGCTTGTTCTCATCCTGAATCACCATCTTCCATGTGGACCCCTCTTGTTGTATCACCTGTAAGCAACAACACATGAATACTAGATACCACTTTGAGAGTAAAGTCTAACCTGCCAAAGCAACCCACTCAATTAAACAACTTTATGTCATATGTGTCTCTATTTTCTCTTCCCAATGCATGTCCCTTTACTTAGACCCTAGCCCCTAAATTAAACAACTACATATCTTATGCGACTGACGATCATAAAATTTTACTAAGAAATGCCATTTCATCCCTGTTTCATCCTTTATCAAAGGGAAACAACTGCTCCTGAAATTTAACGCCTTGATTTTACAAGTTTTTTTGGTAATTTTTAATATCATCAATTCCGCATACATAATTTATGTACCCGAGTCAATAAATAAAATGTAATATATTCAACTCTGTTTTGTTAACATATGCAAATACATTTGTGTATTGACTGCCAGCTATAACTCATGTTGACCCTGTATTAAGAGACTCCCTGTCAGATGTTGCAACATCCAACAAGGTCTATTAAAACAGGTGAGACTGGACTTCACTTCATTTTTAGCTTAATGTTTATTTCAATGAGTCTGTATCTCACACTGCAACAAGTCTTACATATTTTTCGGAAATATGTGCTAGCTTGCTACCTTCAACTTAATATTCTCACAGAAAAGTATCATAAAGATGAATGCTCCACACATTTAGTGAAATGAGAGCACTTGATCCAAGCAACAGATGAGAATGTTTTCAACTATTAAGCCAAGAGAAAGGATTAATAATACATGGGAAGCGAATGCTCAGAGAGAAAATATACATATAGTTCTTTAAAATTAAGGGTTAACCTCCTAGGACAATTTACCATTTTCTGCATGCATCTCAGCCCTTTTTTATGACAAATTAGGGGCCGATATTGGGCCCATTCCCCAAAGAAGAAAGTAACCTTCAGTAAAATTATTTCGAATTTTAGCCTTATAAATACCCAATTTCGGTGATTCATTATGCGAATTTCCCCTATCAAAGGGACCCATCATACTTCCCCTAAAGCTGTAAAACATGGCTGCATCTGATCGTATTGGACAACTTCATTCCTAAAAATTGCATCCAGAACAAGGAACTAAGCAGAAACAAAGAATATTGTCCAACCTTCTCCAGTGAAGAACAACAAATTAATGTATAAAATCTACACACAAACCTGGGAAGAATCCGAGTCTGTGTCAGTGCCTCGTGATCCCCACATCTGTTGAAACTGAACTCGAATCTCAGCAAAGGATTCTATAATGACAGCTATGAAAATGTTCTGCAAACCAAAAAAAATATTTGTCATTTTATTAATCTAAATGAACAACTTAATCCAAACATTAATTATTCTTTATTGCTATTTCACTTAAAATAATACAAACAAATCGCACGTCCAAGTACCAATCATATAAATTGAATCACAATGTCACTATGACAAGTTGACACCGTCGAATCATAGCCTGACTGACCCTATTATTTTCCCGAACGACAATGTGTTCATGCCTGAAAAGCACATTAAAATGATCTCTGTCCAAATGCAACAAATAACATGTATATATAGATATGTCAAAATCTATTCCTACCTACTAAATCAACTATTTTTAAGTATGTTACAAGAATCCTTAAGCTCAAATGGTTCATGCAGAACATCTGAGACAAAATTCAAGGACTTTAAAGGTTTTAAGGATTTTTTTGTAGCCAACTGCCAACACAAAAAGGCAACAGTAATAATTCTATTTGAAACAGAAATGGATATGTTTTTATCACAATAAAATGTTCATATAAACATTGACAAGTGAACTGATATCAATTTTTCTTTTTGTTTTCTAAACTTACTTGAATTTTATTCTTCTGTAGAAGCAAAATTTTGAGGAGTCTTAGGCAAAAATTCAAGCATTTTTAAATCAAGTACTGTTCTAGTTTTTTTTAAGGTTTTAGCCAATTATTGAGTTTTCAAGGACTAGCATCAAAACTTAAAGACTTTTCAAGGTGTTTATGAATATTACATTATGAATCTCATCATAGTTACCTTGACAAGCCAGGCTAGCAGAAAGATCAGTGTGATGAAGTAGACAATAGCAAACACCGACAACAAACTGTCCATGGCTCTATACATCAGAAATACCCAGCCTTCTTGTGAAGCAGCCTCGTACACAGTGAAGAAACTTGTAGCTGAAATAAACATATAATCCAGCTAAAATATATTCTTTATAACAAGGGCTCAAGAAATCCACTAGCCCGACGTCCAGGATAAGTCTAATTACCGATACAGGCTACCAACAGTTGAGTTGGACAAATCTGTTAGGCACGCCTACTTAAGATATTCCACCCATAATGGACATTTCTCCGAAGGCAAATGAAACTTGTAATGATTCAATTTGTACTATAATGCTGATAAAAATTTAAATTTCTGAAACTGGGCGGAAAACAACTTGAACACTATATAAAGTGAAAGAATTGCACAGGGGAAAGGGAAATATAACATACATTTAAAACACAAAAAATAATAACTATACAGTGAATTACAGCCTTGGAACTGTCAGTAAAAATTCTGGGGGTTAATCAACTGTTAATCTGTACCCTATTCTATGCTGTAATATATACTGGTCTAAAGTTCTAACCCACCAGTACTATTTCACATAGATTCTAAAAAGCATAATTTCAAGGGTTCAGCACAAGACTATCCTAACTCCTATGTATTCATATAAGAGTTGCACTGAACTCTCGATATCTTCTATTGATTTTGATCGCTGTTAGGTGTAACATTAATGATTCAAATGAATTAAACGATAGAAAAATCTCAGTAAACCTGTCTTTGTTTCAGATCACTCGGTCATAGAGTTGTGTAGATTCTCACAAAATACAAAATAGCAGGTTAGCTTCTGTGGCCAGCGTAATAATTCAGAGATGTCAGTTTTTGTGGTATTAAAACTAACATGTCAACTTATATCACACCATATTCATACAATGTGCAGTATATAGCTATATGAAGTATTATAAAGAAACAGGGAATCATATCATGTTACATGTCTATGGCGTAGTAGCACCATGAGGCAGCACTTTATCAACTACAAGAAGACAATGTGTGCCAATGTGTGCCAAATGATCTAAGCCATCATTGCACCATATAACAGCATTTAAAAACAACTGAATGAAAAAATAACTTACGAAGTTCATCAAATCCATTGAAACCCCTAGCATTTTTGGGTATATCAATAGATAAACATTTCATGCCTTTCGGACAATGATAGCCAGGTTCATTATCTGGTGAGCAGTACGTATCAGGAATAGCTAAGTCATACAGAGTTATGTCCCTGAAATTATATGAAAATATAATGGAAAGGTCGAATAAGAGTTATCTCCCAATTGAGATATTTCATCTTTTAAATCCTCTTTTACAGATTTCTTTAAAAAATGTACAATACAGTTTTGGTCATAAAAATATTTCTCACAGCAATTAGGACAGCTTAAAGCCAAACGTTTCACATCAAGATAGCTCTGGAATTTGAGGCTTAAAACAATTAGATGCATATTTTTGTAAAAGGCAAAGAACTATATATATATTTGAGTATCATTTTTGCCTTTCGTTATTGATACTCCTGGTATATAAAAAAACTGAATACTCGTGCACCCTATTATCTTACACACACTTTCAGAAAATATAAAACTTTGATGACTTACTCGACAAATAACAAATTATCATACATCATAAGTTTTAATAAATAATAATTACAAAAACTTGAGACAAGAACTTACGTTGTATTTGTCACAGTGTCCCGAACACAGTGATACTTCAACTCTCCAAATAACTGCACACCAAGAAGACCATACAATGTCATAAAGAACAGGAAGAATATTGTTACATTGTAAATCTGTATACTTGAACGCCTGGAAAAAAAGATCAGTTAGTTTAACCTCATTTAAATTACATCAATGGTGAAACAAATTTTAATTACTTACATCAGTCTTTCTCTTTGACTGCGTACTGGTCTAACCAGTACTTGCAACAGTAAATTACTGATATAGGGATTGCAAAGATTGCCGAAAACCTCATTAGGTTTGGAACCCACAATATAAAGAGCACAAGACATTTCTTTACCAGTAAACCATCATGCTTCTTTCAAAGGGTCAGTTAAAGATGTGTTATAATTATACAAATCTTCTGATTTTGTGGTATTTTGGTATTTTGACAACAAAACATACATTGAAACAATTTGGCATATTAAATGGGAAAAATACGGAAAAGAAGGATATTGTCAGCATTAATTAACTATTTGAAAGAAGAAACTGAACACAAAAGAAAATCGAAACAATTTTTCTTCCGTTACACTATTTCGTTAGTACCGCGAAAATACAAGCAAACAATATAACATATACGTGTATGTATATTTCCTATAATTACAGCTGACAGTCGATGAGAAATACATCTGGAACATTGATTCATGCACTAATAGACTCACATGAGACAGGGGATGCAAAAAGAATAACTAGCTTGTGATGTCTATGTATTACTACAGTGGTAGAGCATTATTTATATTCATAAACAGTGTCAAAATTCTCAAGAAATAAGGGGCACAAACAAGATATCTGTCAGTCTGTTTATTTTTAGATTAATATTCCTTCTTCCCGCAATAGGCAGGAACTCGCATGTCACCCAGAACTTTACTAATTCTGAAAAAAGGGAGACAACTAATAGAAAACATTGCACATCAACTTACTTGCAGATGGAGTTTATTCTATTTTTTGGCAAAGAAAACTTCAGGAAAACACGGAATACTCTGATCAATATAAGAGGACGTAGACATCTCAATATGGACCAATACGAATAAGGTTGGACAACTCTGGTCAGTTCAAACACCTATAAAATACAATTAACAAACTACATCAATACAATGCCTTATGACTAAAGTTATCAATTGAAATTCTTATTCCATGCTGATACCTGCTGATCATAACAAATCCTGTAAGCGTTCTTGTTCCTAAAAGTATTTTGTCTTTAAATTGTTCACAAATTGCCTGAACAAGCGTCTTCAAAGTCAATCCACAGATTGCATTACTAGGCAATTCTTCCCTTGAAGAATAACAACAGATCCATTTTACAGAACTTATTCATGAATGGTCACAAGAGAAATAAAAAATATCCCCTGTAACACCCAAATATATACTTTTAACATTAAATTCAGGAAAAGTACATGCTGGCACACCCCCGAAGACAACACAGGAATACAGTCGAACCTCGTTTATTCAAATTCGTTAGTTTCCACCAAGTGATGACTTTACCATTTTATAGCCAAATTACCTGTAATTTAGAGAAAAATTGACCATTCATCCACAGTCCTTGGGGTCAAAATGTGGCTTTGTGGAAATTCAAAGGGTCAACTCCATACCTTGATTCAGTTTCACAGTATGTTTTTAACAGTAACATCAAAAGATACTACAGTGGATAAGGTGTCAGTTGTTCAACATGAATGTCTAATGTCTAATTCAGTCACAGAAGTCACAATCATGTCTCTTTATAATACACCAGTAGTACTGATTATTTCCAAGAAACTAAACTCAGGGTTCAAAGAAGCATTCAGTGCTTTCATGACTGTCGATTTAAATAAATAGTGTAAATTGATACCAAAATATATTCTATCTACCTGTAGAATGACCGATATCCAGAGACACATTACCATGAAGAAGTCAAATTGGCACCATCTATCACGTAAATACGGTACTTCTCCCTGTAATAGAAGAGCATAAATGACAAACATACCAATCAAATCATCTGATGACTTAACAAATTATCACTAAGGCTCACAATGAATCATTTGATAAACACCATGTAAAGAATAACAGTCATTACATTAATACCATTCCTCAATGGTAGTTTGTTTGTTTCATCGGGTTTAACGCTGTTTCTCAACTATGTTTCAGTTATATACGGCGGCCGGTTCACCTAACCAGTTTTTCCTGGACTGAATTCTAACCAGTACTAACTTAGCCTTCCACAAGGAGCTGGCAACTTCTCCACATGAGGAGGAAAATAGACATTTTTATCAAATTTTCATGGAAGGGAAGTCATTTATAAAGTTTGACCAAGAAAAAGAAGCATTGTTCCGGAAGCATAAAACATAGGGATCAAGTGGGGATGCAGTTCAAGCAATAGATTTAGCATGGCCCTAGTTTTTAATTGTCATTCACCATTACTGCGTGATCTATAGTACAAGAAAAGATATTTTCAATCGGTTATACATGGCAATGGTTCTTATTAGAGATGTTTTAGCCAATGCAACAACAATACTGGATGAAGCCAATTCAAACATTTTATGTTCAGATGAGCCAGATACATCTTTAAGTTTAATTTATGTCTATGCATGATAAACACCCAAGATTGATACAATATTCTCCACAAGATCTGAGGTACATGGCTTTAATTTAGCAGCATCACATTCAAAGTATTTTAGATAATTCATTAGCTATTTAACTCTTTGAAGTATCCAAATGTAAATGATCTAATCACGGCCAATATTGACAGGCACTAGGGCTTTCCAGAGGTGCGTTCTTTAGAGGTAGGGGAAGTACGTGAGAAAAGTAAGCCGATATAGAAAGGGTAGCTGTCTAAAAAATGCTTGAACGCTTCACAAGCTACAAAATGGAGCCCGCTAGACCAGACGACACTGTTCCGCATGGACGCCATTTTGCTTAGCAAAGCTAGGACTGTCAGATCACACTACCTATCTAAAGATGGGGGCTACTTTTCCTACTTCTAAAAAACGCACCTCAGGTCTCAACACAATACAAACCTTTAATATTCCTCTTATATGCATTTTGGCAATCATTTCTGCAGTGAATAGAAATGTAACCACAAGGTCAAGGACAAATGTAAGGTACTCCAGAGCTGGAACATACACGAATGTGGCTGGAGTGTTCATACTGACCGACATCACACTGATAAGGGCACATCCTCGGAACAATCTACGCACCTAGTAATGAAGACAAAATTCAATGTTATAAATTACAACCAGTAATACTACATCAAGAGCACCACAAGCAGATGCCGACATTTGTATGGGAGGTACTTCGTCAATTAAACTTATACTTTTCAAGAAACAGAGCTAAACACAACATGTAACATAGTTGCGGACGCAGACACTGACTTAGATGATGAGGACAATGATCAAGCTATGACAATAGCTCTTCATTTTTTCAAACAGACAAACTCAAAACTAAACGTAAAATTATGAGTAACCGAGAAATAAACCTAAGGCATAATGAAGTTAGTATGACTCATTTAGTTATCTAACGGTCAATTATTAACTTAAATAGTTATCAATACAGTTTGTACACGTAGTAAAATAAACATCAATGTATACAAAGTCTACTTGATCAAAACAATATTCAAGTCATGACACCAATCTTAAGTTCCTAACATACCACAAGATTCGAAACATTCAGCTAAATATGAATTATGACAAACAAATCCATATATTTATGAAATACATATTGACATTGAATCAAAGGTAATGAAGTACCCTACCCAGTCTTTATTGACCCAATCAATATCAGCATTATCATTCAAGTTCTCATCAGGTCCGTAGTCTGACAATGGCAGATTCTCACGGAAACTCGTCTTTCTGTTCACCAACATTTTGATGCTTTAATCTGCCGACTGTTGAATTTCTAATCTAGAGAATGTCTCATGCTGTCACTGCTGATAACCTAGAATGATAGGATTAAATAAAAACTCAGTTACTGAATTCTTCTTAAATGCATCATTTATGCTTCCTTAAAAAAGCAAGAAAATAATCTTTATCAAAAGCTGTGTGGTGTCATCAACTATACGGTATATTGGCAAGGTTACCCAAATATAATTATCTTTATAAATTTATGAAAGTTAGTAACTTTCATAAAATTATAAACATTTATACAGTGTATATATACTGATATTTGTTTTAATATCTTACAATTATTTGATCTGATTATGTGTATTTATAAAACTACCGTACCCGTAGTCTATCCTATGTAGGATATCTACGAGTATGGGACTCCCGTACCCCTAGAGAATCAGATTCTACTTTCTAGAGGTATGGACCCATACCCGTAGCCACTACCTACATTATTTTGTTAGTACTGCGACAATACAAGGAACAGCATAATTGGTAAAAACAATTATATCAACCAATTATCCATGTAACTGTTGATGGTCAATTTCAAGATGCGTTCAAAATAACTATTGATGCATTATGTTAAATTAATAAACAAATCACGACTAATACATGCTCATCCTTAACGTAAGTAATCAGACAAACCGTTTTCATTTATGCGTAATATATAGTCTGAATATATATATTTTTTGTAAATAATGCATATCGCAGTATCGGCTTACTAAGTTATGATGTTAATTTTTTTTGTTATGGAATATTACTTCAGCTGACCACGTACGGTAAAGATTACTTCTCGTAAGAATTTCGCTGGAAAAAACTAACACTTTAAGCGAGTTACTAGTTTATGAAACTTTAATGCGAGTTAAATGGAAGCTAGTAATAATTTACCTAAATTTTGAAGAACATTTTACATTTTTTCTTGGAAATTATCTGGAAATCTTGAAAAATACCCGGATGTTAAAATATACCATAACACCGGTTGCAGATGCTGAGCTGCTATGAGGAGTTATCGTTCGTTACTTTCTCTCAGATACGATATTGGGGAGTAGAGTGCATCGCTTAGCGTGTGCGAGAATATTTGTCTAGCTGTTTATTTGCTGACTGTTCACACAAATATACATTGAATTTAATTTATATGATAATGTTTGAGAATGTTTTGAACGAGAAATAAATCGATTAATGTTTGTAATACACCTTACGAAACATTCATTTACTCCACATATATCCAAAGACGTCTTTGACATATCGGAAATAGATCTATATTTGTATGAAGCTAACACAGTTATTTAGCTTTTGTTCCGTCAATGCGCGTTCATTTATTTGTAATATGATACTGAATTATGTAAGTGGGGGCCGGGAATTAACTGTTGCATAAGTTGGGTGTATATATGGGATTCTCAATTTTCGGTTTAGTTTTCTAGATATATTAATATTTCTTTATTTAAAGATGGAGGCTCGATAAGCCTATAAGGCTTATCTCACCCGAGGCCATCTATAAATTTATTTCTATTTGACTTTATTCAAAATTCCATTTCACTATCACTAGTCAGGGGCGTAGCTAGGAGGTTTGTGATGTGTACGCAAGATACTTTTTGCGGGTGGTCCGGGGGTACTCTAGATTGTCTGTAGTGACTTCTGGGCGCATTCTTATCCCTGAATTGAACGAAGTTATGTCAACCAATACGCGCATTAAAAAAAAAGTAATGGTTTAATTGACAAAAAGAGCGAATGAGGTTGCTAAAAATTTAAACCAAACCAAACAAATTATTCCATTATAATATACTTAAGGACTTTGAAAACGCACGCTTTGGATATGTGTGTTTTCACAACGAAAGCACTTACTATATGATTATATTCATACACATTAGTTGTAACCTATTCATTGCCGCCATTTAGACACCAACACATTTAAAATTGATTGAGTAATAACGAAATTATCGCATGATAAAGACCGTGCTCCAAAAATCGAAAGTAACACTTTTGCCGGCTACTTGTGATTAGATTGCAACTGTCAACATGACAATGCACCAATTGTAGTGATTTATTCATCAGATCAGGGATTTATGAAAGGGGTTTATAAAAGTTACACAAGTAGTGTAACCAATGATATTAATGAATTGTTTTTATAATTGAAAATGATAGATAATAGATAGATAGTTTATTTCAAATTCAGTAGGCCATAGGCCCATGTGAACATAATAATGACATAATACAATTTCCATATGACAGTAACAAGAGGCAATAATTGGTTTTAGTAACAACTTGTACATTGTTATAAAGAATATATAGGTTAGTCAGTTTAGATAATGTATTTATAAGTTATGTTTAAGGAAACATAATATATTAAAGACAGTACAAGAAAGGACAGAACAGTGTTTGACGGAGAAGGTGTACAAAGTATAGTAAAGTAGTTAAAACAACATACAACACATTTTAAATACATGTATGATTTGTGCATAGCAAAAACGGAAGTAATATATATATATATGTATACACGTATAACACTTAGATGGTAATATGATACAAACTACTATCGTTTATCTGACAACTATGTATAATGCACTGATATAAACATAAACATAAACATAAATAGCATCATATGAAACCACATGTGTACTGAAAATCTCACTGGAAAAAAACAACAACAACAACAATCTCTTTTACATCTAAGTTATGCATCTCGCTTACATTAGGTCAGCGAATCGCGATATTGTAAGGCCTTGAATATATAAACACTCAAGCTGTTAATTAATGTTTCATTTTTGCTTTCAAATAATTGTTTAAGTTTAAACATGCTTGGTCGTGACCAATAATATTTCTTAATGTATTTCTTTCGAAGATCTGTATATAAAGAACACTCTAAAATAAAATGATATTCGTCTTCTACCCTACCACAAGTTAAACATTTTCTATCTTCTAAAGGGATACTTCTCGGTTTATGCCATCGACCAGACTCAATTTTTAAGTTATGTGATGAGACTATTAATCGTGTCATTGCGATCCGAAATTTGCTGATACAAATGCATTTTAGGTGAAAATGATACTCGAAGCTTACAACAGATTTAAAAAAGTGTGTTCTACTTGAATTTTGTAAGCGGTCATGCCAATTTTGAATGCGGGTGTCTCTAAGACGTTGTGTGAAGATACTTAAGAATACTTTAGTATCGCCAACGTTTTGTTCTAACCATACCTCGAAAAAGCCCATCTCTGATAGAAGATTACGCACTAATATAACCCAAGAAACTTTATTTGGATAGAGATCAGCATCCATCTTTAGCACATTATATATAATTTTACAAAATTTAATTTCGCTACATGATTGTATTTTTAGCCAATATTTTATTATTCTAAGGTGTCTGAAATATGACAATTCAAACTTTCCTAATATACCATACACAAAATCATTTTGTGTACTCCGTTTAACGTTCAAAACACGTTTACAATAATGACTATAGACTCTCTCAATATTATTTGCTTTGTGAAACCCCATACCTCACAAGAATAATTGATGATTGGTAATATAAGTTTATCGAATAGTTCAAGTCTATGGTTAACCGTTACATATGGAAAGTTAAGAAGATAACTGTTCAATTTAAAAATGGCTTTTTGAGCTTTACCTGCCAGCAAACGTTGCGTTTCATTAAAGGAGCCACCTTGGGTAAAAACCACACCTAGATAAGAAAAGGATTTGACAATTTCAATAACTTCAGCCCCGAATGTGAACCGAGTATCTCGTGATAATAATCCCGCCTTTCTAAAAAAATGGTTTGCATGAAATTTCAGTGGATGTTTTTTCAGTAACTACGAATTTTCGTCATGTTGACAGTTGCAATCTAATCACAAGTAGCCGGCAAAAGTGTTACTTTCGATTTTTGGAGCACGGTCTTTATCATGCGATAATTTCGTTATTACTCAATCAATTTTAAATGTGTTGGTGTCTAAATGGCGGCAATGAATAGGTTACAACTAACGTGTATGAATATAATCATATAGTATAAGTGCTTTCGTTGTGAAAACACACATATCCAAAGCGTGCGTTTTCAAAGTCCTTAAGTATACGTTACTCACCCTACTACATGTAGAGGTCATTTTTTTAATGCAGATTTGAACTTTTTATTTTTTTCGATTTTTCGAGACAATGTGTACGCAGCTGCGTACTCTGCGTACAGGACGCTACGCGCCTGCTAGTATTTAAGATTTGCATTGCTTAATGATATAATTTCATTCACGCACAATTCTGCATACTCATTAAGATCCACCACCCACAATGAAATGTAGCACCCTTTTCCTTTAAATCAAATTATGGTAAACAAACATTCTCTTTTTATGCTCGTGAAGTATGGAATTCTATTCCTGTAAATATACGTTATATCTACCTAATACAGAAAATACAGAAACATTTAAAAATAAGTATAGGAACTATTTAATGCTTAATCAATAATATTTCATTCTTGTATGTATGTGTCTTTTGTGAGGTGTCTGTTGTTGTTTTATTTTAATTTTATTTTCAGATCATCTTAACTTTTGTAGTTTTAATAATCTCATTTACATCCTGATGTTAATACATGATGTACTTGTACAATTTATTGTTAGTGCGTGTGCATGTGTGAATGCTTGTTTGTTTGTGCGTGTGTGAACTCTTGTTTGTTTGTGCGTGTTTATCTTGTTAATAGAAGGCCATATTGGAAATAAGATGTACAATTTATTGCTAACCTTGATATGTTACCTTCTGAAAATAAAGAATTTATAAATATTGTTATTAACCACATTTTCCGGTTGACTTTACATTAGCTTATTGATTTGATATTTCAGGGTTTGCCAGCTGTCTTGACTTGTCCTGTGATAATTTCCATACACCCCCATGTTTGTCCTATTTGATTCTCCTAGTTATCCCTTATGGTCGGCCAGGCCATTCCTAGCGCCCATGTTCCCTTACACATTTCAGCGTCCTCAAATGCCTTATGTTTTATGGATTGTTGTTTTCCCGGAGGTCTGTGTTGAGAGGCTCCTTCCACTATAATTACTTGTTTTTGATAATCAAAGAAAGAGAATAAGTAGCTACAGGAAACGCCACATATATAAGACATTGCCTCCCCACGCAGACCTCCGGAAAAAACAACAATCCAAAAGGCACTTAAAATGTACATTCGTTAAGGAACAGAGGCACAAGGAATGGTCTGGCAGACCATAAGGAATAGATAGGAGAATCAAAGTGGACAGTGAAGGAGGGGGGGATTAGTGGATGGAAAGGATCACAGGACAAGTCAAGACGGCTGGCAGCAATAGGCCGAAACTGGACAGGAAATAACCTGAACTCTATATAAAGTGACAGAATTGCAAAAGGGAGATATAAAATACATTCAAAACACAAACAGAAATAATAACCATACAGCGAATTACAGCCTTGGAACTGTCAGTAAAAATACTGGGGTTTAAATCGATTTAACAGCTAGCTAACCTCACACTTAACCGCTATATGGTCATTGATTTCCAACATATATTCATAAATTGACTGTAGGTAGGCAGTAACTAATCTTTAAAAGCAATAAACCATTACGTACATAACAACAGACATACTGTAACTAATCCAGGACCAAGCAGCCTTATACTGACCTATTATATTGCTCCCTGTTACTAAATTAGTAACATCAGAATGTGAAACAACTTTAAATTATCAAATTAATAATGCAATTTAAAGTAAAGTCAACTTGATGATGTAGTTAAAAATTAAACAATTCTTAGATACTAGTGATAGGGCAATGGAATTTAAAACTAATAGAAATATGTCTATTAAGAAACTAGAAGGCATCTAAACCTGTTGTGTTGCCAAACAATCACACATTAAGACTGAAGAACTGAAAATACAAAACAAAAAATGATCTTAAATGAAGCTAGGATGACGTGAAATTCGAAGAACAAAAAAACATGGAATGATCCATAAAGGGAGACAACCCATGCACCTTAGTGTGACTTTCACGTTAATTTTATTACCACGTCGCACCATTTCCTGAAAAAAATGAAAGAACGAGTTGATAATTCCGAAATTTGTCAACAATTACGACACTTTTACTAATAGTATGGGGATATCGACATAATATTGGTAAAATTTATATTCTGAACTTCATATCTAAATCGCAATTGATTTCCTATGTATTGTTTCAACTCGATTATACACTTATGGCGTTGCCCCAGTAAATTTCGGGTAAAAGTTCATTGCCCGGAAATCCACGCTATAGTATAGAGCATAAACAACTTACGGATTTTGCGAATATACTATTCCGAGAATTTTATCTTTGATTTGCGAAATTGGTATCAAACAATACTGGGGTTTTGGGAGATGTTTGGGTTGTAGTGATGTTGGGTTAGACAGCCGCCCGGTTAGCTCAATCGGTAGAGCGCCGTACTAGTGTTTAGGGGGTCGTGGGTTCGAGCCCCACATCGGGCGCACTTTGTCCTCTTGATTTACTTTAATGGTGGCAGTGGTGTTTGACGGCCGACGGTGGTTGAGCCTCAAATGCTGGAAGGGGGAGCAGTGTAGTGATGTGGGGTTAGACAGCAGCCCGGTTAGCTCAGTCAGTAGAGCACCGTACTAGTGTTTAGGGGGTCGTGGATTCGAGCCCCACATCAGACCCACTTTTTCCTCTTGATTTACTTCAGGGTTAACATAATGTAAAACTTTGGGTTGCATGTTTTCTCTGATAGCAGAGCTGCAGATATTTTGATCCCATACATTTAGTGATTTACCTAAACTATAACCTGAATAAATACATGTTTTCCACGTCATCGTAGGCAATTTTCAGTGATATTAGATTCTCATTCTAGAGAAAATAATGATTAAATTCCAAAGTAGATATAAAAGGCTCCTAGACAATTGACCCCACAACACTTCGACCCTTAAGACATTTAGAGTCTAGATCCCTGACAGTTCGACCCCTAGGACATCTCGACCCCTCATTTGTATTTAAGACGTTTCGACCCCTGATTTATGTATATATATAACACAAAACTTTTATGTTTTATTAGACATATTGCTTATGATGTAAATAAGGTTTATTGCTTTAAAAGTTTATTGGTAATTTTGTAGTTTTTAGACTTATGTCGAATAGTTGCCCACTTCAGTGAACATATCACTATCCTTGCTTACCTGATAAATGTCATGTGCTCTGTATTAATGGAAGCGTTTTTATCAGTGGTGAAATGAACTTTTTTTTTTCATTTATGTGTTAATTGTGGTTATAGTGACGATCAATTAATTACCGAACTTTATCAATTTCATTGTATTTATTTATAATTAATTAATTAGATTAATCAATTAATTGCAATTTCATGGTAATTATTTTCTAAAGAATGAAAATTGTTGATTTTGTTCAACAAACAACAACACATAAAAACACCATTATAATTGGTAATACCGATTGAAATACGACGCGAACCTCGTTAGTCGTGTTGTTTATTCAAGTTTCACACGTTTTTCACACGTTTCTATTGTATTCAGATATATATGATAATTGGCAATAAAATTCTATTTTGGTGACTCTATTAAAGAGATAACCCCCAGATTACGAGTTGATACGCAGAATATTGCTATTAACAGCTTATGATACGGATGTATGAAATAATGACACGCGCTGCAAGTTAAAAATTTAAAATGCGCGAATTTAGGCCCGTGCGAAACTTTTTTGCCGTTTGCAAACATAAGTAAATGTAGCTGTGTAAGAAAATTAGCATCTGTGTTTGAACTTGGGGTTTGCACGAAAATAGAAAATGAAAAAATGAATATTTGTAAAAAATTACTGAAATGGTGACTGTAGAATACATAAACTTTGTTCATATTTATAATTGCTAATTAATATGTTTTTTCAGGATTAAAACCCAGTTTAAACTGTTAAAAACTGTTTTTTAAAAAAACACTAAGTACTTGTATATATATCTCAAATTATTATTCTTATATCTTCAGTAATTTTTAACCTACAAAATTAAAATTAACATCATTATACAGAAAAATTAATGCCTTACAGCTTTTATATCATGTTAAAATCATTAAATGAATACAACACACTGTTATTACATGTTGAAATAAACAGGTGTCAATCACAATAACAATGCAGGGTCAATATTATAAAGATAATATCAGTATTAAAATGGTAAAATCAATTAAAAAAACTATCAAAATGACTCTTGAGGTTCAGCACCTAGTAGACATTTTATTTTATTTTTCGTGAATGTAACATGCTAGTTTCATGCTTAAAATGACAAAACTTGCGAGGGGAAGTACTCATGATATATTCATGATCTTATCAAAATATCATATCTAGAAGCTGATCAATAGAGCATCCTTTAGGTCGGTATGTATATATATGTTTCTTAAATTTCCATATGACTGCCACAAGCAGAAATTTGCCCTTCAGAGTTGCTACAAACACTATGTCAAAGTACAAATGTTTTATAGATTTATGATGTAGCCCTGTAAAATAGGCAGTTTTGCTATTATTTTGTTAACAAAATCAAGTTTTAGAACAAATAAGTATCTGTTCATGAATGTCAATAAGAGCCGGGTGCTGGTAAAATTACGAAGTAACACATCATCACCCGGCTACTTTTCTTGTATGAATTATCATAATTAAGGGAAGTACCCAACAGACTCCTTTCTACTTTTTAGCTCACCTGAGCATGTAGTGCTCATGGTGAGCTTTTAGGATCAATGAATGTCCGTTGTCATCGATCAAAATTATATAAATGGTTCCGGTCTGTTGCATAAGTAGGTCACTGCAGCTAAAAATAGATTTTAAAATTGAAAATCTTCTAGTCCCAAACCATAAAGCCTAGAGCTTTGATATTTGGTGTGTAGCATTGTCTAGTGGTCCACTTACAAGATTGCATAAATCATTAAAATCTGTCGAAAAACATGGCCGTCAGGGGGTGGGCCTTGTTCCCTTTATGTATATAGTGGAAACTATAAACGTCATCTCCTCTTAAACCCCTGAATGAACTTTGCAGGAATGATCCATAGGTGGTCCTCTTCCAAAGTTACATAGATAATTTTGGTCTGTTCATAAGTAGGTCACAGGAGCTAATAATAGATTTTAGAAGTGAAAACTTTGAAAATCTTCTTGTGCAAAAACCATAAGGTCTAGAGCTTTGATATTTGGTGTTAAGCATTGTCTAGTTGTCCTCTTAAAAGATTGCATAAATGATTAAGTTAATTAAAAAAACATGGCAGTGTATTCAGGTGAGCAATATAAGGGCCATCATGGCCCTCTTGTTTGATTTTCCTGCTAGTGAAAGAATTAGTGACATCCCTGTCTGTTTGTTTTTGGCAAGATTAAGAGCCATTATCACTAACAGGGATTTCCCTGATGCAGAAATCTTGAGTCCCTGACTCCCTTTTCTTTCTGGGCACTGCCATTTTCAACTTACTGTGCATCCCTGGGACCCCTAAAAAAACTTTTGTCAAGTATAAACTGCATATCTTCAATATCTTGGACCTTACAAATTTACTAAGGTCCCCCAATTTGTCAAACGTGAGGGTCCATGGGCCCCTAGCTGAAAAATCCTAGGGAAAGCCTGTACTAGTATGTAGCAAGTCTATATCTAGAAAAGGCAGCTTGTTACTTCATCTTAAGTAAGCTAAGTGCACAATAACATTGGCTGGTATTTCGGCTGGTATTTATATATAGGAAGTTGATGACGCACTCTCACAGGATGTACTCAAATTGTTGAAAACCCATGAATATTTATCTACCGAAATTTATGGAATTAGCATCCCTTTTGTTTTGTTTTACATATTAGAATGGATAATTACATCAGTATGTTGTGGTCTCATCTATATAAAGGCTTATGATGCTAATGACATGATTTGGAGTTGAATTCAAAATTGCTGTGAGAATTAGTCCAATGTGGTGTCAAAATAAAATATTTGAAAACTATGTACAATTATCCAGTGCAGTGATTGGTCACCTAATGATATGCTTGAAAAAGGAAAATAATTGTCTGATTTCACGGAAAAAAAAGTAATAGCTTTATAAATATATCTTACTGCATGTACAGTAAAACCTCAATAATAAGACCACCCTTTGGATCTTTGAAAACTGGTCTTCTTATGGAGGTGGTCTTAATATTGGGGATGAATAAAGGGAAAAACAGTAAAAATGGACTTGAAAATCGTATTCTTAATTTTGAAGTGGTCATGAAAGCAGGTTTTGACTGTATTGGAATGATGTCGGATGTCATATATTTAACACCTCAGATTATACGGATAAACTGGTCGATGAATCTTTTATTAGATATTTCAATTGGGAACACTTATGATTTTTACATGTGTACTTTCTAGGATTGTCTTTGCCATCTTTGGTTTATTCATGTAACACCAGTGTTTGGTCAAGTGGGAATTTTCTTATTTTTTCCCCAAACTGAATTTTTAAGGAAACCACTGGTTTTGGTAAAGTTTAGCTGCGGTTTTGGACATACGCATACATTCTAGTTAGGGAAAGACTGTTAACTGAAGATAGTGAATATAAGATATAATCGTAACTTTAATTGAGTGAGTAAAACAATAGTTTGTGGAATTGTGAATGATACTTTTTGTGAGATTCAGTTCTATGTATAAGGAAATGTCAGCGAATACTTAGTTTGAATCACATGAAATTTTATTTCATTCAAGTTGCTATTTTTAGACAAGTTGGGAAAAGTCAGCAAAGTCTGTCACTTTGTTTGAATCACATGAAATTTCATTTCATTCATGTTGCTATTTTTAGACAAGTTGGGATATCCAGAAGTCCCTTACATCAGATATATTCTTAAGTATGTTCTAGAAAACAATGTTTTTAATAACATACTTATCATTTACTTATATGTTGTGATTATTCTGTGAATTATACTGATATATATATGTTTTATTTTATGTATTGCTAGATTGAATCAATCAATTTGATGAAGCCGTAGACTACAACAATGAATGTGGAATTGTAGAGTTCGCTGTGTAGATATTTGGTAGTTACACCGGGCGGGTGTGTATTAGTCTCGTCAAGATGAGACTACGCAGGGAAAGTCACGAGGTCATACAGGAGGGGTCGGTTGAATATAAAGTAGCTGTGAAGTCCGTTATACGATACCAGATACAATCGCTGGTAAGACTGATTCATCTTTATTTACTGTATTATTTAATATTGTATGCCTGTTATTTATTGGTAAATTTGGTAAACAACCTTATTATTACTAAGGGGCCTTGCTCTACTTTGGGGGAAGGGGGTTGCAGCCCTTGGTAGGCGAAACAGGGGGGAATTTTCGACATCTTTCTTGTCAAGGTCAAACCAATGAAGACATACGATAATCCTCGTACAGTTGCACGCATCGGTTAAACATGAAAATGTATAAGATGTTGCGTCTGATTGTCAGAAATTTTTTCTAGTTAAAATAGTATTTTTCATGTTCTTATTTTGGTTTGGCTTCGAGTGGGAAAATTGAATTTGAATGGGGAAAAGATACTATTTTGGTTGGGGGAATGGGGCTGATATTCAACCCCAGCAATGGAGGATCAAGAGCCCTGTTATTGTTCAAGAACAGGTCATTGCAATCTTCTAGTTCGTAAGATAAAAATAAATAAAGAAACCTGACAGGATATACCGCATACAAGGTGCACAGCCAAAAAGCTCAAAGAGACATGTATAGAAATGAGAACGAGGGTGAAAATTTCCTGCAGATTTGCGGAATACCGGGATTTTTGGTCTCCCAGGCCGTTTTTTAGATTGATGTAAGTCCAATAGAAATAAATACAAGTACACAATTTTAAGTCTGAAACTTCTAGGAATTTCTACATCAAAGTTATAAGCCCCGGGGCTTCTGGCTGGTGGGTTACCATAAAGACTGATAAACAGTTTCAATACCACTCTGTAAGCTTGTAGATAAATTATCAACAAGACAAATTTACCCTTTTAGATTCTAAAAGCAATTAAACGACATGCGGGGTACATGTCGGGGTCAACAAAAATGCCTATAAGTACCTACGTGTACATGGTGACTGATGACCTTATAAACAAAATACTACTACTAATGCCACTCTGTAGCATATTACATATTTTGAAAATGTTCTATTTCAGTTACAAAAACTTGCCTTAGAGACAGGAGAGGAATCTATAGTGATCAGTACCAATGTCACAGCAGGTACATACAATCATCTGGGATCTTACATGGGTCAGGAATATCTGGATGACGGCGATGAATTTGTTCAGACAATCTGCTCGAGATTCACTGACTTTTGTGCAAGTATGTACAAATATATTAGTATCAAATAACTAATTTACTGTAAAACCTCAATTATAAGACCTGGGGGGTATGGATTATAATAGATACTACATGCAGCACTCGAATCTCAGATAACAAAATTTACTCTTTAGTGTGATAGAGGGAATCGGAGTGTGGAAAGTACATGAAAATGCCAAATGAGTGCTGGGTTTTCTATTTTGGTCCATTTTCTTTGAGATTTTAGTCTGGTTATGAGACATAGGAGTAATTATGTGGTTTTAGTCGCACATTTGGACTTAAAAATTACTCCCACAGCCAATATTCACACATCTCTTAGAACAATTAAAATGTTCAGCCCTCACTGGCCTCATTTAATATTAATTATACATGTAATTCATTTTACATACTCAATAAGGTACTACATTGTATCAGGCTCTTTGAGTAAATTTTGTGATTGGTGCTTTTAGTGCTGAGTGTAAGTAAATGTATTGGTAATTTGAATACATATTCAGGTAGTGAGATATGGTCTATTGTTTGGAATTGTCTTGCTATTTTTTGCAACATGACCTATGATCATAATATTACTTATTTAGGTTCAGAAAAAGAGACACTTTAACTACACAAACAAATTGTAATATCCATTTCCATTCAAGCTGCTGTCTGTAAAAGAAAAAAATGACTTTTGGGAAAAAATACATTCAATTTATCAAACGGTGACCAAATAATGTCAGTCCTGTCGATCTATCCCAAAGTTTATGAAGCCAACTCCGCTTTAATTGCTAGTTAATTTTTTTTTTTTTTTTTTTTTTTTTTTAAATTTTATTTTTTTATTAATTACGTTTTTTCTGTATTCTGTTGTATAATTAAATTCATTAATGTAATTTTCAATGAAGGATGCTGGATTGTAATAGTACAATTGTATGTTACTTTGGAGAAAAGATTTATGGTTTTCAAATAAGTCTTGTTATTTCCTTTTCATATGTATGTATCTTAAAAGTTCAACAAGCCAAATTAAAATTCAAGTTTTTTTTATTGAATTATAAAGCAGATACGTAAAAATGTTTATATTTAAGGTCAGTGGAATAAACCTTCGTGATTGTTTCATATGATTGGCCTTCTTAACTATTTTTCATTGTTTAACAGGTCACTTGACTTAAAATTAAAGTCACTTGCACAAAATCTGTCATGATGATTGTTTCTATTTATAGATATGCAGGGTCAAAGTGGTGTGTTGAATTTCCAAGAAAACAGTATTGTTAGACCAGAAATCCCTACTAGTGAGTGATAATACGTGATATTAAAAATGTTTTCAGTACTCAATATTAATTATTCAAGGAATAAATGGTAAGACTGTCTGTCTGCATATGAGCTATGAAGCAAATAGACTTGCTTGCTTACGCCAACAATATGCTGTTAACTTCTCAACAGGCCTCTTTCTGTCCATTTTGGTAAAAAGACTCCAGATAAAGTGGAAACATTTGTGTCGTAAAATTTGCCAATTTGCGGTAACTTTAATTGTTCAACTCCAAATTTTGGGAATTTTCATAGTTAAATGAGTAGGCTTTTCTTATCTAAATTATATATAAACAAGCATTCTAATGTACATTCTTTATATCAACTGTCAAAAGACACACAAAATGTCCACAAATATTTATGACAGTGATATTACGAAGGTAAATGATGATCTGATACTAGCCGTGGCCGTGGTCCAGTGGTTAGTGCGCTGGACTTGTAACCCGGCGATCCGGGTTCGATTCCCGGTCGCGGCAGGTCATACCCTTCCATGAAAATTTGACAAAAATGTCGATTTTCCTCCACATGTGGAGAAGTTGCCGGCTCCTTGTGGAAGGGTAAGTTAGTACTGGTAAGAATTCAGTCCAGGAAAAACTGGTTAGGTGAACCGGCCGCCGTATATAACTGAAAGATCGTTGAGAAACGGCGTTAAACCCGATGAAACAAAAAAACATGATCTGATACTAGTTTGCCCTATTTGTCATGAATCTATGGTATTGCAGTGCACTAGTTGCTAATACTACATTTTTATGATCAAGTGAAGTGAACTATTCTGGACTGTCACAAGACTATGATTTATGTCTCGTCATTGTCTGATGTACATGTATATAGTCATATGAGAAAGTCTGTTATACTGCATGGCCTTGTATCGAGGTATTTAGTGATTTCCTATTGTTGAATAATAAAAGATGTTGAATAAATACAGAATTTTTTTTATTCGATTATTGCATATTAAGAAAAAATACTGTTGAAATTTTATAGCCGACTTTTTAAGCAATAACATGTAATGAATGTATGCATTGAGCATTTATGTAGCGTAAATGAGACATGATTTTTATCTCTCCCTCTCTCCGAGGGAGGCATTTTGTTTTTGCCTTCAGCGCCTGTCCTTTTGTCTGTCCGTCCGCCCACTTTTAGTTTGTCCGCGCTTTATCTCCAATACTGCTGGTTGGATTTCAGCTAAACTTCATAGGATTGATCAACATCAAGTGTAGTTGTGCATCTTCGTTTTTTGTTCCGCTCAGATAATTTTTCACTGAGTTTTGGCCCTTTGATGTTTCTATACATATACAGTAACAGTGCATGGTGAACTGCTCAAACACTATCTTTCTTGCTTGCTTGATATTTTATTCTAACATCTTGTATCAGTATTACAATTACTTACAAACTGCCATCTGGGAGATATATGTTTTTATTAAAAAACAACCATCTAGTTTTTTGTAATTTCTTGAATGTTGCACTTTCAGTCACAAGTGTTCTATATATATGTGTCTTTGTCATATTCATGGCAAAAAGCCAAAGGTGAATTATTACTTATTGCTGATAAAATGAATGAATTGATGAATGAATGAATATGGATGCTTTCACGACAAAACCTGCACTGGTGACGATGGTCATGACGTCAAGTATTTCCCAATAAATGTTTGACGTTACAAACTAAGTGTTTTCTCAGATGTGTCTTTGTTGTTTAATTCTGATTTATAGAATGAAATTAACATGACAATGTTTATACATGTTATGTGATTTTTTTTTTTCATTTGAACAACAGAAGATGTTTTAAGAATTAATGTACATTTGAGTAAAGCGTTTCTGACACAACATCATTTTGTAGTTTTCTTTTGAGTTTGTTCCTATTATTTGATTTTGTATGATAGAGAAAGTAAATGTCTGATTTAATATTTTTGGTATTAAATGAAACTAGAAAATTATATCTGTGGTATGTAAAACCTAAGAGTATGACAGGTCTTGTTGTGGGACAGCTCATATATGAAACTTGTGGAAATGTGATTATGGAAAGCAATCAATACTTGCCACAAGCTGTCAATGGACTTATGGTCAAGTGTAACTGTTGATAAATGAGTTTAACCTTAAACATTTAAACCGAGTCTGTAGACTATTTTACATTTTTATCGTCTTGTACTGGTTCATATGTCTGACTATTTAGTTCAATGTTTACATGGTATTCAGTGTTTTATAAAACTTCTTTTATATTATAGATAACACAAGAATGACATTACCTGCCCCTAGAAAGACCCCTAGGAAGCGACCTTTCACCTCACATAACGACTTTTCACCACCTCATAAAAGACAAGCATCTCAGCCGTTTTCACTCAATTCTGGATCGATTCAATCTCACGCAAATGATCTGAGAAATGCTATCATAAACATGGAAGATAACTCTAGTCAATCCAGGGGAGACAATAATAATTCTAGTCAAACTAGCAAAACAACTCCATGTTATGTGGTTAACCTCCCTTGGATTAAGTCAGAACCAGTTGATGATTACTGTCCTATGGGTTTGAATGGAAATTCTGATCAGGAATCCGCTGAAGAAATACCTACAATGAGTATAACAAATCGGCCGCAGTCTTTGATTCCATTGGCTAATATCTTCAAAAAATACGGTTCAAAAACAGCTAAAACTGAACCATCTATTACGCCTGAATCATTGCCTGGTGTGGAAGAGAAGGACGATGAGTTCCCATCAGAGAAAAGCATCCTGCGATCTCTATACGAGCAACCACTTTATCATACAGAAGATTACAACGGCAGTGGGGGAACCAACGATGGTGAAAAAACTAGTCATACGCCGATAAACTTACCGCAGAATCTTAGTGATAGCCTTGAAAATTTTCCATCCACAACTGAGAATCTGGTCCTCTCGGGTTATTACGACTCGGAAAATTACCCAGCTTATCGCCATAATCGGAAACATCCTAGTAGCAGTAGTGCGAAGAAATCCAAGTCGAAAGAGAAGACGAGTAGTTCGAATGCTACTTCTCCTATTCCTGGAAACACAAGTCAAACGGAAACCATAACAACAGTACCGAGTAGTGGTGATCTAAAAATGAGGATGTTTGAATCTGGAGGTCGATTGGTCTATGCTTGCGATGTTTGCAAGAGGGAATTGTCACACTTGACAAGTTATCGCCGCCATATGAAACTTCATACCATGGATCGACCCCATAAATGTCCCGTTTGCACGAAGGGGTTTATACGCAAATATCACTGTATCGATCATCTTAACAAGCATCATAAAGGTGTCGATTTCGATCCTGATACGTTGACCTTGAAAGGAAGTTGTAAAGGTCTTGAAGAATCTTCAGCATTTTCTGAATCTATCAGCATTTCACCTAGTGAGTATAATTATACATTAGATCAGTCCATTGAGGAAGCTGATGAGTCAATGAATGCCAATTGTAGTATTGACCAATCAGCTTCAAGTATGCTATCAGAGCTCGCAAAGTCTGCACAGAAAGCTCATTTACTTGATCTAGCGGAAACTGAAGCAAACAGCCAATCACATTCTGAGTTGCAAAATATCAGCCAATCAGATGCGAGTGGAAATTCTTCTACAGAAATCAAAGTAACTAATGAATTAAGCGATGCTTGTGAAAATGGTTCTGAAACCAAGGAATCGTTGTCCGATACATCTTCACCAGGGAAAACAGAAAACAGCGCCTTGGCGAGAAAGTATGAAGTCACACAAGGTATTAAGGCCATTGTGGCTCACCTAAAGTCTTCATCTAAGAAAAAGAAAATGTGTGCCGAAAATGAGCCACCT
Organism: Mactromeris polynyma; assembly: GCA_032209605.1. NCBI lineage: Eukaryota > Metazoa > Mollusca > Bivalvia > Venerida > Mactridae > Mactromeris > Mactromeris polynyma. Next base: position 8,555,129 of record JASFXZ010000011.1, on the reverse strand, counting down.
GCAGATAAAGCTTGAACTGAGCTTTTTGTATGATAATGCTCTCTTGTAATTCATTATATGAATGTGAACGTCCACATATATCTAGGGCGTGAAAGCAAAGAAAGATTTTATTTATTGTGTTCTCGCAACTTATTATCATTTGATATACGCTCGGAAGATTTGATTTCTCTTGTGTTAATGTTATACACTTCGTTTTATTATATTTGAATCATGAACTGTGTTTGTATGTAACCTGTTAAGGTTTCCTCATTTTTAGCCACAAAACTTGCCGTATAAGAATTATTGGTCTGTGTGTTATCCTGATGTTGTAAACAGCAGGCTTGTTATAAATCATTTGACCACGCCCTGTGGTATTTGTTTTAAACTGAACAAAACTTCTAACGCAACATATTCATTTTTGCGTTGTGGTTTATAAGAGTAAGACAGTTTTCTCGTCCAGCCAGAATTTGTTTTTGATTTTGTCGCACAAAGAATCTTTGACCGTAATATCTGTCCATCTTTTGTTTACCATTTTGAAGATTGTGAAAAACTAATTTTTCCATACTTCGCTTATTTTCTCAATTTTCCCATAATTCACTATTTTTCAAGAAAAAATAAAATGTCCAGAATTTTTTATGAATATGTTGTAAACAAATGAGAAACACAAGTTGTGAAGTAATTACTGTCTAAAAAACAATACATTAAATTGTAATTTTGAATGTAAGGCTTTGTTGTGGCTGCATACTATTACATGTATACCTTTTGTGAAGGTAATGGACATTTCCAAGTTGTTGCATTAGAAGTTGCGCTTGGTATATATTCAGATAACATCAAGTTGTTTTAAAAACCCATATCAGGTGACGAGTTTATAGTGGATTTAAATGGACAGAAGAAACAGTTCAATCTTATTTCATTGTATCATGTACTACATTAACTCACATTGTAGTTTCTGTTTGCATACATTATTTATCATTTTCATTAATATTTTGTGCATGTTATAGAGTATGATTCACTTGTGCGTTTTAATTTAAGTTATATATGATTAATTCTTGAGCCGCAGTCATTGGTGATAATAGCAAGGTTCAGTAAATAGTAGGGATGTCAACGAATATTCGAGTATTCGTTTGTACATTCGAATATTCGAATACTGATTCGAGTATTCGATAAAATATGTATGTTCAATATAAAAGCTGAATAATTGTATTAAGTTTCAAAGATGGGGGGCATTTTCGCATTGAATGACATTTTACGTGTGAAAATAATATCTACAGGTATTAATTGACATGTCATATTGTGTATTTGGGGGCAAAAGAGATATAACACTCTGGTGATGACACTTAGGCCTTGAACGTGGGGATTTTTACAACTTAAGTGATCAGTTTAAAACACAAAATTGATAAGCATCAAGTTAAACTTCAAATTTCAAATGTTTTATTATTAAATAACAAGACCGAATATTCGAATACCAAAATTGCCATTCGTTGACATCCCTAGTAAATAGACATTCTCTATATAATACCTGAACTAGATATGAATGTATGGGGTAATCTATGAAACTCTGCTGTTGAGTTTTATGTCATTTGTCTCATAACTATGTTATACTTAAACATTTGTTCAATTTGTTCCCATGCCTCGTAGACTTAGATTGTTCAATACCGTTGATGAAATTATGTTTCGAAATGTCGTCACCGTAGCGACTGAACTTTTGTTGTCTTTTGTCAAATTCCCTAGTCATACAACGCTCTTGTATTATTTATTTATGTATATCGGAATTTCTTTTTATTCTTCCTTTTACAGAATCCCTAGTCATTAAAGATTTATTTATATAATGTATTATTTAATTAATATCGGTATTGTTTTAATGGGCGTCCCAGCATGCCTGAAGCATATCGCGATATATTGCAGTACCTCAATAATCAATGCATCGCAATATGTACCTCAATATATTGTTTCATTTACCAATGTTACGATCGTTACTATTTTTCTTACTCGAATACTTTCATTTTATTCCAAACTCTATAAATGTATTGCAAAAACACGCATAACCTAACACAAAACAGTTATCAGTATCATTTCATAGTTATTGAATAGGATGTTTTCATGACCAGATTGAAGCAGTAATTGTTTTCATTTCTATTTGGTTAACATGATGTTTTCTTGACTAGATAATTTCATATATTAAGAGTTTGTAGTTAGTAATATTTGTGTAGGCTGCGATAAAACAATTATCAAAAAAAAAAACGGTATGATCATTTCATATCGTGGTTAAGTTATCAGAATACAGTTGGGCTGCATATTGCAATATATCCCAATATACCGGTATATCGTGGTTAAGTTAACCCAATACGGTTGGGCTGCATATTGCAATATATCCCAATATACCGGTATATCGTGGTTAAGTTATCATAATACAGTTGGGCTGCATATTGCAATATATCCCAATATACCGGTATATCGTGGTTAAGTTATCACAATACAGTTGGGCTGCATATTGCAATATATCCCAATATACCAGTATATTGTGGTTAAGTTATCACAATACAGATGGGCTGCATATTGCAATATATCCCAATATACCGGTATATCGTGTCCTGCATATTGCAATATATCCCAATATACCGTGGTAAAGTTATCCCAATACAGTTGGGCTGCATATTGCAATATATCCCAATATACCGGTATATCATGGTTAAGTTATCCCAATACAGTTGGCCTGCATATTGCAATATATCCCAATATACCGGTATATCGTGACACACCGAATTTGTTTACAATGTAGGAGCTTTATACTTGTTACTGTGTATCAAACTCTGCAATTGTTACAACATTGTATTAATTTTCTAGTCAGATGATTTCCCTGGGTTCAGTTTTTGGCTAACAATTGGTCACGTAACGAAACTGTTTTGTTTTGTATCCCTGGCCCACCGTATGGCATTCACTGCACACAGGGAACCAAATTTCAAATGTTGGCCGCTAACACCTTTACTGAACACAGGGCAGGTATGATATAAATTTTCAGTATGATGTATGGTGTTTTGTTGTTTCATTTTTATATGTCAGTAATTATTTGATAGTGTATGTAGTGCTGTAACAGGATATTGTTGTCCGTTTTGTTACCAGTTACCTGAAATCATTAAAAAAAAGCTGCGGGTTAGTTTACTTTTTGGTTAGGAATTGGTTACTTATTTTTGAGACGGGATTATTTTCTCAAGACCAGCTAACTTTCAAAAGACAGTTATCTGCAAAAAATCTAACATAATATTTAATTCAGGATTTAAAAAAAATTCTATCAGTAAATACTCATACGGTCAAAGCATAAGCTGATTACTTTCATTTATGGCGGCTAATTTTTGAAACCATCTAACTTTTTGAGTATCTTTTTCTGCTGCAAGAAATGGTGCCGTACTTTTGGGACATGCTTATTATTGAGACTGGCTTCTTGTGAGATTTCAGGGGATTTCTGAAGCAAGAGAGAAATATTCTAATTCATATTTTTAAAAAATCCTAACACTCGATAACACAATAGATTCCTATATGTCACAAGGACATTTTGTGTTCGTATATCTTCTACAAAATATATCAGTTTGTTACATTATAAGTGCTGTTTCTATTTATTTATAAGTATTTATGTTATACATCTGTTACAATATACATAGATTTTACAATTCTAGTCAACGTATCATTACCTAGTTGATGTAATTTTGAAAATATTATAAAAATCTTTAATTTTATTCCTAAGCTATGGAATACTGTTAAAACTATTAGAATATTGAGATATATAAAGATTTGGCTTCTTGTATTTTTGTTTGAATCAATTTTTTTTTTTTATTCTACTAATTGGAAATATTGGATCCTTCATTAGAATGAAATTCAGTTTTGAGAAAAGTGTATCCTTTAACTAGTTCTTTTCGTATTCTTGATTTCTTGGTTGCTATATTTTTTCTAGCTGTTTCTTAATATTTTTATTAAAATTTATTTATATTAGTTAAGTAGTTTGTTACAAGTAATTTTCTAGTCTTTATAAGTTTTTACTGTTTAATATATTTTGGGCAAATTAGCCAACATGCTAACTGTACTTTTGGAGAATTTTTTTCTGCATATTAATCTGTATTTTTTCACAGATATATATCCACCTTGGATTGTTCTGTTAATTTGAATCATGTACATTCTAGCTTATTACTCCCCGATTCAACAGATAATGTTCCAGGAGAATTTTAGAAACGAAACTATGAAATAATGGCGGCGGGTAAGCACTTTTGACCAGTAAATAATTCTTCTTCAATTTTACAAAGTTTTATTAGTATAATTAATTGCCTTTAGGATCATTTTACATATTTCATATTATATCATACGGTATTCTTTCACTGAAATGAGAATAATTGTCATATTGAAGAAACTGTAGATGGTTGAATTATTTAAGTTTCAACTTGACACTTAATTTTTATCAAAGAGTGATTTGATATTGAAAATATTTAATTATTTTTATGCCCCCCTTCGAAGAAGAGAGGGCATATTGGTTTGCATATGTCGATTGGTCCGTAGACTTTCCGTTTCCGATCAATAACTCAAGAACCCCTTGACCTATCATCCTCAAACTTGGTCCACACATTCACCTTGGGTAGCAGAGGAACCCTTTTGATTTTGGGGTCAAAGGTCACATAATGTTTTACAAGCATCTATTGTTTTAGTTTTTTTATCAATATAATTGTTTCTTCTCTTTCAGTAGGTTCAAAGTCAAAAACTTTGGTTTAACTGTATTTTAATTGATTAATAAAATTATGTTAGATACCATGCAGTATTAGCAAATGTATTTTAGTTACTTGGAAAAGCATTATAAATTTGATTATTGTGTAGAAATAGTTTTAGGAAAAACTACATTCAGTATTAATGTTTTATGTGATTTGACTTGTTAACTTTATTGGAGAAACTACTGTAGTTACAACTGCCTCATACTCGACTCAAAGAATATTTGCCAAAATAATGCTTCCAATTTTTATGGTGCTTACTAAGCTATTTTTAGCATAAAATATTTAAGAATTTGTTGCTAAGATATTGGATTAATTTTGTTGTTGTTATTTTAGCATCAATTGAATTTCTTTATTAAAATCTCAGTTGAATTTCTTTATAAATGATTTAGCATGCAAAGCATGAATAAGAAAATTTCAATACATTTCTCTAGATGTAAGAATTAGTTAGATTATATGTGTTTGAGCATAATTATGTGAGTAGTTTCTGTATTGGGACGAGTTTATTAGATTCATTCCGTGTATCACTGTATAGCAGATTAGGTACCTTACTTGGTTATTAGAAGTTGCTGGTTTAAACCATGGTCTTTAGCTCATTTACCTACCAAGAACTGGTAAAATGCTGTTTTTTTCAGGATGAAAACTTGATATAATTTGTAAATAACACTATGAACTTAACTGAACGACTCGCCCAAGACATTGCAGATTTTATGCAAATACATTCATAAGGTGTTTAAAATCCTTGCTTGCAATTTAGGGATTTTATTTGTGGTTACTATATTTCAAATCAAATTGCAAGCAACCGGGACTCTCTTTTAGTCAGATGACACCTTCTAAAGGGGCTACCACCTGCAGACAAGGCTTGGAATGAGGGACACTGAAAACTATCTGATGTAACTTATATAGATTAGCAGTAAAGTAGGACCTCGTTTATTCGATAACCATCTATCTGAATACTTGGTATCATCCAAAATAAGTATCGGGTCCTGATGTACCTTATCGTTTTAGGTATGTCAAATTGAAATGGGCTATTTGAAACCATACATTTATTTGTTGTAAAATTTCGGACCTGATGGATTGGAATGAACGAGGTCTGGCTGTATTTACTTGCATTACACATTTTTGTAAGTTTTCATTGGTTTGCCTGTAGTATGTAAGTAATGTATGAAGTTTGCTGCGTTGTTCATAAACATTGGTGCTTATATAAATGCTACCTCATGCATTGTTGGTCGTATTTCGTTGCTTTTGTGTGTAGGATAATAGGGTAGGTAGGATGTAAACTTGTTTTCTAATTAACCTTCCTCAGCACTAGTTCAATTCTTTTTTGTTACATCACTTTTGTTAGTATGAGATTTGTGTAGTATAAAAGTGTTACATATGGGGGGTTTGGGTGCATAATAATTGTGTGTACTTCATTATGGAAGTCTCCGTTGTTTTGCACCAGAACCTCTATATACTGTATATGCTAGGGCTGCAATGATACAGCTGTCTTTCAGTTCAGTTTTGTTTCACTTACTACCTTTTTGGTATTCAATACGGTTCTATAAATGTATGAAGTATATAAAATTCTCAATAACAGATAGTTTAATGACATGTAATGACCAAGTAGAAATGTGGTATAAAAAAGATAGGGCAGTGACTAGTAAAAGATATCCATGTCCCATAATAAAAGTACACAGTTCCAATAGCTGTGTAACTAAAAGATAATGAGTACAAAATTCCCGGATTCAATATTGCATTATGTTTGCATTGTTTTTATGGAAAGCTATAAATCAACATTTTTATCAGCATTATAATGATTGTGTAAGCTTTTTGTTGGTGTGAGAGACCTTGTAACCAGTCATTGTAACTGACTTAATTATTTTTTACATAATTTTCTGGGCCCTGACTCACAAAAACGTTTTAAAGACTTAAACTCAGATATGGACTTATATTTACAAGTCTTAAATAAAATATAAAAATGAAATTATATCTGAATAATTGTTGTTACCCACTCGACACTTTTACTAATAGTTATTAAAATCGATATCATTGTAACACCATGGGAGCAATCAGAACATTAAATATCTAAAGTCTTAAGTCTGAGTTTCAGGCTAATATTCATGAATAGGGCCCCTGCTGGATCTTGCTTTATTCATAGTCCTTCATCACAGCTGAATCTCAAACATGGTTGAATTAATCCTAATAACCCGTTACCTTTTTCTCCTAACTTTATTTTCTGTGTTGATTACCTCCATTCTCATTCCCCGATTCAGTTGTTTCCATAGGAACCAGTTTGTACAGGGCAACCGCGTCAAAGCAGCCCTCCTCCGCAACAAAAACTAGCTCTTTGCCAGCATTATCATTTTTTTCCCGTAGTATGAAATAACAATTTATTTTTAATCTCTCTAAAGCAACAAACCCTCAACAACACCCAACATGTACCTATTCCCAAGCGTGTTGCTCTAGAGAGATTATCCTTGGTTGCATCATTCATAGGTAGAAAATGTCAAGAAAATGACATTTGACCCCAAAAGCACTTGTTTAATATGTCTTAAGCTTGTTTCGAGACCCGAGCCGTTTTTCTGAGTACATTGTTTATACATGTACATTGGAATATTATGAAATTTATTTCAAAATTTTGGGTGAATGACTATGGGTATTATGTTAATTTTGATTGTCATGTATTCTCATTATGTTGCACACGTGTGTATATTTATAGTGGGTATTCTAGTCTGTAATGTTTTATGTTTATTTTCCGTTATATATTTTATCATTATTTGTTATTTAAACAAACTCAGTTTTATATGAGACTTTCATGACATTATGATGTTACATAGTACTTATAATGTTATTGCAGTATGCGTTGGATAATGCCTGTCTTTTCATTGTAAATAATTTTGAATTGTTTCCTTAAAGTGGCAGGACATTTTTTTTTTTTTGAACCAAAAGTAGCCAATCGAAACGAAAGTAAAGACTTTCTATTAACCTTAATTAGAAATTCTGCTAAATCTGAGATTTTCAAATTTATTTTTCTGTTTACCAACTTGGTAACATTTACTTTTTTCATACATGTTCCATTTCTGGTGGTGTCGCATTTCGTAGATTATGCCTAGAGTTGTTCAATGACAGCAAAGTGTATTCCGGAAGACAGACAAAACTTAAATGTCGTATTTCCTGTGAAATAGGTCAAATTCAGCGTAATAAGAAATGTTTTTATCGGCAAGGTTGTCATTTCTTACCAAATATGTAAAAAAAACATTTACTTACATAGATTACACAAAAATGATATGCCACTTTAATGCATGTCTTATTGTATTGTATCTCTTTACATCATCATATGTTCAGTCATTTGTTCATTTATATGCAGTTATACTTGTGACTGGGGTTCCTACTATGGGTCAGTCTTTCATTAAAGATATATCAGCATTCAGAAGTTACCCCAAAAAATGTTGCAGTTGCAAATTCTCAAAAAAACTGCAACTTCATCAAGTGAATACATGTACAGTAAAACCTCGATAATACGACCACCTTTGGGACCCTTGTAAACTGGTCTTCTTATTGAGGTGGTCTTAATATTGAGGTTGAATAAAGAGCAAAACAGTGAAAATGGATTTGAAAATAGGGTTCTTAATTTCAAGGTGGTCTTATTATTGAGGTGGTCTTAATATTGAGGTTGAATAAGAGTAAAACAGTGAAAATGGATTTGAAAATTGGGTTCTTAATTTCGAGGTGGTCTTATTATTGAGGTGGTCTTAATATTGAGGTTGAATAAAGAGCAAAACAGTGAAAATGGATTTGAAAATTGGGTTCTTAATTTCGAGGTGGTCTTATTATTGAGGTGGTCTTAATATTGAGGTTGAATAAGAGTAAAACAGTGAATATGGACTTGCAAATTGTGTTCTTAATTTCGAGGTGGTCTTATTATTGAGGTGGTCTTTAGGTGAGGTTTTACTGTACCTTCACTATGTGTCTTCATGTAAAAAATAAATATTGCCTCCACTTAACCAAATATAGTTAGATATTCTGATTCTGCCTACATTTTCAAACATAGTCACAGCAATACAGGCAGTCAGTATATTTTTGAACATTTTGAAATAAATTAATCTTGTAGACTGTCGATATTGCTGCCTTGAAATGAATTGATAATATATTACTTTCTCAAAACAATGCAAGGATCAAAGCCCCGGAATATAACCGTAACTTACACCTAGTTCTCACAAAATTACTCTTGAGTGTGATAGTGACTCATATTGAGTGTGATAGCAACTTATATTGAGTGTGAAAAATGCATGATACTGTAAAATGAGTGCTGAATGTTCTTTGCGGCCCCATAGTGTTCGTAGCTTACATTCAGCACACATTGTACATTTTCATCCATTTTCCACAATCAAATTTACACTACCAGACGAATAAGAGTATTTTTTTATTTGAGTGCTTAGTGTATGTTTCCATACTACTCCTGGGCCCAGATTCTTATACATTAACTGATTGAGCCCATATACCTATTTAATACTCAGGTATAGAGCATATTGATGCTACATGTTTCTTGATTCTCCTCACACGATGTAGCGGAAAGTACTTTATGCTTCTTTGATAGTATAGTTCAAACTTTATTCTTTATTTTTGACCATAGAAACAGATGATGAGGTTCTGTCTGTCCGTCCATGAAGATGAAATGATTCCTGCTATGCTTACTTGCCATTTGCCTATAAAATTCTTGAAATAAATGGAAAATAAGTTAAATAATTATCACTTGTTCATTCATTCCTTGGCAAGACTAATGTCTTTAAACGTATTTTGTAATTTTTTATTTTCTTCAAGAATATTATTTTCAAGATTTTTTTTAGATATGTAGCAGATTAAGACTTATATAATCCAGGCCCCGACCTCCCGAAGCATTTCAAATTGAGCTAAATCTCAGCTCAAGTATTGTCTCAAATCGTTGAGATTTTTATCATCTGAGACCGGACTCAAAAACTGTAATACAAAATGAAAAAGATGAGATGAGTTTTTTTCTCAATTTTTTTTCAAGAGATTCAAATGAGATTTGCCTCAATCGCAGTCTCTATTTGAGCAAAATCTCATATTGAGCTGTCAATTTAGGTGCCTCTGTGGTCGAGTGGTTATGCTCCCTGAGTTCAAATCTTGCCCCTTGCCGCTAAAGTTTGCAATCCCGCCCGGGTTGAGGTTGCTATCCGGCAGGAAGGTCAGTTGTTCTACCCTCGTGTCCACCTGTGCATGCATTAATGCTAGGCGGGCACCTGAGGTTTTCATTCACCTAAATAGCTGGAAAAGTCTTTAAATGATCCTGGCTGTTAATGCGACTTAAAAAAATACCCAAAAAATTGGATTTTATTTTTTTTATTCAAAATGAAATAAAATTTATACCGATTTATTTAACAATCTCCTTGATTGAGACTGATAGACACAAATATAGTTGTTCCGTTATTGTTGATATACGAGAATTTATTTGTACGATGTTGTAAATATTTAACAAGATCCTCGTATGTATTTGTTATTTGTATAACTATATAATTGTAATGTTATCATTATTAACAGGGTATTGTTTATGAGATATATCTTTTTTTTAAAATTTTGTACAAATTTTTGTTGTGTATATTTTTTGGTCAGAAACTGTTCATTGTCACAGATGAAAAGCAATTATCTTGAATGGATATTTATGTGTTCATTCAATCTAAAAATTCAACATCCAAGCGTTACAGATACCATGAAGACTTTATTCTTAAGTCAATACCGAGAAATTTTACATATGGGTAGAAGTCTTTTTTTCTGAGTCAATTAGATGGTTTGATTTTCTAGCAGCTGATGTCATGTTACTAAACAATCCTTATTTCGAGGGTTCAGCGCGAGACTATCCTAACTCCTATGTATTTATAGAGAAGTTGCAGTAGTCTTGCACTGAACCCTCAATTTTAAAATGCTAGTCATAATATTGTTTATTTCAGTAGTTAAAGCAAGTATTTGCTTTTAAAATCTAGTCTTATACTCGGTGTAAAGCAAGTATTTGCTGTTAAAACCTAGTCTTATACACCGAGTCTTATCCATTTTTTTGTCATTTTACATAAATTATTCTTAAATACTCATAATTTTTTGTCAGATATGAGATTATGAAATACTATCAGATATAATTATTGATCATGCATTTGCAGTTTTTGATAAAATGTATTATAGTCAGTTAGATTTGGTATGCATGTATTTTATGTTTAATGCATTTTTAGATTACAGCTATGTACATTAAGTTTATTAAAGCATGTGTGAGCCAGCTCAGATATCAGTTGGCTTGTGGTCATTTGTCATATTATGATATATAGTGGATTAAAAATTAATTGAGAAACCTGTTGCCTATTGGTCAATATTTTCTAAAACATGTTTTCATTGGCTGAACATTATAATCAATTTCAACATTTTAATAAGTCGTTAGATTATTAACCTCTACATTTTAGCTCACATGAGCACAAATGGTGAGCTTTTGGAGTCGTTGGCTGTCTGTTGTTGTACATCGTCCGTCGTATGTCAACAGTTACTTTAAAACAAAATCTCCTAAACCACTGAATGGATTTTGTCCAAACTTCACAGTGATGGTTCTTGAGTGGGCCTCTTTTAATTTTGCATAAATAATAAATAAGTAGGTCACAGGAGCTGTATTGAAAGGTCAGTTATGTTGTACTGTACTTACTGTATGAAATGTATGACACATACATTCATTAACCTATGACAGGGAAGCTGCATTTCTCATTTTCAGTTAACTGAAAAGTTTTCACTTGTAGTTATGTTGAAATATCAAAACTGTGTGAGATTTTCTGTACTATTTACACATCTCATCCTGCTTGCTACTTTGTTCATTATGAAGCTTGCCTCGTCCTGTCATGGCTCAAATATCACTTGTACAATAATGATTATTATTGTTATACGTCTGTTAAACACGGTACTTGTAATATTAATGTTTTGCCTATCATTGCATGCAAATAAATTATTTCAAAATCGATTCTGTTCGAGTTATTTTTTAACAAATGGCAAAAAGAGTAAGCCATTTTGAAAAATATTCAGATTGCTATGTTTTAGGCTCTTTTGACCCTCTTCTGTTAGTAGAGTTGACCCTCTTCTGTTAGTAGAGTTGACCCTCTTCTGTTAGTAGAGTTGACCCTCTTCTGTTAGTAGAGTTGACCCTCTTCTGTTAGTAGAGTTGACCCTCTTCTGTTAGTAGAGTTGACCCTCTTCTGTTAGTAGAGTTGACCTTTTTCTGTAAGACCCTATTCCGTTAAGTGTCTTTGACCCTCTTCTGTTAGTAGAGTTGACCTTTTTCTGTAAGACCCTATTCCGTTAAGTGTCTTTGACCCTCTTCTGTTAGTAGAGTTGACCTTTTTCTGTAAGACCCTATTCCGTTAAGTGTCTTTGACCCTCTTCTGTTAGTAGAGTTGACCTTTTCTGTAAGACCCTATTCCGTAAAGTGTCTGTGACCCTCTTCTGTTAGTAGAGTTGACCCTATTCTGTTAGTAGAGTTGACCCTATTCTGTAAAACCCTATTTCGTTAGTGTCTTTGACCCTCTTCTGTTAGTAGAGTTGACCCTCTTCTGTTAGTAGAGTTGACCCTCTTCTGTGAGTAGAGTTGACCCTCCTCTGTTAGTAGAGTTGACCCTATTCTGTGAGTAGAATTGACCTTATTCTGTAAAACCCTATTCCGTTAGTGGTTTTGACCCTATTCTGTTAATAGTGTTGACCCTATTCTGTAAGTTAAACAGTGTTTGCTGCAACAAGTTCTTGTATTAAAACCATAACCTTGCATTTTTCTCTATCAACAAAGTCTCAATACTTACAGTATTGAAAAAAACATTGCTATATCGATAGTGCTGATCCAAAACCCTGTAACTTAGATTTGTCACACAAAAAATTATTCAGTAAAACAAATCTGCTTTCCCTGTTTATTTCTGTCTAGTTGCCATGTGATTGATCAATGCCATTCTTTACAGTTTAGGTGAAAACCTGCCCTGCGTTCAGTAAAGGTATTTGGTGCTCACGTTTTGTCATGTTTTGCAATTTGGTTCCCCGTGTGCAGTCAATGTGATACGGTGGGCACAGGATACAAATACAAACTGTTCGCAACTGTTAGCCTTAACTGAAAGCAGGGCAAGAGTATGATGACCAAAAAACATGTTTGTTCTAACTACATTTAATTAATGCACATTTGGTGTTACAACACAACACAAATTTTGCACTTATGTGGTTAAGCCACTTGTAAAAGCAACATATTGTAGTAAACTGTCATGTTGTATATTAACATGTAGCAGAAATTAAAGGTACTTAGTCTTATTTTTCTTGACCAAATATCCTTACTCTTGAATATGAGAAAATCAGTGGTAATTGCCTTCATACAGATATACTCTACAAAACTGTATTGTCATGTTACTTACATGTTTCCCAAAACCACAAATATGCGAGTCTGATATGGGTATTTTCTATCTTGTCCTATGTGCTGAGTTGGCACTAGAATCGGAAATACCTGTATCAGACTTGTGTTTTGCCAATTCGGGAAATTTTTAAGAAAGGTCACATGGCAATGTTTTAGAGTAACTCTGTATTAAGGCATTGACATGCCATTTGCTAAAAATTATTACATGACATATTTTGCCAGAACATAAAACTATGCACCTTTAACGAGTGAAAAAGCAACTACAATTTTTGAGACCAACAGACGAGGTTGTGTATGATAAAGTGAGTGCCAAAAACCTGTAACTGCACTCTACCAAATGCAATATTGTGAATTAAGCGAAGCTCTGTCGGATACAAGACACAATTTACTATTACTTACTATAGCAGAGTAATTACCTTTTCATTGTCACCTGAAAAGTTGTCATTTTGCAGTTACAGAGTTTTGGATCGGCACTGCAGACATGCTATACATAGCAGTGAATTCAGACAACAGTCAACAACACACCGATTAACAGTTTCAAAAGGCCCTACATTCCCCATATTTTCATCAAATAAATATTACTGACAGCTGATCTCTTCATATTACTTGTATAGAAATTCCCGATACGTGGTCAGGTTTAACAATTGATTCATTGTTTGCGGTTACATCTCACATATATTAAATTGCGTAATTTAGGAAAATTCCAATAGTACATGTATATTGTTTTAGAAAATCTAACAAGAAACCATATCAGCTGGACAGTTTTAACAGCATTTTATATTAAATGTTAGCATAGCACATTAGCTTATTCTAAAATTCATGTTAGGTAACTCTTTGTTTCATTCGATACGCTTCCGATATTTACTTTGTACAGTTTAAAAGAAACTGTTAATAGGTGTTACTCAATAACAAAGTCCTGTAATTGTATAGCTTTTATTACAACTGGTCCGCAAAATGTATAAATTAGGCCCTTGAACAACATGATTACATTATAGCAAAAATAAACCAAGCAGCATATTCTACACAGTGATTGACGAGGCGACAGACCGCCGAGTTTGCAGACTCTGGTGGCATATTGTACACAGTGATTGACGAGTCGACAGACCGCAGAGGTTGCAGACTCTGGTGGCATATTCTACAGTGACTGACGAGTCAACAGACCGCAAGGTTGCAGACCTAGGTGGCATATATTGCACAGTGATTGAAGAGTTGACAGAATGCAGAGGTTGCAGACTCTGGTGGCATATATTACACAGTGATTGACGAGTTGACAGAACGCAGAGGTTGCAGACTCTGGTGGCATATACTACACAGTGACCGACGAATCGACCGGCCGCAAAGGTTGCAGACTCTAGTGACACATCATATCAATGTCTGTTATCATACCTTCATTCCATACAGTCGAGCTCTGTACCCAGAACCCTTTCAGGTCCAAGAATATAAACAGTGCAATTTCTCAAAAGCTGACCTCTCTTGAGCAACAACCTCTCTTCAACAACAGAATTTAACCTCTCTTGGAAGGAACCTCTATACAACAGCCAAACTTTGTGTCTCCCAAATGGTGTTGCTATGGAGAGCTTGCACTGTACGTAGTTCATGGGATGGAGATTAAATTCCACAAAGATATTATGAACATCAGAAAAGTTTATTGAAGCAAACTACGTACATTTGTATCAAACTCGCTAACAAGATGAAGAATATGCTTCCAAGAGTCTGAGATCTTGGCAACAATGGAATAAAAATTATGCATTAGACACCAAAATCATAATTCCTTAACTTGTATTTGGTGAATAAGTGGCTAATATTTGAGACTTGCCAAAAAATGCCTAAGTTTATTTTGAACGAATTTTGGTTTATGTAGCAATTTAACAAGGGAGACATTTTTGTACATTATGCGAATCTATGAAGTGAAGTCATTGCTAGAAGGGATATATACAGTGACTCAGAACTGAACAATTTTATTAACTTTCTTCTTAATTAAATGTTTTCAATAACAGTTCTGCAATTTGATAATTACCTCAGTTTTATATCAGACATTCTGCAATACAAGTCTACTTCAATTCATCTACAGAAGATGGAGAAATAATGTGACTGAAAAAAGTACGCAATTATTTCAAATAAAAGTAACTTGTTTAGATAAAAAACTTAGTATTATAGTTCAATTTCAACGTCAAAATTGTTATTGCACCTTTGAATAAAAATTGTTTTTATAGGTAGTTCAAATAAAACAGTACTGTAATATGTTCTTATTTTATTAAGCAAGTCAGAAAGTATAATAACATCACCAACAAATTGAAACATAAATCAATACAGAACACACTGTATTTCAAAGCTACCTCAATGGCATTTAAGCCGATTAACTACATGGCTGTCTAATAAGCAAGTGTTCTACTTGAAGAAACTGAGAAACATACCCTTTCACGAGTCAACATGATCCACGTTCAGTAAGGTCTTGAGCCGACAAAAAAAATCACATTAACGAATAAGAGTTGGCAAACATTTAATATTGAAAGTGGAAGCCAGAAGCTGTACAATATCACATTATGAAATAAAGACACTACATCAATAGACAGGCAATTGTACACAGTACGACTGTCGTATAGAATGACTGTATTACCCGGCACTTACGAATATTCGTACCAAGTCAATCATCAGCAAAATATAAAAAGCGACTTTCAATATATGCATAATTATCACGTGCCGCTCAATGAGAACGACAACTGTGCCGGAAGAGAATACCGAAGATTCAAGAGTACCAATTCAATGTTGATAAATCATGCCGTATGTCTCAAGTAGACAAACAAATATAATTTATCTGTAAAATAAGTGATAGATTTTCAACTCGGTCTAGTGACTTACATTGACAGTTCCAAAATCAAACACAAAATCAATGTGTTCCAATCTTTGGATTATGTAGAAAATTTTAAACAATTAAAACTTGTATATTTTAAATTGGTTGTGAAAAAAAGTTAAAAGCTCATATTAATCACTCCCAATGACACCTTCCGAGCCAGAAACCGCACATGGATTCGGATTCGAACTCAAACCCCCTGGGTCAGGAGCAGTTCAACCACAAAGCCTCCTTAAATAGAGACTTCCCACATCTACAACACTTACCTCCCTTGTTCTTAATCATCAGCCATTTTGATAGGCAAAACTGATAAGCACTTACAGGGAGTACTTCCCAAATGTGTGATAATTGAGAAAATACTAATTGAATGTACAATTGACAACCACTTTTTCTTCAACTTTCTGAGCCATGTGCCCACAAGGAGTATAATGAATATGCTATTCTTATATTTCTGTTTTGATTTTATCATCAATTACATTATATTCTTTATAAACGTTAAGGAAATTTGCCCATCAATATGGCCGACTATTGTGAAAAAGGGAGGTAATTATTGTAAATGCGGGAACTATCAATAGTAAAAAGTAAATATATCAAGAGTGGTTTTGAAGGAATAATGAAGTGAACTTTCTGAGGTATATGTAGAATCAATGGCACTAAAAATGCTACAACAAAATAATGAAATACAACAAAACTAAAGAACTATAACATAAAAAAAATCAGCACCGTCTTATTTCATTATCTCGCACCTCTGAGAGAACTAGCGCAATAAAATATGCAACAATGCATTAAAACGAAATAAAAATTCAGAGTGATATGCAAATATTTCATTAAAAATTAAAATAATTATGAAGTTTTTGGAAACAAAGAAAATATGCTTAGTGATTTATGTAGCAAAACAAACTTCTACTATCCTACGTAAAATCTTGCGAGGTATACTGAGCAAATTATTTAATAACTGAAACGAATACAAATTATTGATATGTTTCGACATAAATGTTTCATCTGTTTTACATGTCCACCACAGCAACCGTAAATTAACATTTTTGTCAATCCCAAAAAGACAATATCAGAGTTCTGACCATGACATCATAGTAAGATTTCATAAATATTATTAAACTAAATGTAATAAAAATATCTTTGTTGCAAGGCGTAGTTTAAAACAAATGATACCAGTAAATATATCTCGATTTATACATGTATATCATATGGGTAAATGCATGACATTTAGTTTAAAACATTGCAAAATGACGCCACTAGTGTTGAAATAAATCAAGGGATGTTACAAAACTAGTAATGCCACTAATGTTGAAATAAATCATGGGTTGTTACAAAACTTATAATGCCACTAATGTTGAAATAAATTGAGGGTCGTTACAAAACTAGTAATGCCACTAGTGGTAAGATAAACCGAGGGTTGATACAAAAGTAGAATCAAGAATTTTATACACGACATATATAACCGAACAGAATAACTTTGCTGAGAGATACACAGTCCTAAACAATACACATTTATGTATAAGGCATTACACAACTCGGAAATGATAAAATACAAATCATTGACAAACAAATATGACAAAATAATAGTTCAGATCAGTTTAAGCATCGGAGGGGAATTAATTTAACGATTAAAAAAATCATACACCAGCTTTACATGCATAAACACAATGAATATGATTAATTCAGAATTGAATTTTGAGATTTCACAAAAAATGAACTCAGAACACAGACTTAACAGTGATCCATACAAGCTATGTATGAAAGCAATCACAAATGATTTCATGTTTGAATAATGAAAGTATTTCTGAATAACATAATTCTAGGCAATGCTCACTCTGTAACAATATTTGACTACAATCCTTTATCAAGAATAAGAAATTTATTTTGCATTTCATTAAATTTATTCTGAAAATACAATCACTTTATGCAATTCTTTGTTTTGTAACACTTTGTTTACAATTAAACTACTGTCGCAGCTTTAAAACGTTAAAGTATAAAAACATTTCTTCAAAAATAAACAAGTTCAAAAAAAAAAAAAAAAAAAGAATCTTCAAAAAATGTTGGAGGTGAGAATTCAAATTCTACAAAGAGATCTTAAAATACAAAAAAATCACATCAGATCTAAAAACATTACATAACAATAAAAATACATTTTTTTACACAAAAAAGTTTACAATGAACAAAGAGCAAAGGACACAACCAAGTTGGAATGAACACATTTTGTTTTGAAAAAAATATCATCCCTGGCCTTAAAACACCAATAAAAGCAACAATGAAAGCATTACAATGTAGAACAACATCAGAAATGTGACATAAAGACATAACAAAAACTAACGATACCTCAGAATCAAACTGAAGATAGGAGACTTTTCATCAACAAATTCATGGTTTTCTCTAAATAATAATAATTGAGTTTCTAGTTACAGTTCAGGCATCATCAAATCATCTGTATAAGTAATGCCCCTATCAATATATTTTTCTGGGGGGGGGGGGGGAATTAGACTATTAGTATCAGTATTAGTGGAATTCCCCACCCAAGTGCCAAGCATTTTGTCTATATCCCCACAGTGGGAGATGCTTATTTCCCACTCCCGGGATCTATTAAAAATCGGGCCAAAGTCTATTTCCGAGGACCTAGAATCACTTGGCAAGTCAAATTACAACTCGTCAGGAATTGTCTTCTGTCCTAAGTCCCACATATTCCACCCTCCCTCCCGGGCAAAACATTGATAAGTGCATTGGTAACATCAACAACGTCAGTCACAAGAACATCTATACCAAGCTGATCTTGATGTAAGATTTTAACACAGCGTGATATACACACAGTGGGTGGGGTAATTCTATCAGCTTTCAGTATGAGCAAATATAGGAAACGTAATGTACATGTATAAAAATGTTTTATCACAAAATATCAAACAAGGGTTTATCGACAAATATGACAAAAACTTTATAAGCAATACATGTATTTCAATGAAAATAAATCAACACAAAAATTACTTATGTCCGATTTTAAAATTTCACAAACTAAATTATTTTGACATTATTATCATAAAAAGTGAAAAAATCAACACAACATTTTATTTAAAATTGCTTTTTTAAATCTGCGTAATTTATCTAATGGTCCGAAGAATGGAATGTGAATATTTTATGAGGGTTGTTCAAGCAGTTTCAGAGAACAGCTGAAATAACAAAGCAATTTGCCAAACGACAGGGTACCAAGCAATACAATACAACAACTTTGGGCTCGGCCCATGCCAAGTTAACAGCGTAACCACACAATAAAAATACGTAAAAGCATACCAACAGTGTAAAATATGTGTAAAATCATTTGACGTATACATAATAGTATGAATACTACAAAGTACGTGTTCACATCCATCATTAATGCTGGGCAGAGGATAAATATTCGTCAGACGAACTACAATAGTTGAATTTATTGAGCTTTATATTAGCATCATCAGACACACACAGCAGGTTATTAAAAATAAATCTCAGTCGAAGTATTTCAAACCGTTTTCGTACACCAATCTTTGAACATGATAAATCAACTAGAATACGAGTGTTTAACATTCAGAATGACAGCATTAGTTAGAGATCACACAATTCCTTTATTATTATGCGCTGATTTTCTTATATTCACAAAACTGAGATAAACGAGACTTTTAGTGTTTAATGAGATAGCGGTACTTTACATGTGGTTATTTTTGCATATCAAAAACTTACGTATCGGGGATTTTAATTTTGAATGAAAATGTTCCAGCCACAGTTAAAGATTATGGTCATATTTTAAGTCTAGTCTGTATAAATATATACTTCTGTCAATGAGAAATATCATGCGAGCAGATTTTTTGTGACTTTCTCGAGTTTGCAAACATTTCCGCATTGCAAGTTTCAGCAATGATACAGTATTCATTACATTCTAACAATTTTGGCACCTTAGGAAAAAAGGGGCTGATCCCATGATGGTAATGTTTGAATGGTATGCCTACCTCAGCTTCATGTATGAATTAATGTTTGAGACATGTAGTGACCTTGGCCTTTGCAGAAATGGGTAATGGCGTAATTTGAGGAGAGAGATCCATTAAAATTTGAACCAAATTCAGACAAAATTTTAGATAATAATGTTTTTCAATCAAAGTTGATTATTTCTTAATAACACTGTCTGACTTAAAATCAACAAATAACATTCCACTAACTATCAAATAATCAAACATGTTCAGGTAATTATTGGTTAAACACAATGCAAGGATCCAGATGGGAGACCGGGCGTCTGGACCCCCTCGAGATTTTGGCAAAATAGGATAAATAAACCTAGACCAAGAGGGGGTCCCTATTCCAATGGCTGACTTAGGTCTGCTGCCTTACCAGGGGCTGGATCCCCTGCTTTAAATAACTGGACCTGAGCATAAAACCAGATAAATTTAGATTCATTCTTTCAACCTTAAGAGAAATTTTCCCTTCTTGATAGAGATAGGAAATAGAAACAGACATGGGACATTATAACATTGAGACATATAATGTCCACGACCAATACACAACCATACTGTAAGAATTATCAACGTTCAAAGTCTAGTATAACATAATTCTAGTAACGTTCCGACATTTCTTTACATCATACCTGCTTTCAATCACAGACCATACGTAGCAAATTCTATTCAATATAAAGGCATGTATGTCAAGCATACACTTATATTCCAAATTATACAAGATACAAAATCGCAAGTTACACCATTTCTCCAAGGTTAATTGCTATACATGATAAATTAACTCCCTATCTTCTACTAAAATACTTCTTTTTTTCGAAAGATTTTCACAAGAGACAAATGATAATTTAGCTACATACGCAACCTGTTTAATATCTGATAATTTAACTATTTGTGAAAAATTGAACACTAAAACTTATATATATATTGTCAGTGGATATGTTACAATATAATACAAAGAAAAAATTGACATAGAACGAAACATTAACTAATAAAAACCAATACAAGCATCTGATTGGTGCAAAATTTGTAATCAGACATGCTATTGGTTACATGTAAGTCACATGATAAAAAATATGACAATCCTATTGGCCGCTGAACAGCTGACGTGAGTTCATAAAGAAATCCTATTGGTTACCAATCTTCAGATTTCATCATCATTCTGTTGCTTTTCTTAGCTGGTGCGTTGACGCCAGTATCACCATGCATGATGGCTGACATTTCCGACGACTGATTTTTACGCATGTATTGCTGTGCTTCAGGACGTGTACCTGCCTGTGGCCTCCTGTATGTAAACAAAGTAAAGTTCAAATACAAATACCTTAGATATACAGAAGCATACTGTATATGTATTATCTACAGTGTTTCAACAAATGCATATTTTACAGTACCTTTTTGTGTTTTCATACTTTGTATGTAACTATATTTCAACATTCAAGATTGATTGACTAATTCATAACAATGTTTTGAATATTACTGTTTCATCGTGAGCATTTAAGTCACATTTACAGTCAGGGTAATGTAATGACTATTCCAACTATCTGGTTGGAGGAAGACCTCTTGATGGACTCCTGGGTAGAACCACTTAACATCCCAACTCCCTAATCAAAAAATTTAATTTTCCACGTAGGATTTGAACATTCGTGTACAAATGTTGACCAAGTTTTTGAAGTCAAAAGACTATATTTCCATGGATAATTCTTCAACTAAACATGGTTCAGACATGTATATTTTCTATTTCAATGCTCTCGTTTATGTAACACTTTCATAAACATACAGGTATATACCTTTAAAAGATTATATAATAATACGATATAAAATTCTCATTCTAATGCAGTTATTTACACGTGAACATTTGTTACAAGGACCTTAAACTTGACACAATATACTCACGGAGTAGCCGACTCTGACAATTGAGGCGGAACTTTTGAGTCCCTGACTGTAGGTGGCGCCACCTCTCCACGCATCAAGTTACCAACAAACTCGGAATTTTGTTTCTCAGCAATACCTTCAGCTTCTGGGCGTGTCCTCACTGCGGGTGGATCTTCATCCCATCTAGTAATAAACAAAAAACTAAGGTTATAGTATATATAACACAGGTTCCATTTGACCCTTTGACCCCTGGAATTTCCAAAAAGCCAAATTTTGACCCTCAGGATTCTGGCTGAAGGGTCAATTTTTCTCTAAATTATAGCAAATTTGACTATAAAATGGTAAAATCCAGTCAACAATGATCAAAATGATACTTGAGATTCAACACCTAATGGAACCCCCAAAACATATGTCTGCCCTGTAGATTCACTCTGTGGAACCGTAGGGGTTTGGTCCAAAAATAGTCTCAAACACCTGTGGATTAAACACAAATGACTGCCATTTCAGAGATTGTACAATTACAGTGAAACCTCATCAGAGTCACATCTCTGGACATCGTTGTTGAGAGGTATCCGCTCCCGAAAGGTTATATTGGTAGTTAATTTTTACAGAATGAAAATTGATTGTGTGAAAGAAGAGGTTGCTGCTCAAGAGAGAAGTTGCACTTGACTTTGATGTGTTCACAAACTTTTTCCTTATCAAGGCTCAAGCTCAATTAGTTGAGTTCGGTAAAGCGACCCATTCCCAATTGAAATTAGTACATTTTTTGCCAATCGAAACCTTGAAAAGGGCTTACAATGGAAATTAGCATTGATTTTTGTGCTGAATGGTGAAAAATAGACCTGTGATTGTCAGTCATGTTGGTTGGTTCTGCAGAACCACAGGGGTTTGGGATACATTCAGGTCCAAAAAATATTTCCAAACCCCTGTGGATGGACTATATAAATGACTGCAAATCTAAAGATTGTAAATTCAAAACCTTGAAAAGGCTATGTGAATATTTGAATGAGATGAAATACCCCAGGTCATTTTTCTCCAACTCGGCATCTAATTAAAGCATCTAATAAAAGCATCTAATTAAAGCATCTAATTAAAGCATCTAATTAAAGTGCTATTACATCATTAATTGTATTCTCTTCTCAAGTGGCTACAGGTAGTTTCCAACAATCAACCACCAAGATGTAGTTATAGAAAGACCTATTAGTTTGATAGTATTGAGTTTCTTTACCAAAACTAGCCTATTGTAGACATCAAAACAAAATTAGGGATTTGACAAATCACTGAGGATGTTCTAATTTAATGCATTGATTATGAACAGAGAATGAAATGTCGGTGACTTCATTTATGTCGTAATAAGGCCAAAAAAAACAATATCTGTGTTTAGGGTAACGGTCTCAAAAATGCTAGGTAGGGTAGGGACAAAGGTTTTTTTTTTTTTTTTTGTTTTTTTTTCAAAAACAATTAAAAATCGAAAAAAAAATATCCAGGGTCATAAAAAAACTCTAGGGTCGGGGTTTTTAACAGGTAGGGTCGGGTTACCCGAAACACAGATATTTTTTTTTTAGGCCTAAGAGATATTGGATGATAAATTGTTGTACATACCCAGGACCCCTGGACGCCTGATGCAATACGCTGATCCTGGGTTCTTGTGGTGACCTCTCCCCTTCGGCTTCCATTCTCATTATAGGTCCCATACCAGCGCCCCTATACTTTTCTGCAACCTCTTCCCCTCCATAACTTACTCTAGGAGCAGGTGCTTGATCAGGTGTCAATTGTCCATAATTATCCATTAACTTATTAACCGACCCTTGATTTCTTTCCGCGTACTCCTCCGCCTCGTATCCATGAACTTTAGGGGCCGGTTTATCATCAACCGACAACTGCCCATAATTGTCCATCAAATCTCTCATGGCCCCTCCTTGACTGTTATTGGCTGTTTCTTCAGCATCCCCTTTTACCGCACGAGGATGTATACTCCTCTGTTGCACTGGATCAGCGTAGCCCCCCATTATTCCCGACATACTTCCTTTATTTACTTCAGCATTCCTTTGCCCTTCACCTGTCACAGCCCTCCCGACAGGTCTTGGCGACTGATAATCATCGTTACCAGTATAATCAAACCATTTCTCCGTGTTACCACGGTTTCTCTCAGCGTATGACTCCGCCTCCGGCTTTATACGAGGGTGTGGTTTGGGGGTGGGGCTAGGTATGTATTCTCCATCAATGGTCGTCATGGTTTCTGTTTTAACTTCTCTTAACTTGTCAACAAAATCAAATTAAATGCTTAACCAATCCTTCTTATCAGTTGTTAACCTGAAATGACAAAAAATATTTCTAAGTCCTTTTAAATAGTAATAATAATAATAAATGAGACTCTAAGCCCTTGTCTTATAGCCCTACGAATCAATATAGAAAGACAACCTGATATAAATCAGGACCCAACTTGGAAGATAAAAAACAAACCTGTCTAATGAAACAGTAATAAATCAGCATGAAAAATGTCTTACAATCTTACAGTGATTTATAAAACTTTGACAGAAATTTATAACACATAAAATGTAATCTTCCATTTCCAAGTGTGACTGTCTCTATTTCTACATATAAATACAGTGACAACTAAAACATTTCTGCTGAATTTGTTCACAGACGAACTACAAACTGCAGATAAGGATTAATTAAGGAGTGAAGGAAATAAATCTGTTTCTTCATAGGCCAAAATACTAGTTTCGTTCTCACCCCTGGAAATACCTTGATACAATTTTTCGGCCTCAAAATTCATGACCGCAGACTTAAACTTGACTAGAGTCTAAGCAAAATGTGCCTGATCCCACAACTGGTCAACATTTCATTAGGTCAGGTAAAAAGTCTGCAGGTATTGAGGTAACAGTTATATCAGATTGCCTAAGGCCATTATTAAAAACTGTTTGTTTGGCGTAACTCTACCCTTTCCATGAAAATGGCCCCTACTAAAATATATTTGATTGTTCCAAGTGGTAATTTTTTTAGCTGCATATTAAAATTTAACGCTAGTATGACCATAAGAATATTTAAAAAAAATGAATTACCTCCCTACCTATCCACCAATTTTTTCCTGGGTAAGGTTTGGCCAAACAAACAATTTTTTTTGGATGACCTAGCAATGTATACTGGTAATTGTATCAGTATGCCAATAGTTCAAAGTATGAACATCTGTGGACTACAATCATGTATATATAATACTGTATAAAATACATCATGTAATATGTTACAAGCTTGTCTTTGAAGTTGAAATATAAACACATTAATTGATCTACAACAAAGCCATTCAAGTAGGAAGATAGTGAAATATAATATATACAGACACATCATCAGCTTAACTATACTTTTATATAAAGATACTGAATCAAACTGTCACCTTTTTCACACATTAACAACACAATCTTTCACAGTAAAACCTCATGTAAAGACCACCTCAAAATTAATTTTATTCTTAACACTGCCATTACACAGGAGTGTAGTTCAAGGTCATAAAGAGAGTGTAGTTCAAGGTCATAAAGAGAGTGTAAGTCAAGGTCATAAAGAGGGTGTAAGTCAAGGTCATAAAGAGAGTGTAACTGTAAGTCAAGGTCATAAAGAGAGTGTAAGTCAAGGTCATATAGAGAGTGTTAGTCAAGGTCATATAGAGAGTGTAAGTCAAGGACATATAGAGAGTGTAAGTCAAGGTCATAAACAGAGTGTAAGTCAATCTTTAGTACAGTACCCGACTCAAACATTACTGTATAAATAGACATTTTTGCGAGTGGAGAAGTTTTCAAATCAGTGATTTGAGACATTTCGCCAATGAAATTGTTCAAGAATCCCTGAAGTGTGTATAGTTAAATTGACTGGTCAGGTAAAAATGTAATGTCAGGACTATGAACTAGGAAATTGATGCTTGGTATAATTTTCTCAAATATCTTAAAATATGCAAATTTCGCGAACATTTCAAAGCGGGAACTTTTACCATTTATACGGTATCTCTTAAACTCAAGTATATTGTAGTGTTTAACAAACTGGAAGTTAATGAGTGATTACCTTGGTTGTAAAAGTGCAAATTAATTAACAATTCTAAATTTAATATAGCGTTAATAAAGAGGCCAATACTCGAACAAAATAACAAATTATCCAACCATGTTCAAACCAATTAAATTACAGCTGCTAGTTCATTAATACTGTGTCTTACAGTTGTATAAACTGTACTTGTTGTACAACACACCCTTAATCAGTATATACACACTGACAACAAACATAAACATTATTATATTTATATGCAAAATCATACCTCAGGTGAATCAGGATGCTTCAAAACTAATTTCTTTGCCTCATAAATTTTAATTTGTGTCAAATGTCACATGGCTGACATAAAGATATCAATTATATACATCATATTATACATCATTATATATGACTACGCACTGTAACATCTTTCTGTATACATTTTTCATATCAAAAATGGAGATTTCTCTAATGTCGAGATATCTAACTGAAACATCTTGCAGCAAATTGATTCTAAACATTTAAAGGCCACAAAAATGTCTGTTTCCTGTGACCCCAAGATCCCTTATAAAAATAAAAAGTAAGTAAAGTGTTTTTTATTATAGTGTCACCCCTACTTAAAGGGCCAGCCATTGCTGACTTATGAGACACCTTCCTTCTGAGCACATTTATTCCAGATTCCTATCCTTTAATGCCAGGCACCAGGCAGATAGGTGCACAGTAACCATTATTTAACTACCTGGCGGCTCAACAAGCGGCCATACCAGAATGGACCCCTAGCAGGATTCAAACCTTCGACCTCCTGCTCCTAAAGCAGATGCCTTAACCACTCAGCCAAGAGAGAGAGAGAGTATATTTTACCCCAACAATATTATACACAACAGAATCCGAATGTCAGATACAGTGATATCTGTCCCCATACAGATGTATACAAAAATCCTTGTCCACTGACCCAACCAGTTATCACCATGTTAAAGGAAAGAAATATAATTATTATATTACATTTTCAACTTGTAAACTTGAAAAAACTGACTTCTGCTTAATGAACAGACCAGATTTTTTTTTCTAAAACGATTCAAAATACTCAGATTTGAATATACAGCAAAGTAATATGAGAATTATAAAAGCCATGCTTACATTGAGACATTTTTAAGCAACTTCTGTCCTGTTCAGTTCTGTTCTAAGACAACCCCTCTAGAAAAGCAGGTAGATCGCACGTATGTATAGGCCTGTACACAATTTACTTGTGCAAACATGTATTGAGCAATTTTGGGTCAATAACTACTGAAAACCAATTACATTTCTAATCTTTTGAACATTCATGGGAGAGATATTGGTCGAGGGTAGGGTTCTAGAAATTATCTTTAAGTACAGTAATGTCCTAGACTAGATTTTGACTTGTCCGACATGGGAGGCTAGTAGTACAAGCAGAGAATAGGGTATGAATTAACAGTTAAATAGGCGTGCATAACAGACTTGTCCCAGACTAAGTCCAACTCAACTGTTGGTAGCTCGAATTGACAATTAGACTTGTCCAGGACATAGGGCTAGTGGATTTCAAGAGCTCTGGAGGGGTAAAGCATCTGACTCATGGCTCTGAAATTATAATACTTACATTCAGCACTCTGACAGCTCATTTTCACACTCAGGTCTCTAAGGTTATGAACCACAAAGTATTTAGCACTCATTTAACATTATCATACATTTTTCACACTCAATATGAGTCACTATCACACTCATAAGAGTAAATTTTGTAATTTTCGATTAGAGTGCTGAGTGTGCGCATCCGTTATAATCCTGGGCCCGGATCCCAAGTTCACAAGGCCAAACTGTTAACATCACAATCTCTGCATTTCTGGGGCAAGAACTGGTTAGTAACCCAGGAAACAAGTCATCGAGAGTTGGAAATTCAGTAAAACTTCAATAATAAGACCACCCTTTGGACCCTAGAAAACAGGTTTTAACATTGAGGTGGTCTTAATATTGAGGTTGCATGAAAAGCAGACTTAAAAATTGTGTTCTTAATTTCGAGGAGGTGGTCTTTAAGTGTGGTTTTACTGTATATGTTAAAGACTTCTTTCACAATCGATGTAAAATAATTGAACACTTAAAGTAAACTAACATTCATGTACATAACCAGCGAGTTATTCATACAAGTAGTGTTTGCATGTTAGATATGCACCTGATTGCGTAGCCATGAGCTTGATAGATTACCAACTATGAGAAAAATCATAGCAAGGTGTGTTTTATCACAACTATCTGTCAAACTAGAAATGCAACTAATATGAATGTATTTTTAGACCTACATTACTTTATGTAAAAAATATCATAAAGAACTAGTTTTTTTCATATTGAATTATGATGTCATATATTACTTAAAACAAGACCTGATATGGAAATGTGCACAGGGGCTGAGATATTGCATGCAAGCAAAAACATTTAAGATATTGTACATTTTACCAGTTCTAACCCATTATGCAAGCATCTGACAACTTCCTCACACAAATCAGACATGGGGAGAAAAAGATTAGGGTGTAATATCAAACTGTCATAGAGAACATACCCCGGTATGCCTTACCCAGGGTTTGAACCTTCAACCTCTAGATTCTAGATTCAACCAACTGTGCTAATTAGGCGGGTTTGAAATTATGATATTCAAAAAGGCATACAAGGGGAAGTTTCGGGACCCTAAAACTAGACGTGCCCATAGGAATTGGATGCACTGCTACAGACTTCTAAGTTGAAATAAGCCATTACTCCTACAAACATTTGTAGATTGTAACCCAAATCTAACTTGACCTGCATTTTATTATCCTATGGGTATATGCCCAATATGCACTGAATTCATCCATCCTTTCAAAAGTTATTGATCAAAAACCAATTTTTCACACATACAGACACACAGACAGACAGACAGGTGTCACACTTTATCCCCCTTCGCCATTCAAAGAATATAAACCTGAACTGAACATCAAGAGTCACCAGACCAGAAAGTCTGATGACAGGTTTACTAGACAAGTTTATTGGTAGCGATGATAACTTCATTTAACTTCCATCATACAATCTCATTACGCAATGATTTATCGCTTTTAAGTAAGGTCAATATGAGAATTTATCTACCTGCAAAATGTGATATGCACACAGCGAAACATAACTAGTTAACAGAGTAAATACACAGCACAGAACAGGAAGAACTGCTGGGAATTACTGGTTGATCAACAAATGGTAAATTTGCGGAACAAAAATCGTTCAGTAAAGGATAGAAACAAAAACAGACAAAACAGAAATCGCCAAAATTATGGAGATACATAGCATTACAGAACACAGAAAACAATAAGTAATTTCATACACCCAGATCACATATATAAGTATACACCTCACATTACCTCCAAGTTTTATCAACTGGTAACAAAGGTAGTTGTGGTACCATGTGACCCAACATGGTATCATGTGATCCATCCTCCAACAGGAAGTTTGAACAAATACTCATCTTATTATCATTCCTAAGTTGTCAAGGAATTCCTATGGTTACCATACTATCCCCTACCCCAACATACACAAATTATACCAAACCAAACAAATCTTAGTCATTGAAATTAGTACCAGCAGTCAAATAGCCCATGGCCATAGCTTTAGTCTTATATCAAAAACCTGTGACCTAACACAATACAGATGCTTCATGTCAAACCAATCAATCTCATAAAGGGACACTACCCCGCAGAGAGAAACTCTATATCAGTCATGTGTTTTTGGTTTTATGGGGCTTAACGCAATTTTTCACTAATATACGATGGTCAGTTGACCCTAGCAGATTTCCTGGAATAAATTAACAACCAGAAGCAACCGACAACTTCTCCACATGCATCAGAGGTGGAGGACAAAATAATAAAGATCGCCCTGCCTGGGAATGAAACATGTACCTCCCAGGTGACAGCCAACTGGGAGGGCTATCATGCCCGAGAGCAGCATAATTTGTTCCCTCCATGCAGTAAACTGGTTACAGACCAAGTACATCAGTCTGTAGCCATCACCACATCATATACCCAGTTAAAGTTAAAAAAACATAATGGAATTAAAATAACTAATTTATCCTTCAGATGTTATTCATTCTACAGGAAAATACATCCCAACCCCTCCAGGGTGGCCCTCATTCAAGCAAACACCTCTTTTTAATAAGTCCATAAATATTTCTTCAACAAACCTTTACCACCAATTTAACCTCTTTTACAGCAACCACCTCTTATTAACAGCCAAACATTTGAATCTCAGAACCATAGTTGCTCTGGAGAGGTTGCACTGTATATAGAAATTTGGGAGCCGCGGTCGTGGTCCAGTGGTTCGATTCCCGGTAGCGGCAGGTCATACCCTTCCATGAAAATTTGACAAAAATGTCGATTTTCCTCCACATGTGGAGAAGTTGCCAGCTCTTTGTGGAAGGGTAAGTTAGTACTGATTAGATTTCAGTCCAGGAAAAACTGGTTAGGTGAACCGGCCGCCGTATATAACTGAAATATCGTTGAGAAACTGCGTTAAACCCGATGAAACAAGATTTAATTTCAAGGACTAATACCAATGTGTTAACCCAACAATATCCATGATATATTGATATCATCCCTATTAATATATCACTTCACATGATTCCAAATAATTACCATGACAGTATTCATGTTGTAACACAGATATTACCATACATATTACAGGCGAGACCATATGATATATCTCATAATGAACAAATTACTATAACATTAACATCATAATCATGATCATATACGATTATGACAGCCAGGGTTAATTTATATTATCATTATGTACATAACATTAACAGCAATACATCAGCTAGCTGATAATATTACATTTGTCTAACCACATTTAAGAAATAAGGATTAAAGATGAAGACAAGATTTGAAATTAAGTAAATGGTTTGAATAAAGTAATAAATTTGCACAATAAAAAGTTAAAAACACAAACTATGGCCTTGACCTTGGATATCACCTTGAGACATTGACCTTGGATGTCACCATGAGACCTTGGATATCACCTTGAGACATTGACCTTGGATGTCACCATGAGACCTTGGATATCACCTTGAGACCTTGACCTTGAATGTCAACATGAGACCTTGACCTTGAATGTCACCATGAGACCTTGACCTTGGATGTCACCAACTCACCATGAGACCTTGACCTTGGATCTCACCATGAGACCTTGACCTTGTTCAAACATTAAACCAAAATGGCCGAAAGTTGTGTTCCACACTTTATCTCACAATTTAAATGTTTGTTCCATGTTATTTGAAATTCTTCACTTGGAACAAAAACATTCCTGGCGAATGCAGTGGATTTAGTAATGGATTAACAGACAGACAACAGGACAAAAGCGAATTGCTCCCAGCTTTTGATGGAGACAATATTATGCTTAGAAAATTGCACACTGTGTGCTGATGAATTTTCTGTAAATAAGAACAACAGGTCAGGGATTTCCCAGATGCAGATATCTTGGAGTCTCCCTTTTCCTTCTAGGGACTCTCCATTTTTTCACTTACTGTGCATCCCTGGGACCCCAGAAATTAATTTTGTCAAGGATAAACTGCTTATCTGGGACCCTACACATTTATTAAGGACCCCAAGTTTGTGGAACACGAGGGTCCGACTCCAAGGACCCCTACCTGAAAACCCTGAACAGGTTCAAACATAAAACATAAACATCAATTATTCCTTAAAAGATTTCAGTTAACATCAGTTATGGTGAACATAGGGATAAATATAATCATTGACTTTCATTAATTACAGTAAATTAATTGCAAAATTGTAAATACCTGTCAAAGTTAAGGACTTAACCATTTCACATTCCTTAATATCCAAGTTTTTACACTAACCACCCGTAAATTATATGCAAGCAATATAAATACTCCACATAATGGAGCCTTGTATCTGACTATTAACGACTCTTTAATCCATATACTATTATACTAATCTCCCTCAGACGTTTAATTAATGGAAATCTAGCATATCCCTTTGCACTGCCCTGTTTAAATATTATCAATACACATTATTGATAGATTCTACCAGCAATATCGTTATCTAAATATCTACACAAATAAGTCGGAACCATTGAATAAATCATTTGAAATAGGGACATGACATATTAATCATCCGACTGATATCTAGGTAATGAAAACCTTATACTGTGTATACCAGCATATAAATGTTTGCTGGACAAATTGAAAGTCACTCCATTGATAAAATTCAATTATAAAAATATTCAATTCATGTATACATGGAATAATTTTTATATTTCATGATAGTTTTGTATTATGCATACTCACTTTTATAAGTAAGACTTTGCAAAAAAAAATGTGTTTCTTAGTACCAGCTCATATTACGGTATTGTATAAATTAAATCGATTAGGCCTAGAAAAAATTGATTTGTTTCTGGTTGAGTCTGACAGACACTCATTTTTACCCTGACTTGACTTTTTTAATGGCTTAAAAATGTATCCAAAAATTTAGTCAGAGAGTACGGTCATAATTTAAACTAGACATGTCAACAGGACACGGATGCCCCAGCAATGGGACATAAAGTCGAAAAAGGGCCGCAACTCCTCCAACAATTGGTGGCTTGTAACTGAAATCATACTTGACCTGCATTTTATTACTCTATGATAATGAGCCCAATATGAATTGAATCCATCCATCCTTTCAAGAATTATTGATCGGAACCCAATTGTTCACACAGACTGACAAGACTAACAGGGGTAACACTTTATCCCCCTTTGCCATTCTTTTGGATGGCAGGGGCAAACAAAAAATGCAAATATCACCCAGTTATACAAGATATCAATAAAATTAATGTGGAAATAAACTGTAGAATGTTACTCAGATAAAGACAAGCTGTATAAGAAGTATAACTGATTGTTGACTTATACCCGACTACCAAAAAATCCTAACTGACCGACCCACTTTTCCAATGTAACCAGAAAAAAAGATATATTTTATTAAAAATAAATTACGCAAACGTTTTTTTCTGGCCATGGAAGAATGATACCGTGATCAGAGAGTTGTCATATTATAGGAAAGTGCTACGAACGTAGGAATTTTTATTTACATGTTCACCAAACTGAAAGATGAATGTCCAACATCACGAACACTGGTATTTATTAGCATTTATAATAATGACATCAAGGTATCAATTCAACGAAATATAGTAGAACTATCAATCATGCAAAGATAGTGAGTTAAGGTTCTCACCAGGATTAGAAAACTGGAGTCCAAAACCATGCTTGTGGAAGAAGTTGCAGTCCTTCAATGCAATTTTAAAGAAATGTTGACAGAAACATGAGTCCCAGGGAAATATAGGAGCCTAATTAGGAGACAAGCAAGAATTCTGATGATCAAACTTTTATGAAAGAAGATCAGGATGTCCCCAGAGGGATCTCATTTGAAGGTAGATCAGCCTTGCTCAGATGTCCCCCCAAAGGGATAGCTATCTACATTCCAGTGTGACTGTGAGTTGATCAAAGGAAAAATATGCAAGGTTCTAATGGACCATTTATAAACAGTATCACAGCAAAATTGAGGTGAACATTATAATCACTTTGACTTGTATTTATGACACTTTTTCTATGTCCCCATTGCAGCACCATAATTCCAGTTTATTTGAGAACAATTGTAAACAAATTGTGAGGTCACACAGGTCAGCCAATGAAAACATGTGTTGCATAATATTGACCAATAAACAGTGTGTATACAATAACAGTATTCTCAACTAATTTGAATCGATAATAAGACATGCGCAGAAAAGATAAAAGTTGCAGAATACACAGTTCAGTGAGACTGATGTGGTCAGTCATAAATGGTGCAGGACAAATTCCGTCTTGGCAAACGCTTAAAATCAATTTTATGCAGAAGCGGACTAGACTATTCCATGTTTTTATGACAGGTTAACAAAATAACCACTAGTAGTCTATTTAAAATGTTAAGCTGCACAAACACCCTACAGGTAGAGACTTGGTTCACCCAAAATACATTAAGTAAAGTAACATGCCAGCCCTTTTTTATGGCAAATTTTGAGATGATATTGGGCCCAATTGCCCAAAGAAAAACTATATATTATCCCCGTACTAAGAAAGAAAATTCTCCTTCATTTTTTTTTTTAATTTTAGCCTTATAAATATCCAAATTTGGAGATTCATGATGCAAATTTCCTCTATCAAAAGGACCGCCATACTTCCCCTAAAGCTGGGAAAAAATGGCTGCATGCATCGTCAAATACCTGCACTCAATCCATATCGTTTCTGTCCATTTGCAGAGAAACGTGTTAGTCAATAAGTTAGAATTTTACCATAAGTAACAACAGTTTGTAGGGTAACATACCTCAACACTACTATTCATAATCCAAAGGAAACCAACAAAATACATCAATGATCAATCCATCCAGGAAGAAAGAATATTACACAAATAAACCAAGATATTTTCTTCAAAGTTAGGCCTTAGTCACCAACATTCACAGACACTATAATTTTATAGGGTACAACAATATTTACCGGTATTAAGGCCCTACCTAAAAAATTGTTCATTTGGTAGAAACCTACTTAACTCCTTAAAATATTTAATAATTTATTGGTGGTGTCCGAGTAGGAATATTTTTTTGGGGCGGAGCTTCATATTAGAAGCTGAAACTCGCTGACCATAAAAAGTATTACGGAATTTAATAAAATCTTTATTACCTTCCAACCTAAATTTAGCTTGGGACGTTTATGCAAAACAAAACAATTTTTTTTCTATGGTCTAATAAAAGTAAAGCCTAACTATTTCTATATATATAAAAGTGTCAAGAATATTATCATGTCAAAGGTCACCACAGATGCCTTCAGGGTCAATATTGATTCTTGTCACTGTGTGAATAAAATATCAATCATCAAGATATGATCATAGAGATAGTGTCACTTTTAACCAATGAATTAATTACAAAGGTAACAATCAATTATTACCAGGGATTTCCCTATTGCAGAAATCTTAGAGTTTCTGACTCCCTTTTCTTTCTAGTGACTCCCATTTCCAACTTACTGTGCATCCCTGAGACCCCTAAAATTAAATTGTGTCAAGTATAAACTGCATATCTGGGACCCTACATATTTACTAAGGACCCTTAATTTGTCAAGCATGAGGGTCCAAGGACCCCTAGCTGATAAATCCTAGGGTAAACCCTAAATTACTCTCCAAATTAACTGAAACAAAAAAGGTATAATAAATATATAACAGTTTAGACAACCAAGACTTCAGCAACTGAGATCGATAACTTGTGAAAGTGTAAAGAAATATAAATGTCCCTACAAACACAGGTATTACTTTCACGCATGTCAACTTATACAAAAGGATATTTAACTTCAAAGAAGAACATATGTTTAACTTAAAGCAAATAAAGCCCTTCAATTATCTGTGATTTACTGAATTACCTTGAATTTTATGGTTACAAGATAGTGAGACCTAAACAAATATTTAGTTTCTAGTTACAGGCTTAAAACAGATGGATCGACTCTGTAGGTGGGGATTTTTCTTTTTTTTCAAGCCAGGTACGAGTTGATAATCAATTATACATCTTAAGCGGCTTTTATATTATAAGTAATACTCCCAGCTGATTTTATTGATATCTTTTATTTTGGGACAATATTTGTATCTTTTTTCTTAAAAATTAAACACAATTTCGGACAAGCGCTTTTCGGATAACACTTTTTAAAGCCTTAACAAAATTGAGTCACACTGAAACAGGATTGAGGATAACCAGAAACAATTTTTTTAGGGCCTGAACACTTCAACTAGGGTTCAAAATTTAGGACAGCTAGGGTATCATGTTAACCATCAATTTACAGTAATTAAAGTGTGCAGTTGTAAAACATACAATTTATTGTCCACATAATTTGTATCCTCGAGCAATATCAGTGTGATAACTATCAATTACAATCATTACTTCCTGTCAATATATGCACATTTTGCCTCAGTCAATGGACAAGATAAGGGTTAAAAGTCATTTCATTAAGGCCACCTTAAAAAAATGTGTTTTTTGCACATTCCTACTAAGCAAACTTTAGTAATAGGTACAACCGTACAGTATTACATTTTTAATTAATACTGTTTATAGTCATTCAAGTTCAGCAATTAATACACAACCCCTAAAAAAGTTTCATCATTCTTACACCTACAAAAACTTTTTGAAGTAGGGGCCGATTTTCAGGAACAGGTAGGTTTGTTTTTTCATCGGGTTTAACGCCGTTTCTCAACGATATTTCAGTTATATACAGCGGCCGGTTCACCTAACCAGTTTTTCCTGGACTGAAATCTAACCAGTACTAACTTACCCTTCCACAAGGAGCTGGCAACTTCTCCACATGAGGAGGAAAATCAACATTTTTAACAAATTTTCATGGAAGGGTATGACCTGCCGCGACCGGGAATCGAACCCGGATCTCCGGGTTACAAGTCCAGCGCACTAAACCACTGGACCACGGCTATAGGAACAGGTAGGACTGCACATGTCCTTAAAAAATTGTCTTGCATGAATTGTTATTTACTACGCAGAAAGTAGTTCAGCAAGGGTCACTTCAACTGCATCTAACAATAGCTGAATTTATTTCGTACTGGCTCAAAGGGAGAAAACTGAATTTGAATGGGGGGAAGATACTATTTTGGCAAGCGAATGTGGCCGACATTCGGCCCCAATAATCGAGGATCAAGGGTCCTGACGATAAACTAAAATAAATGGTGTATAAGACAGGCCGGAAAGTTTAAGTACCAAGGATTAACACCAATATTTGAATGAATGCTGAAATTAAGTAGGTTTGATAGAAAGGACATTCACTGAAAGGTGAGAAAAATCTATAATCCGTCAACTATCTATTCAATATTATAGTCATTATATGAGCCAGGATTTTGTTCTGAAGCATAATAATATATAACACCGCAGCAATCTTTCAATAGATTATACCACAAACCATTTACAAACCACAGCTATAAAATTAATCGATGCACGCCATGTTTTAAAACATCTCACAGTGAACAGACGGTTTCTTAAAAACACAAGCCACAACTTGTAGACTCTAGCTAGCGTATCGTATATCATTAAAATTTTACCAAATTGTTAATTAACACAATTATCAAATCAAAGTACAGTAAAACCGCACTTTAAACATCTCAAAATTAAGACCACTTCATTAATAAGACCACAGTTTTATTTTTCTTTAATACCATGTTAACTTGATAATCATACTGTACTAACATAATAAAAATATGCTGTTATAGAGCGGAAATTTAGTTGTCTTACTAATCATATTAATAAAGTAATGACTTAATTAACATTTATGTATGATGCTTAACCAATAAAGATACTTTATATCTTTTCAAAAGTCTGACATTAATCTGGAAGCAAGTCCCCTTTACACAAATCTCCAACAGGAAAGCCATACCTGATCCCGAGACATTCCCACTTCCCACCCTCCTGACCAAAGCCGTTGAAAAGTAACAAGAAAAGTAATCAATGGATGGTGACACACACATAAAAGGCTGACCACACACAGAGTAAATCACAAATATACAGTAAAACCTCAATAATAAAACCACCATTGGGACCCTTGAAAGCTGGTCTTATTATAGAGGTGGTCATAATATTGAGGTTGAATAAAGAGAAAATATGTGAAAATAGACTTGAAAATTGTGTTCTTAATATTGAGGTGGTCTTATAATTTAGGTGGTCTTTAAGTAAAGTTTTACTGTATATTAAGCCTGGAATGAAATGAACCCAAGCTGTACTCAACATATGACCCTATTTATGTTATAAAGGCATTCATAATTGTACATACCGTAAAATCACCCAACAAATTCACAACAGGTCATAAAATGTAAGTGAGAACAGTAAACTTATGTAGTCCTTGAAGCAATGTTTGAATTCTCTGATACTAAAAAAAACAACAAAAAGGGTTTCACAAGCAGGCCAATTAATTGTTTAGATTATAACAAAATAT
The DNA here is from genome assembly GCA_032209605.1 of Mactromeris polynyma. NCBI lineage: Eukaryota > Metazoa > Mollusca > Bivalvia > Venerida > Mactridae > Mactromeris > Mactromeris polynyma. The sequence goes on along the minus strand of JASFXZ010000011.1, from coordinate 8,517,265 downwards.
TTGTAATTTATGAATAATTAACATATTCTTGTGCTAGACTTTGGCAAACAGTAAGGTGACACAAGTTTAATATCCATATTAATATATAATTATGTTCTGTTCTGATGACATCTCAATAATCTTGGTTAGTGTATGCTGTATTGGTTCTATTTATTGTGAAAATATAGTTGGGAGGGGAGCAATAATAAGAACTGGGGAGGGGGGGGGGGTAAAATAGGAATAATATGGTAAAACAATCTTAAAGCCACAATGTATATTTAACAAGAGCACAAAATCCCCCCATACACACAGCCTGTCTGTTCCCCAATACACACAGTCTATCTATTATAGTTTAATTGCCCGTAGATCATGAATGACACCGATGACATAAAAGATAACCCATCCTAGAAAATGTTCACACTATCTTCTCATTGATAAAACTTAATAAATATGAAGAAGTTATACTTTCGATACGTAGACAGTGTACACAAAAATGAATACATCCTTCATTGCATTATAACAAACCAACCGAAGTTCACAGAGTTGGTAAGGCCATGCTACATTCCATTTAATCCATGATCTATTTTCCTTGTTAACATACATAAAAATCCGATGGGATTTATTTTTTAATGTTGTGTATAAAAGACTGACACAAGAATCAGCACCAGAACCCAAGCTGGAGTTCCAAACTGTCACAAATTACGCCTGTCAAAAGTTTGAGGTAAAACTCTGTAATATTAAAATGAAAACGTTTTGATGTTAACATTTTAATTATTCATTTCATGTCGAGTTTACTTCATGAATTTGAATAATTCAAGGGCCCAAGGTGATATGGCTTGTTATCGATCTTGTACAAGATATTAGTAATTTAGTTATAATGCCCATGATGGCATGAACATTGTGGCCAATTTGGGGTAAGATCTAATGAATATTGTTTGTGTTAGAGAGTGGAAAAGGTACTTTCATGAATTTTTTTATACTTCAAGGGCCATAACTCAAGAAAGACTGGGGCGATTTGGCTTGTTATCCGACCCGAACGAGATAATATGCCCATGAATGTTGTAACTAAATTCGGAGAAAATCCAATAAAACTGTTTAAGTAAGAGAATGGAAAAGGGCCATTTCATGAATTTTGGATAATTCAAGGGCTGTTACTCCATTTGGCTGGTTATTCACTTATTGTTCTTTAATGAGATATTATGCCCAAGCACATTGTGACCAAGTTTGGTAAAGCTCTAACAAAAATGTTAGACACTGACAGTTAGACAGTGGACATCGCTGCCCTGCCACCACCAGTGATCAAATAATATAGTCCATCTCTACAGACAGACATCATGTTGGTTTCCTGCAACAAGCTGAAAAATGGTTGGGTATACAGGTAGAAATTTTTCAGCTTTATTTCTTTTATACATTAATTTCATATATGGATAGATTTCGCTATATCTGGCAATCATATTTTCTAAACCAAGAAACATATAATATTACAAGGGTCGATCGGGTTAGAAAGAATCATTCTTAAGCCATTGAATCAATTGAAAATAAATTGAAATATATTTTACACACTCCCAGCTGCTTCATGATAACTAGGCACAGATCATCAACCACACTGTAAGATGTATTTTATGACCAATTATCACACAAAGATACGACAGTCCATCTGATATATCCATATTCTCTCACATCTCATTATATTTAATAATGTATTACGTTTAACAATCAGTTTACAATGTAGATACTAGATATACTATTCAACTGTGACGTTTAAACTCAAACAATGGATTTGATACATCAATGAAAATACTATTTACTTTGACAAAACTAACATTGAAATTCAACTTAAGCTTTTAATGGCTAGTAAGGCCATGCATAAACAATTGTTTGGTTGGCATAACCCTACCCAGTACATTTCAAGTAGGGCCTAAAAAAAAAATCTGTGTTTCGGGTAACCCGACCCTAACTGTCGAAAAACCCGACCCTAGATAAAAAAAAAATTGATTTTTGTTTTTGAAAAAAAAACAAAAAAAAACTTTGTCCCTACCCTACCTAGCATTTTTTGGCCTAGGTATTTATACTTCAAATTTTTGCTTTTTATGGTAAGTCATGTTCAACCATTAATGTGGAGCTAAAACACTTTCCCACTCAAATCAACAAATTGCAGGGGGCCATTTTCAGGAATAGGTAGGGTTATACCAAACAATTGTTTAAGGATGGCCTTACAACAAATTGAAGATTCACTATTTTTGAAGCCTTAAGATACTTAATCTTTGCAGACATCTATGTACCCAGCCTAATTGACTGGAAATTATTTAAAACACTGTTCACCACATGTGTCGTATACATGTAGGCTGGATTTAAAGGAATATGACATTTACAAGAGACAAGTAATATGTTAATTCAATTAATAATTGTTCAAAGTCAGAAAACTTAGTCATAAAAAGCCTGGCTTTTTTTCAGCAGTTTTATAATCCCAATGCCAAAAAAAAAAGTTCACAATTTGAATGTAAAAATTCCAAATAAATCCGAAGAAAAAATTGCTAGTCGGTAGTCCTTATCCCAATTACTAAGTTAACGTGCAAAAATTCCCAATTTGAAGTATACTGGTCATCTTCCCAGAAAAGCCAAGAAAAACCCTGAATAAGCCATAAACAATTATACCATTCCAGTAAACTTCAGTGTAGCTTAAAACAGGCTTTGAAGTTTAATTAGAAGTTGATAGGATAATCATTTTATTAACAAATTATTCTTCTTAAAAAATGTTAGTTTGGCATAACCATATCATGCAAAATTTATGTGGGTAGGTAATTATCTTTTTATTTTACAGTCATATTAGTGTAAACTATTAATACGCTTCTACAAAAGTTCCGCTTAAACCCCTAAAAATGTTTTGAGTAGGGGCCATGTTCATGGGTAGGTAGGGTTACGCCAAACAAACATTTTTTTAAATTACCATCTTATAGTATATACGTATCTTCAATTACTGAATCATCATAGAAGCATAAAATGAAGAAAAAGAAGAATAATAACATTTCATATGAACCATTTGGTGAGCACCAATTTCTGAACATCAGAGTCTGTAACCTGGTTAGTGAACCTACTAAATACACAGACTAAAATTTCATCTCTGTACATCAAGAGATTAGCAATTTAGTATCAGTGATTATCAATCACAAATGATTAAATGCTTAAATGTAGATCTGTGAAAAGATTACTGAACTTGAAGTCTTCTTATCATTGAACCAGAAGCCTCAGATACCTATCCACAAGTCTTCAATTTATTCCAATTAGGGAGCACCTGCACAGGATTCTAATTGGACTCCTAATTATACTTTTCGGACTCCTGTTTATTCCCTGAGATTCCTGTTTCTAATAAAATTCCTTTGAAGGTCTAAAACTTTTTCCAAAAGCACATTTTTCAAATCCTATTGCGAACCCTGTAGGTGGGTCAGAATGTTCAAAATAGTAGTAAATAAAGACTGCTAATAAAGACAATGTATATCTGCCTCTTTATTCATAAGCAGATAAGATTATTCTTCACGGGCCTCACTCAACTTTGGGGGAAGGGGCTCTTGGTAGGTGCAATTTCACCAGTTTTTCCCATCAACTTTGGGGGAAGGGGCTCTTGGTAGGTGCAATTTCTCCACATTTTCCCATCAACTTTGGGGGAAGGGGCTCTTGGTAGGTGCAATTTCTCCACATTTTCCCAGTCAATGCCAAACCATTGTAGACATTACAGGTACATTGTATCCGTAGTAATTTTGGGTACCAGAATGTTGCTGGGTAAGGTTATGCCAGACATTTTTCAGGATGGCCTGACTTATAGTTTTTCATTTGAAATCTAGGCCATATACTCAGCATGATAGTATCTTGTTTCTATCATAAGGCAGAGTTCACCAACACACTTGCCAATACAAACATTGACTACAGAACACAGAACCATACGCTGGCTTTAAGTTAAAAAGTTCTATCTACCCCAAAGCATGAATAATAGAGAATATCATACCTCATATCAATGAATATCCAATTAGAATAGCTATCAGTCTTTAAACAGCACGGAACATGCAAGGATTAGATTTTAGGGTGAAGTCACTTTTCCCTTTAGCTGAGAAAGGACGAAGTGGGGAGAAATGTGGCACGCCTGCATCATTGATTTTGGTTTTTCCTTCTGAGTCTGACACTCGATCTTTTAATTACTGATGTTTGATAGTTGTGAAACAAAATTAAACAAGTGCAAAGCTTCTTGTCAGTTAAAGTTTAGTAGAAACCAATTTATTATGATAAACTATATATTAGATGACATTAATTTTTAGTGTGAACACCTGAAAATCATGGAATTGAGTGAAAGTTACCGTTTCATGAATTATGTGGGATATGAAGTTGCCATTTATTAAAAATGATATACCATGATATTGACCTGTTGAACAGTTCATACATCAACTCATTTTCAACAATTTACAGGGAAAAATTCCCAATTTTACGTAAATATTAATACATTACAAGGAGCCAAAACCCAAGACAACCCTGTTTTTTTATCACAAATCTAAAACTGAAGAGAAATGTCAGAATGACTCAAGAACACTAGAATGTAACATGACAACACTAAAAATTCAGCAATGTCATACTCACTGAATTATGAGCAGATCTGATATAAAAGACCACAGACAAAGCATGTTTTAAGATGAAAGTGTAATATTCATAATTTTTCATTAATCCAATTATTAGAATTACCCTTGCCCCTGGGACATGGTCAATTGTTAGACTTTACAGCATAGAAATACAGATGTGGTTACTTAATGCACCATTCAGAAACAGCAATTCCCCATACGTTTCCCTCAGACATTATGATGATCAAAATTTATTGATCAAGAAAAACATGGAGGCCTTCGCCAATATCAGAAATTAAGTGCTACACACATGTTATCACAAAGCGATACACAAAATAGGCCACATAACATTATACACATATATAACATAAAGACTAAAGTGTACAATTACAAACATACTAAAAGCAAAGTAATGATTAATAATTCATAGAGTACTGTAGTCCGTACACTTAAAGTACTATAAATCATGGTTCGCAATGGAGTTATTTTCTATGATCACCTTTTCATAGTATGCGACTGCATGAGCGATATTGTTCACACACCATGTGGAAATATCCAGTTCAAAAGCTACTATAAAAATAAACTGAAACTCCATCATTCATTCATTCATTCATTCATGAGTCATATTAAAATCCAATTAAACTGGTAAAGAAAAGGACGGCAAAGATCAATGCATTCTCACCAATTATATTTGAACAATATGAAGTTCAATTCTTCATCAAACTATAATGAATAATATGTATTGGTGATTGAGCATGTTGGGTCCGTTTTCTTATCTGATCGGTTTCAATAATCAAGGGAGATAATCCCATCCATTAAATAACCAATTAAATCGTGTCGATTGTTGTGTTGCAACATGTTGTTGAAATCTGTATGCGTAATTTACAGAAGAAAACAAATATTAAAGCATTTAAACATACACAATTGAATTTGAAATCAAATATGGCATACATATATAAGCGGGAAAATGTTTAAATTAACATTATTACTCACCGTTTCAGATCAAATCTTCAGCAAGCCGCCTAACCGGAAGAAGTATTCCGAATGAGGTCGCTGTCAAAATCCACTTCCTGTTTACATTAGTTACTCATTTCTTCGCAAACAGCTGATTTTTCGGGTAAATTGCTTTGCTCTTGGTTTTTAGAAGTCGATGGTCGATGTGTTTTTACTTACTTTATCGTTATAAATAGCATGACTACCTCTGAACATCTAGAATTTCAGATTTATATGTCACATCACGTATGGATGATTGGATCCATGATTCCATGTGAATTGTGAATTTCTTAATTAGAAAAGTTGAAGATTGATAGGGTGACCAACATTTCTTGTGTGACTAATATTCCATCCCATATGCGTAATAGGGGGACAGTGGGTCCATATTTTATTCTAGATCAAGATTTGGTTATAAATTCAAGGCCCACATTGTTTTTATCCTTATTACACATACCAAGAAAATGTAATGCATTGCAAAAATCTTGGGTCTCCAAAGACTTACTTGGATGACTTTAGATTGCTGTCTTACCAGGAGCTTGATCCCTCCTGATGTAAGTTGCTGGATCCGCACATGCATCCCTAACTATAGCGTTTAAACATTTGTCATAGGCATTGATACTGATTTTCAGTAATCATATTTTCTCTTTTTTAAGAAAGTCAAGAATGATTATTGAACACAATTTATTTTTTGATGGCTTTTTTTGAAACTTAAGCATGAATCTGGTTGCTTATGAGTGCATCCAACTAGTACTTGTGTTCATGTGGGTCATGTGTTCAAACCCCACATTGATTGTTATTTTTTTTGCTGAATTTGTTGTAAATATGAAACATTTTTCATTACAGCTGTTGACACTCACTCAGCATGGCAAACTATAAGCCCAAACCTTATCCAGGATATAACCCAGGGGGTGAGGACGGCACCCCAAGACCGGGTGCGAGGGTGAAGCCAGAAGCTGAAGAATTTGCCAACCGAGGGCGTGGTTCTCTTGACTTATTCTCGTCTGAACCTAAGTATGTGGATCAGCCTATGCCAGAGCCTCGTTGCCCTGGATATGATGGTAAAAATAATTATGAAGTTGGCCGTAATGGAACAGTGAATAAACTATTATATGGACAAGCAACTCCAAGAGTTGATGACGCTGTACCACGTGTGAAGAGCGAGGCTCGTCCAATTGCTGAAGGACACCAAGGTAGAGCAACATCAGCTTTGTTGAATTCTTACGGACATTTACCTGGAGATGAGGCACCCATTGCAAGAGTTAAACCAGAGGCGTCACAAGCTGCTGGACAGCACAAAGGGGGTAGAATGAACAATTTAATGCATGATCCTAGTAAAATACCGAGCTCAGCTCGTTCTGCGCCCAGAGTGAAATCTGAGGCCTCACAGAATGCAGACCTTGACCGTGGAGGTCAGATGAATAAAACCATCTATAGCTATGGTTCCTCTTCATCTCGTGTACAACACGCACCTCGTGTGAAGCCCGAAGCATCAGAAAATGCTGAAAAAGGGAAGGGATATATGGGGACTTTAATGGGAAAGTATGGCAAGTTACCCCTAGATGAACAACCATCAATGAAGGTACGTGGAGTAGGTGGGGAAAATGCTAGTCTTGATCAAGGTGGTAGAATGTCTCGACTTATGCATGAAGGAAGTCGTCTTCCAGCAGATCCAAAACCACCACCTAGAGCTAATAGTAAGTCAGCAAAGACTATTTTAAAAGCAAGTCGTGGACAAATTGGCAAAATATTTGCAGACATGGGTAAAAGACAAACAGTACCAAAAACAGGTGTGCAATCACATGGACCATTGAGAGTGTATTGAGATTTCTATTGACTTGAAGTCTAATTATTCCTGATTAGCAAGTCTGTGGAGTGAAAGATAACAGTGAACATGTGACTGAATGGAGGAATAGCATGTTAGTACTGATAATGTTTATTAGTAAAGTACTTTTGCAAATTTTTGTTGCACAAAATATTGTGCTGGTAGATTGAACAGCTGCTGATTTATCCAGTACAGTGGCACAAACATATACTTTTGTCTGGCCATAACATTTTGATATATGATTGTGAGTTTACCAGGAATTTGAAAAAAATTGGGACTCGTTTCAATCACCATTTCTGTAGCAATTGATAAAACTTTTTCTAGTAGTCATTATCTTATATATAGGAGTCTTAAAGAACAAATTTATTGACGTTGGAAGCAAAACTTGAACACAAATTGTTCTTTTATGAATGAGTGAAAATCAATTTAATTTGCAAAGGAGCATAATGTTCTGAAATATACATGCCTTTCCTTGTTTAATCCAATGATTATACCATAGCCATGTTATCTAGATTAAATTTGCAAAGTGCAACATGATCTTTGAAGAACAGAAATAGATAATTCACTTGTACTCTGGATTTTGATTTTATACTTTCTGTTTCCTATAGAATTTTGAACACTGTTTGAAAAACGGTTAAAATAATATAAATAATATGTTACATTGATTTAATATGCTTTACAATTGTATTCACATCTGTAGAATAGTAGTACAGGTAAATATGTTAAAGAAGAATTTTTGGTTTCCAAAAAAATATTGTAGTATTGTTATATACTTAACGGCATCAGAAACATAACTTTTTGACCTAGGCATCATTTTTGTTGGACCAACTGTCATTGGCATTTTAAAGTTATCTATGTCTTTATTGTAGTTCAAATATCATTGAACAAAAGACCAGTTATTTGTTACTAATGTATTTCATTATTTGTTTATGAAATTATGCCTGTGAAATAAATTATATATATATGTCTTTGTAATGTCGCTTCACTTACGTACACAATTTTTGGTTGTGTTTTTAAGGATGTTAAGTATATTTCTTTAGACTTTAGCAATATCTTCATTCATGTAAAATGATATTTCTTAAGTAAATACTGAGCTCATGGAAATATTTCCCTTACTGCATAACAGAATAATTGTTTTGTTTCCAATTACTTCTCCCAAAATTAGAGGGAAAGTAAGTTGCTAATTTTTTAGCTGTAGGTTTTTACAAGAGGCATGATCCTGACTTTTACAGAGCTTCTTCTTCTTCCAAATATTGTGCAGGGCCCACCCTGGGGCATCGACACACAAGTGAAACTGTACAAGGTCGTTGTGAAGGTAGAAATAGTGCATTTAAAAACGGATAAAAACGGATAAAAACAAGATGTGTCACTGATGGTGGGCCGCAAGCCTAGCCTTGAAAGTGTCAAGGGTCTGGGCTGTGGCAATAGAGCTTGTCTGAGGTAGAAGGTGTTATACTGCCACAGGTCAGGAAAGCATATACAAGCATTTTTACGTTTGGCCTAAAAATCAATGTTTATGGTATATTACCTTGAAGCGTTCATAGCAATAATTGCAGTAAAAGTGCCACTTTTTGTTGCTTGCATCTTTTGTTGTTTCTTCCGCATAACAAGGTAAAAACAGCAACTGTTCATATCTGTTGGTGTTTTAATAAATACATATTTTCATTCTGTATTATTGTACAGAATTTGTATGATATTATGTTAGTTATATGGAAATCTGTATAGCATATTTCTTGTTACATGTTTTACAGTTCTAATGTTTATGTAAGCTTCATCATCTGTGATATTTGAATTTATTGTTGTATTTTTCTCATTCAATGTTTCTGATGTTGTTCAGTTTTCCTGTCATGAGTTGCTCACATCTTTCTGTCACAAAAAATTGGTGCAATTTTCTTTTCTTTTTAAATCAATTTTGAGACAATGCAATAGATTTATTCTGCCTTTTTAATTCAGGGAATTACATACATTCATTTCATAAGGCAATAACCAAATAATTGATTTGTTTCTGACTACTTTTCCCGAAGTATGGGGTAGGTAGAATGATTAATCTATTAAATTAACTAAATGTTATTACAAATGCCACATAGAAGATCTTGACTTCTGTATTGTGATTGTGTGACAAAAACTTTATGGTCGGAGGCCAAGTATAAGGCTGAGTCTGGAAATCGGAAACAAACATATTTTTTCATAAGGCCTAATTGTATTTGTATGAAAACGAGGGTAAGATTATGGGATTAATTGAAAGTGGGTTTTAATGTTTATTATTATTTTCTGTCCATACTCAACTAAAGCTGGTATACTTGTCATTACTGCCGTTAATTTCTTTTTTAAGCTCACATGAGGGCAACATGCTCTTAGGTGAGTATTATGAGGGCAAAAACTAGTTCACTGAGGGCAAAAACTAGATCACTGTATAAAATCTTATGAGGGCAACATGCTCTTAGGTGCGTATTATGATTGCCCTGTGTACGTCATTCTTTGTCCTTCATCCATCATCAACATTTATCTTGTTAACACAAATAGTGGCCACATTTGTAATATGAAATGTTTGAAACATTGCATCTTTAAAATCTAATCGAAAGTTCTAAACTAGTTCACTGAGGGCAAAAACTAGATCACTGAGGGCAAAAACTAGTTCACAGAGGGCAAAAACTAGTTCACAGAGGGCAAAAACTAGATCACTGAGGGCAAAAACTAGTTCACAGAGGGCAAAAACTAGATCACTGTATAACATCTTATGAAAATCTTATGAAAACCTTGTTTTGTAATTACAATGTTTATGTTTACCCATCCGGCCATATAGAATAATGGTACTCAGGTGAGCGATGCTAGGCCATCTTGGCCCGCTTGTTTTTAATTGCAATCTGCTTTCTATCAAACATTAGTTGTCAAATAAACTGAAGTAGCTTGGATTTATCTTAAATTTATTGAAATTCCTCCTTCATGAAAGTGATGAGATTGCATGGACCAGCTTTTTACAAGATATTTCTTGTTTTCTTTTTATATTGTTTTAGAAACAAAGTTAGCGATATGCTGGGATAAGTCTCATATATATATACCTTGTTGGATTTTCTTATTATATAATATATATATAAACATAGGCTTAAATGCCTGGTTTCAGGGTATGTTTTTATTTTAATTAGTTTGAACTTTGTTTATACATTGATTATGATAAAAGTTCTAGTGATATTAATTGCTCATTATGTAACTGACTGCCAATTCAGTGCAGGCAAACCACATGGTTGGTGATGTCACTTTTGCTACTGCTGACAGCTGAATTTGCTTACATTCAGATAATTTTTTTATTTCTTTACCGATTTATAGAGAAGTATAGCACAGTCTACGCAGCTTTCTTAGTTTTTCAACTCGGTCAGCCTCTCATGTATTATAGAGCTTTCATTTTCCAGCACTTGGAGCAATCTTCATCAACAAAGATCTAAAAAAAAGGAGTTTTCTCAACTTGAAGTTACAAAAGCAGGAATATTAGATAGCACAAATGACATCACTAACCATAGGAGTCCCCTCACTGCTCTTTGGGTTACTATTTAGTGCTCACACCTAATTTAGGGGTCGTGACGACAATGTTAGAATCTTGCCCATGATATTTTGTCATTGGATGCAATCTTTATATATTAATGAAAAGCAATTGTAGTTATACATTACTGAAGCAATTGTAATTATACATTTCTTTGTATGTGTATTTGTAATTTTGTAGATAACATATATTTGAGAGAGATATATGGTCAGTATATGTAGATATTAAATATTTTTTATTTGATGCATTTCTTTGTCTTTATTTCATTCTCCTTGGACAAGCTTTCAGAAACATTAGTGCTCTAAAGCAAAGGTGGCCGGTAAGTAGCTATGACATTTAAAACCCGCATTGAAAAAAAAAAATTCACTGTTATTATAGTAAAAAAAAATTTCAATGCGGGTTTTAAATGTCATGGCTACTCACCGGCAACCTGTGCTCTAAAGCATAATAATAAAAGGCAGATAGTACGCTAAGTCGTGGCTATGAGAAAATCAATGGTAAATACCTTCTTACAGAGATCCAATTTCTTCCATTATATTCTCCTTATAATATTGGAAGTGGGTCGGTGTACTTTCAATGGTTTATCTAGATATTTCGGTATAAATACACGCCATATATTATACATGTCATATTACAAAAAAATCACATTTGCGACCTAAACTTTTGTTCAGTTTAAACAAACACTTTGGAATTCGCATTTCCATGGTTTTTGTGTAGTTCTAGCGCCATGTACTCCAGATAATGTTCTACATGCCTATATACCAGGTTGTCAATGACTTCCACATAAATATAGAGTAGCTTTCAGTGGGTTGTGTTCAGTGAGTGAGTAATGTTCAGTGAGTGAGTAATGTTCAGTGATTGAGTAGTGTTCAGTGAGTGAGTAATGTTCAGTGAGTGAGTAATGTTCAGTGAGTGAGTAATGTTCAGTGAGTGAGTAATGTTCAGTGAGTGAGTAATGTTCAGTGAGTGAGTAATGTTCAGTGAGTGAGTAATGTTCAGTGAGTGAGTAATGTTCAGTGAATGAGTAATATCCAGTGAGTAGTGTTCAGTGAGTGAGTAGTGTTCAGTGAGTGAGTAGTGTTCAGTGAGTGAGTAATGGTCAGTGAGTGAGTAGTGTTCAGTGAGTGAGTAGTGTTCAGTGAGTGGTGTTCAGTGAGCGAGTAATGTTCAGTGAGTTGTGTTCAGTGAGTGAGTAATGTTCAGTGAGTGAGTAATGTTCAATGAGTGAGTAATGATCAGTGAGTGAGTAATGTTCAGTGAGTAATGTTCAGTGTGTAGTGTTCAGTGAGTTGTGTTCAGTGAGTGAGTAAAGTTCAGTGAGTAGTGTTCAGTGAGTTGTGTTCATTGAGTTGTGTTCAGTGAGTGAGTAATTTTCATTGAGTGAGTAATGTTCAGTGAGTAATGTTCAGTTAGTGAGTAATGTTCAGTGAGTTGTGTTCAGTGAGTGAGTAAAGTTCAGTGCGTGAGTAATGAGAAGTGAATGAGAAGTGAGTGAGTAATGATCAGTGAGTGAGTAATGTTCAGTGAATCCGTCCACATAACCACTCGACTATGAAACCTTGAAACACTATCGTTCTCAGATATTGTATAGAAAAATGTTTGTATTCATTTTCACATAAATCTTTCATAACCGTGATAATTCATGTTTATTAAATGACCAACTGACGATATTGTGTATTAGCGTTAGTACACGCGTTCTACAGTCGACAGACACGTTTGCTATTAGCAATGTGATATATAAAATGCTCACTCAGTATTTTATTAAGTTTTACAAACTGTTCTATATACATTTGAATATGGCATCTTGAACGAAACATCCACTCGATACAACATATTATATGACACTGTATAAGTACGCATGTACTAACAATTAGCAGTTGTAATCAAACTACAATATGTACATTTATTCTGTTTTAATTATCTGATGATCTTTCGTGTAGGAAGGAAATAAAACAGCATTCAACGGATTGTAAATTCAAAATTATTTGCACCAGTTTCTTCGTGAAGTGAGCAACAGACAATAATTACAACAAATACAAAACTCTCGTGAGATAAAGAAAATAAGGAATCTGATTCAAGAATATTACAATGCAACCTATGTAGAGCAGCCCTCTTTTGAGCAACAACTTCTCAACAAAAGACTAAGTGCGTGCCTCCCAAAGTGAGTTGCTCTAGATTGGTCGCACAGTATATGCGACAGGATTAAAACTATAGAAGACCAATGCGAAATTCCTGCAAAATCTACAATAGATCATGGAGTGCTCATCCTTGGTTGTCAATGACGAATCTCGTTATTTAACTACTTGGGTGAGACACGATTCAAGCATTCTATTTTTAAAACAACCCCCAAAAATGTGAATTTTGGGTCTGAATATAGGTCTTTAAGGAAGCTTGCGCCACCAAAAAAACATGTTTGTCTACTAGTATATAATACAGTAATATATATGTACTGGTTTTACTTTAAATGGACAAAAGGTAAGGGTTGCAAAAGTGACATTTGTTCATGTATAAAATATGGGCTGTAATCATATCGAATATCTAGATAAATCATTGAAAGTACACCGACTCACTTCAGATACTATAAGGAGAACATAAAAGAAGAAATTGTATCCATACATTCACCATACATTCACTTCTCAAGTACTCATGTCATTTCTGGATTATGTTTGTTTGTTTCATCGGGTTTAACGCCGTTTCTCAACGATATTTCAGTTATATACGGCTGCCGGTTCACCTGACCAGTTTTTCCTCTAACCAGTACTAACTTACCCTTCCACAAGGAACCGGCAACTTCTCCACATGTGGAGGAAAGTCGACATTTTTGTCAAATTTTCATGGAAGGGTATGACCTGCCGCGACCGGGAATCAAACCCGGATCGCCGGATTTCAAGTCCAGCGGACTAACCACTGGACCACGGCTCATTTCTGGATTAACAGACAATCTAGAATGAATACCATCAACGAATTGCAGACGTGAATGACAGTGAAGAACACCTTTTATTAATCATTGGTAATTAACATACATTCTTCTAAACATAACATGTTTTACCAGGTATGCAAACGACTGAAACAGCAAAAATCAGTAATTTTATTAAATGTTTACCTAAACCGAAAACGTCATCCCTATTTTTCATTCCTAAGCCGGCAATGTCATCATTGCAAAACACCATCTCCAGTAAACGTCATCGTATTTATGTCTGCCCTTTGGAAGGTTTAAACATGAGGACTGATAGACTTGCAACTCATTAGAATTGTTCGTAAATGATAGTTCTTTTAATCTGTGGAGTAAAACTATTCCATTCCATCGCAAAACGCTTCAAATCGAGCAGCTGTTCAAAGGCGATTTTTAAAATTTTATTCTATATGTCAAATTTAAACAGACGATGCCAGCTTTATTCTACAAATAAAATGAAAGAAAAAAGTTTAGTCAGTTTTTGATATTACCGTTATGGTTATTTACATAACAATACACCTGCATAAAATGGATATATAGCAGCCAGCACGGCCCAGAGAACAGGTTTTAAGTAAAATTGTATGCTTCGGTGAATGTGTTAGACTGAGACGTCTAAAAATCTCCAAACAATAGGTAGCACGTGCAGCACGAATTTTTTTAATATAAAAGGTCAAAACCAAACTATTCCTGTCTCATTTATACCACAACCATATAAACCGAACTTAAAAATATATTATCACGCAATGGGACGTCGCCCAGGAATGTCGATAGAACACCGTAATATAGCCGTCAGAATGATGACCGCCGGTATGAGTGCTAGAGATGTTGCCAGACATTTTCGTGTACACGAATCTACCATTAGTCGTCTGAGGGTTAGATATCAGTTGACAGGAAACGTGAAGGACAGACCACGTTCCGGTAGGCCACGAAAAACAACGCCGAGAGAAGTGCGTTATATCGTGACGATGTCAAGACGTAACCGGTTCATGTCAAGCCGAAAGATAACAGTTCGCCTCAGGAATGCAACTGGTACGAGGGTTTGCGATAGAACCATCCGTAAAAGGTTGCGTGCGGCTCGGCTTCATGGTCGACGACCTTACGTTCGCATTTCTTTAACGTTAAGGCATCGACATGCTCGTATGGTATGGGCAAGAATTCATCAGCGGTGGGTCCGTCGGCAGTGGAACAACTTTCTCTTTACGGATGAATCCCGATTGAACCTTTCGTTTGCCGACGGACGGGAAGAAAGCATGCGACAAGATGGGGAAATTACAAACACCAGCTTCCGTCCATTTGTTGATTTAGTAAGGAGCGCCATCATAGCCGCGGAGTGTTAAACTGGTCCCGCCATCGCACAAGCACAGAGAGTTCCAGGCAAAGGTACTGTCAAAAGTTCGACCGTCAAGCAGACACTGCTTTGCCGCATGTAAGGATCAAAACCTCTTTAGTAAACTTGTTTATGCTTTTAAATGGGCTGCAATCAGAGCTGCTGGGAGTATACATAACTTGAAACAAATATTCGTTATGACGTATGTCATTGTACTTTATGAAGGGAGACCACTATGAAAGAGATTGGTCTTAACTTTCATAATATCATACGCAGTGGTCTCCCTTTCAAGTCTATTAATATTATGTTACAGTCTCTCTATACACGTCACGGATTGTTGTGTACATAATATTGCTCAATGTATTTACAAATTTATAACCGACTTGAAATCAATGACTGGCTTAGCTAAGCGGATACTTCGTTGTTAACATATATGAGTATGTGTTTGCTGCGGGCGTTAGAAGATTGGAGGATCATCACTGTGGGTTCGAGCCCATGATCCGCTGGCGCCATCCAGTCGCAATTGTTTTTCTTGAAAAATATTTATTTTTAATGAATTTTCATCGATTGCTCCTATTAAGTTTAAACATCGAAGTCCATTGGGTATAAACAGAATAGGATTTTTAAAACACAAGGTAACGTTATCGGCGGTTATTTTGCCTTCAAATCAGAGACAGTATATGTGTGTTCCTATGGTGGCATATTACTGTCACCAGTTAGCATGATAGCGTTCGCGAATTAATTCGTGTTAACCACTTAATTATTACGATAATTATCTAGCTATCTAGTTAATATTCGTGATAAATTTTCGGTAAGATAAATATATACAACTAGAAACAGGCTTGAAAGTGCCCAGCACTGCCACCTCTTACCTTTTTATGATGTATAACACTAGAGTTAAGTGGTAACACGAATCTTATCTAGTTGTCCACTTATTATGTTACTTAGTAACTCAAATTCGCGAATCATGCTAACTGGTGGCAGTAATATGCCACCATATGTTCCAGATTTAAATAAAAGAAATTTATAATTCTAAATTAACAGTATGGCCCGGTAGATATTGCAATATTCGATACATTTTAACTGAAGATGGTGATTAATCTTGGTACCATTAAATATAAGATCTTTTTTTACAGAAAAGGTCACCAATTCATTTTCATTTTAACTTTGTTTAAAAAAAAAATAAGAACATAGAATTGTGACAATTTAATTGCAGCAAACCCAACACCACACATATTTTGCCTTGTCTATTTAATCATGTTTTCATGAAATGTTTGACTGGAATAACGCTAAACAACGAAGTCACTTTGCAAAAATTACTAGTCATTTTGTTTAAAATCCTTTTGCAATAACTGGATCGTAAATGTTTATGAAATTTGAATATATTCTCTGTTACTCAGCCCATCGATACAAGGATAGTTAACGTATCTTTAGATTGGCAATATTTCAGCTTTAATATGACGTTTGCCTATTTCTAAAATGATAGTTACAGAAATATCCTGAAAAAGCTCTGTAAATTTCTATTGCTAGTTCTCAATATATATATAATATCGAATAAATTGGCGAAAGAAAGAAGCTCGCGGCTAAAGTTTTTGAAATATACATTGTACAAGCAAGCCTCCAATATATTATCACAAACTGCTTCTCGTAATTAAGGGAGACCACTGTGTAAGATATTGATCTTAACTTTTCCGATATCATATGCAGTGCTTTCCCTTTACGGCATATGCATTGACGTCACGGATTGTTGTGCACATAATATAGCTGAAGATATATATAAATTTTACAATTACCCGATAACTATTGACTGGCTTAGCTAAGCGGATACTTCGCTATACTTACCTGTTTACTTGTGTAAATTCTACGACTTTGAAGATCATCGATGTGGGTTCGAGCCCATGATCCGCTGGCGCCATCCAGTCGCTCTTTTTACTGTTAAAATATTATTTTTTAAACGATTCTTCTCTTTTCCACACGTATCTATGGCGAAGTTTAATTAATTGATTTTTTAAATCAGTAGGTTTACATCAATGACGCTATTTTCCATTCAAATAAAACAGAATATTCAGGTAAATATTCTCATATTCTGTATTTTATATTTTTTATAACTAAATATTGTGGTTTGCTGCATAGGTGTTATTCTATTTAAGAAAAAAAAAACAGTTCCGAGTCGTCCATTAACTGAATCTTAATACAAAAGTATTCACTAAATCTTCTTGTGTTGGGCATTGCTCGACTTAAGAGATAAACTGTGTAAAACATTATAGGAAATAGCTCCTCTGACTTCTTGATGGTGATTAGCATGGCACCACTCAGGAGATGTCATTTGGCGTAGGAGTTAACCCTTTACCCCTGGAATTTCCAAAAAGCCACATTTTAACCGTAAGGATCCTGACTGAAACTTTTCTCTGAATCATCTAGATATTTGGCTTTGAAATCATCTATATTTTTCCAGAACTCCGTAACTCAATTTTTGGCGGTTTTGAGTATTTGGTATCGTTGAAACAATCTTTCCAAACTCTATCTATCGATCTATACTACTTATATTGTTCTTGAATGCACACAACTTAAATACAACTGATGACCCAGGAAAAAACTCGACGATCGCTACAGTATTATGTACCCTATTCAGACACTAGAAAATGACATTACTTTTCCTTCACTTCATATAAGTTCATATGATGTGTAACAACCATTATAACATGTGTATATAACTAAATTCTTCATAGCTGTTTTTGATGGTCGGCTGACCATTCCTTGCATACCTATTCACAAACACATTTACCCTTGCACGTCATCACTCCCTAATGTTTTGTAGACTGTAGTTTTCCCGGAAATCTGTGTGGGAATGCATTGTCATTTGTGCATATGTAACAATTTAATCTCTCTTTTATAAGTTATTTATAATAAAATACATAATAATGAGTTACAAGCATTATCTCACTTTGAATATCTAGATATTTCGCTTTCGGGTATAGATCTTCTGTTAAGTGTAGGCCTACCAGTATAAAATATTATAGTATATTTATTCAACATTTGGCAGATAAGTCTATTTAGTGATCACTATTAACTACCTTATACATTATACTGCGTTGTGTGATAAGGGACATTATTGATGATATTATATGTGCATGAATTCATTTGTATCTGTATGACATTCATGTTCATTATATTTGTGAGGTCAAGTGAGCTGTGTTATCTAGTAATGTATATGGAGGAAATAAAAGTAGATCTGTACATACATACATACAAATAACAAACTATATTGATCCGTTAATATCACGCCATTTAGGCTCTTTATATTGTGTTACCTTCGACTTTTCCGGCAATGTTTTGGTTACATTCCAACCAGAAAATTGAGCGAAATAAAGGTAAACGGTATAAGCGTACGCCGGAAAAAGGCTGATTGGTCACTACATATTTTACCATTCCCATGTACAGTTATCTCGTACGGTATGACAAAACCAAAAACTGACAAACAAATTAAGACCTAAGCCTTAATCCTGGATCAGCCCCTGCTGACCGTTCCAAGGCAGTACACCTTATATCACACGGGCCATTTGAAACGTTCTTATCTTGTGTTCCCTTTCCCTATGTATTCGTTTACGTGTGTTCAATTTTGAACTGCTGGTGTTATATAAAATCAGTGTGGGGATTTCTCATTTGCATATTTTTGTACCATATACTGTGTCGTCTGCTTGTGTATCTTTAACATCAAACAATGGACAGTTTTCCAATAAGGAAACTTAAGATCTTTCTCTCTTATAAACAATCATTGTGATCTAAAACTGATGTGGAACACGTGTCTGTGCTGATGCCAAATCTATGGTATTATGTTGATGTCTATAGTTCCATTGCGGCTACTATCAGAAAGTTCATTAGGTACACACCGTACAAATTTATGAATTTTTATTTTTTAACACAAAGTAACGTTAAAAAGTCAAACATTGCATCACGATGCAACATGCACCACAAGAAGACAACTAGGTCAGTTACGAAAATGGAATAACACTTGAACTTTGACACTTAAGCTTCTAAATCTTAAAGTATTTCGACCAAGTAGTAGTTATTTAAAACAATGATCACACACTGTGATGCATTTGTCATATGTGGATGATAAACAATGTACTTGCCATCCGGAATTAAACAATTATCACGACAATCTGTATCGTTAGTTGTTTCCTCTGAAAACCATTTGTTGCTTATCGAAATTAGACTACTTTCTGTATGTGATAATGTTTGTGGCTTGTGTACGCAGTCTGTCAGTTTTGTCTGTTCTCATTTCATTGATCATACTAAAACAAACCCCTTTATCGGATTTTATCTTGTGAGAAATTGTTCATGATACGTGTGTCAACAAATCTGCAATAACGTATTCTTTACTCAGTGACAAATACCCGGACTCAATAAAATATGAGTTTCTTACTTATCTAACAAACGATAATAAGCGTTTGTTTGCTTAAGGGGTGATTGGTATTAATATCATTTACCGCTCTTTGTTCGTATTTATATGTAGTGATAAACCTTCACCACAGTCTCATTGTCATTTTAAAATAAGTTATTATCCTCGTATATGTTACTCAATAGGGCCTTATCATGACGACTCTATCGTGTTCGCAAGCAGTGCTTTATTGACGCGCGGGCGTTTCATACTCAAATATACAATATTCACACATTGAACATGTAAACAATTACAAAACGAAAACCAGGAATTGTTATTTCATATTTATGTTGGATATTTTCCAAAGCTAGATACGAGTAATGTTTAATTATATCTGTTTAATCTATGACTCGGACAATCGAACCAAATCTGTTAAAGTCTGTTTAAAATAAGGACAGTTCGTCATAATGTCCCGAAAAATAATGGTAGCGATGATCTCTTTTGATCAGTTTATTCTAATCTATTGTATAATACTACAATTAAGGTACATATAAATTGACTCATGACATACATATTATAACATGATAATACTGATAGAGAATAATCCATGTAAATCAATAAAACATAAGTTATGAAAATAAATGTTATATAAGTAAGTACATATATAATCAGAGACCCGTGAGATAGAAACATATTATTACACAACATAGTAGCAAAATGTGACACCAGCAAAGAATATCAATACAATGTTATACATATCATACAGCGGACAATACATCTCACATTATAGCAATAGAATATGATCGAAAGTTTCGTTTTATTTTTGTATATTAAGTTTGTAAATATGTGAAGAGGTCAATAGTCTAAAACTGGCGTAAGGACGGTGGGATGTGGTTAGTTTCAACGGAGAAGGTGGGGTTAATGATTTAATACATAGTTATTTTATGGGCTGTATACCTTAGCAGGTGAATAATGATATTTTTACTTATATTCTAAACGAAACGAAATGTTCGACCATTGTAAGAAAAACAAATGTCTGAAGAAAACAAAGAATATATAATATAACAATATATTACTTATATGTCACACTGGGTTATTTTTGTCTTATTTGTCAAGCAACTTTAACATTTTTTTAGTGTTTGTTTCAGATGGAAAACCAACTGGTATGGGAAACTCTTCAGTAAATATATGTATATAAATTGTCAAATGAGTGGTACATTAGCTTTAGAAATACAGTTCATGAGACAGTTGTTAAATACTGTTCACGAAACAGCTATAACATGCTAATCATGAGAAAGCTTCTGAAGTACCGTTAAAAAGAAACTTTGAGAAGTTGTTCATTAGAAAGCCATTAACTAGAATGCTGCTCTTGAGAAAGCTACTAAATTATTATTACTAGTATTAAAGGAAGATGTTAAAATACTGTTTATTGAAGAGCTATTGAGAGATAATAAGTTGCTACAGGGAACGTCACATTCATAAGACAATGCCTCTCGACACAGACCTCCGGGATAACAACAGTTCATAACACATAAGGCATTTGAGGAGGCACAAGGGTAAATACGTAAAGGAACAAAGGTGCAAGAAGTGGCCTGGCCGACCATAACTTAGGAGAATCAGAGAAGACAAACAGAGGGGGGTACTCTTTATGAGAATGTCATAAAAAACTTGTTCATTAAAAAGCTGTTGAAATACTATTCATGCGATAACTGTAGAGACACTGAACATCAGAAAGCCATAGCTATACTGCTCATGAGAAAACCATAGAGGTCCTGCTGACGAGGAAGATACTGAAATGCTATTTATGAGAAAATGTATTCATTGGCTTCTGTTTAAATAAAGGCAGCATACACAGCTCTTGTGGATCTTACAGTATTGTCAAGAGAACTAACAAAAACCCAAAAACCATTATCAAAATAAACTTGAACCAAGGACAAGAAATCATGAACCAACTGTGCTTTCTTGCACGTACTCTAAAAATGTATTTTTCAATATTATCTATCTCTACTTGGCAAAAACTTCCACCCTGTGTAGCTGCTTTTAAAGCTCGCAGTGCGTAAATCTCTGCAGCATCAATATCAGCACCTTCGTTTAAAACCGCGAGACAGATATACATTACCATAGTCCGCCTCAATTCCATACTGCCACTGTTTCGTTTAATTTCCTTTAAAACATATTCCGCTCTTTCTTTTTGGGATTTAGTCAATTTTCTGGCGTCACCTACTTCAAAATCTCCATTTATGCATAAAAGAGTCAACGCCATGAATAACAGCAAAATACGCTGCCATAGTTTCTGAACATCATCGCGTTCCTCCTGCAAACTCTGCAATGCCACTTCTCCCTCACTTAGCACCTTTTCAAGAAGCTCTTCACTTGGGTTCCTTGAGTATAGAACTCTGTATGTGTACTCAATGTCATGCAGGGCTAGAGTAACGGCAAAACAAGGTCCACAATTTTCACAGAGAATTTTTGCCTGAGCGATATGTACTTCTGCTTCACCCACATTCGCAGCATGTGCTTCAGTTATGGCCATTTTAGAATGATAGACAATCTCTAAGGTTGACTTATCTAGTCCATTTGCCTCTTGACTATAAACTCCTTCTAGTAGAGCTTTCCTATCATTTACATCTTTATATTGTTGTATTAATAAACCAAGGGCAGCAACCTTTCTTTCCATTGAAAATTCTTTTTTTACCAACATGTCCTCCTTTGACATAATTATTTTATTTTGTTTCTCTATTATGTCTACCAATCTTTGTCGAACATCACCTCCGAAAGTCTTGTTGTCAATGCAAGTTTTCATAGTTTTGTAGTAATCATGTGTTCGTTTGGAATGGGACATCTCTTTCTTTGGCAATTTCTTGTATAGCAAAGCAAACATCTTCTGTCGCATGGTAGCGGTCATGTCTTTGTACCCTTCTGATTCAATTAAGAAACAAAACTTTTCAAACGTTATTGTTCGCAGAATATCCATTACGAACTCATTAAAGTTTGATACAAGATCAGAGTATTTGTCAATAAGTTGTTGACGCGCATTTTTATTAATATATCCGAACTTATGCATAGCCACTATAATTCCCACTAAGTCTACATCTCTCTTCCTATAGTTAGCCATAACATTAACAACGCATTCAAATTCTTGTTTATTTCGTTGATATAGTGGATGAAACATAATCAATTCATCACCAATATGCATTTCCATTTGGATATCCATTCTATTATATGTGTCTTTTTCAAGGAATTGAAGCAATAGTTCGATGGTTTCTGTATCAAGAAAACAGGGAGTTCATTATGTCATGATTGAAATCACGTTTACTTCGAGAAGTGGAGTCAGGATTGACCCAACCGCAGCATAAGTCGACAAAGAAGGAATTGCTGGGTTAAAAAGTCTGAAAAATACAAAAAGATACTTTGAGGCTGGTGTTATACTGTACCCGACAATTATTTCAGTTCTGTGACTTAGATTAACGATGTTGCTATGTGTTTAATCCGATACCATCGTGCATTGCACCATCAGCATTTCCATGATTTCTTGAATACAAGGGGTCCAAATAGAATGTTGCTCAAACAAACAAATGCCTTCGAAATGGCATCTTATGTATAGTTATTTAAACAGTATTGATGAAACAATACATGCGGGTCTCAGATTTTACAATGTATTCGTAAAATTTCTAGATATTATGCTTTTGGGTCAACAATAGCGATTCATTGAAACAGAAGATCATGTAGATTTAGAGACCAGATACAGCTGGGCTGAATAAACTATAGTTTCTCTGGTCCTTTTGGTATTGTTTTCCCTAAATTGACATTTCTTCCGGTTAATTTTTGATAAGGTTTCCTAGCATTATTTGCTTTCACAACTCAAGTTTACTTATTAAACAATTACAATATTGATAATGTCATCTTCATCAAAACAATATTGATAATGTCATCTTTATCTGGTCATTTATGTTTAACACTAATCAGTAGAAGCACAATATTAAAACTATTTATATTACTCAATTTCTTTTATTTTTTTAACTTTATTTTTAACAGATAGCATCACACTTGTTTGGGCTACATCATAACTTATTAAGTGTTGACTTGAAGCAGTTCATTGAGGGAGCATTAACTGCTTCTTCTGGTAAATTATTCCAGATATCTATCACACTGAAGCTGTAAGAATTTAGCTCTTTTTTTTGAATGATTTCTTGTTATTGCTTTTAATGATTAGTTACTGACCGCTTAGTCAATTTATGTATATACTGAACAAATTTTCTAAACGTCCATGTAATAAAATACAAATTCAAGAACAATATTATATATGCCGACTTAACATTTGGTATTCTAGTACATGTATTATACATAGTACTCTTTCGACTTTCACAAAGAAAATACTTATTTATCGTCATGGTTGACCACGCGTGACTGTGAGTACAATTTTCAATTTTCGGCACGAGGATCACGTGTACTATGTAGTAAGCGGTAAATTTCATCGTCCAACACGAAAAACAGAAAAGATGCCGACAATGACCATATATTCGTTTTATTTTGAACAATTAAAACAATGACATAAGCAAAGCAATATTGAAGAAACTCGTATGCAAATGATTGCTTTAGTATACAGTTTAATGGCTCATCAGCAGTGTCTGTGATAGACTTATTAAAAGGCTGATGAATCTTGTTTAAAATCATATCATTTACTTTCTTGCGAACCACAGCGAGATCAAAGCAATCCAATGATATGTTAATTGTAGACTCAGTCTAATGAAAAATTGCCAATTCGCATAATACAAAGTTGAATTTTAGACTTTCATATTTGCAAGTTTCATATTCAGCATTGCTCGAGATCATGTCTGCTAGGTTTAATTCCGAAATGGTTTAAATATAACTCAAAAGTAAAGTACATCTTTTTTATTATACATGTGCCACTATAAGTTTTCAAAGGGACTCTATTTCAATTAACCTACCCAAGGTAAAAACAATTAAATCCAATCATCTACCACTTTCATCCCATGGACAGCTCGTAGCATGTTAGCAGGGAAACTAAAGTGTATGAATCCATCGATTTCAAAGGTTTCATGCGTCGTAACTTAGGAAAAGAATACAAGATGCAACAAATAATCTATCATATTTTGTGCATTTTGAATTATCTGTTTCTTAACTTTAACATAAATATAAAAACAATGCAATAAAAAAACAATTACCCCAGTTACACATTACCTTCATGTCCATAGAAATAATTTAATTAGGGGTTTTCAATGTTTGAAACGTAGTGAGAATAAGACTCTGGTCCAATATTACGCCTCGTAAATTAGAACAAATTGTCCTGTAGATTAGACCCACGTGTCAGTGTGGAGTATATGAAGTCAAATTTATTAAAACATCAGTATGATAAAGAAAATACATATGCGAATGTATGTACGTAAGTTCAATTGTCAAAAGCATATATATGAGTGACTTAATGTCAACTTTAACTAAATTTCAAAGAAGAACATTCTTACAGCCAATAATGGCGTATTAATTGCCGTATATTTCAGTTAGTTTTGGGGCGGTCAAGCAAACGACTTAAAATCATCAGTTTGAATATATCCCATTCGAGATTTTAAATTACTTTACGTAATTATGATGTTTTTTAAGTATATCCAACTAAAATCTTCCTTGTCCCGTAAATTATAATGAGCTTATCGATATTTTCAAAGTTCCATGAAATGTATTAGATCTTCTAGGATGGGAAGTATTCGCCAAGTTATCTGTGTTGCTGTTGCAAGACCGACCTCACAAAGAACTTTTCCTACTTCGATCAAAATTTGATAAACCTTCTGCGGTCTCATGAATTTGAATTAACTCATTTTCCACGCTAATTTACATGCATGAATTCATTTATTCAATTTTAAACATTTGTCCAATAAGTCTTGTACAACCCCTATAAAATCAGGTACTTTAATTTTGCTTACACCATTTTCATTTCTTTTTATTTATTCCATTTGTTACGAGTCTTCGTTTCTTTCATTCATTAAGGAAACGCTATCACCATTTCTTGATTCTATATCCTTAAAGTTACTCCGTCCCTTCTACATCTGGACTTCTTGTCTTACCGTCTTCTCATAACATTTATGTACCAATATGTTATCTTTGTCTTCAACAAACGCATGAACAGATATTATGTACAAGTATTTTATTCGTTGAGGCTTATGTTTGGCCATCCTGAGATAACAATACGCGTATACATATATTTGAATATGTTGACTTCGTGCATATATACACCTTACTTAATGTAATAGTGTTCTAATTTTCAACTATTCAATACAAAAATGTTGAATTACATGTTTAATATTTTTTATTAATGTGAAAGCCTTTCAATCTGGTGCGATACATTTAATCAAAGCAGAAAAAACAGGGGAAAATCATTCCTTAATTACGGGACAAATGAATTCGAATCTACGGGACGCTCAGATAAACGTAAGTGCAGTCATATAAATACTTACTGATAAATTTGTTTTGCTATTTTTTATTTCAATGTTCGTATGTTAACACGAATAAAACAATTTCATCATTTTCCAGTGTAAGACAACACACAATTTGCAACTATTGAGACGCATGGAAAATTAATAAATTCCAATTAAAATGAACTTTCATTGGCGTTTCTTGCCATTAAGATAGATTGAAACATAAAATAAATTGTCTTCATGTATATATTTACCTCTTAAGAATATGTTTCTCACACCTTTGGACATAAAAAACTTACATTCACCATATTATTTGCACTAAGTCGAACTATCTTATTGTTTCTATTCTATGGCACATTTGTTCTAATCTTCGAGCCAAACATTTGACGTGGAAACACCAAGATATATACAAATTTCTAGAATGTATTTTAATTGAATATTTATCAGCAATAAATGAAACGCAAATTCATGCAAAGAATCCAATGTCAGTCATTCTTTTGCTTCTAGAACGCACGTATAAATACTCACCTAGTTTGTGCAATTTTGCAGACCGCAACTTTTAGAAATTATGACGGTTTGTGTAGAAATTTGACCCTCTGTCGTGCCATGAACAAAGAAAGGGGTCTCAATAAGCAAAATGGAGCGAATAAACCGATAGAATGATGAGACTACACAAGGTTTTGTCCCGTAAATTAGGCCTCGTAGATTAGAAAATCAAACAAAAAAATAAATAAAAAAACATCGACGTGATACTACTGCGAACTGGAACGTTCCAAATTTATTGTAAGTATATACTTCTATATCAGGTCTACAATCTGCGACCAATATCATTTCTCTATGTTGCGCCATTAACTTTTCATTCTTAATTAAGTAAAGGACTCGTAGATTAGAAAGCTAAATATCCCTTTTCAATTCTTAGCGCTTAAACGTTTTTTCATTTTTTGTCAAAGTATTTTTTATATGGATACATGATATATAATGAACACACAAGAGGTAAAATCACTCGCATTTTCTAATATTTGTATAGTTATAAGTGCATTTAATGTTTGGACTCGTAGATTAGTACAAGTTTGGCGACAGTACATCCATCAGTGATATAAGCCAAAGCCATGAAGTAAAGAAGGATTTCATTTTCTTAACCGAAAAAATGGCCGAAAAGGTTAAAATTTAAGCATTCATTATACCATATTTCGGTCTACTGTACTCTAGATGCACGTTATAAATCAGAAAAACTTCTTGACGACGTAGGGTTTTCAGTGACCCTCGATGGTTCCATGTGTCATATTTTTGTGTCGAAACCAAAATTTGTTCAGCAAATTGTATCTAAATATTACCAATGGCCTATACATTTAACATAAGCAACTATTTTAGATTGTATGGGCTTTATAAGACAACCGCGACGTCACAATTGTCGGCGACATCAATTGGCAAGTTTTCGTAAGACTGAGTCATGTAACTTCTTTTTTTTATTGAAACGTTACAATCTCACTTTAATAAGTACACCATCTCAATAAGAAGACTACCTCAATAAGAAGACTACCTCAATAAGAAGACCACCGCAATATCACGAACACAATTTTCCAGTCCATTCTGATTATTTTGCTCTGTATTCAATCTTAATATTAAGACCACTTCAGTAAGAAGACCAGTTTCCAGGAGTCCCAACAGTGGTATTTTTATTGAGGTTTTACTGCATGTACAATATTTGATGTTACATATTATGTTATACTTAAACGTTTTATAAACATATTATATCGAAACCCAGCGGAAGATTGTGCGACAAAATACTTGTAAACAATTTACTCACTGTGTTAAAATCGTCAACAACAAACAACATAATCTAACAATAAACAATCCTCTGGTTAAACCACAGTACTACAAACTATTAAAATCTCCGCTTTAATAATTTTATGATTTTGTAAATATGATTATGAATCAACTTTAAGACTGATCGATGTTTTTAAGGTCACGCTGTATTGCAGTATTTTCGCGGAATGAACGCAATTTGTCAAGACCAGTAGCTGGGACATTGAGTGTTGGTGGGAAATAAAGGGGAATTCCCATTCAATTTCCCATTGGCCAAAGCAGTGATTAAATGTCTTGTGGTTGTCGTATTGAAGTGGGTGGGTGCGCTTGTAAAAGTATCCTATTAAAAGGTTTATGTTTGTCTTAATGTAACAATAAAAGCAGCATGTCGCCAAATTCCACTTAGAAATCCATTTAAGCGCACTGGAAAAAAGGCATTCCACGTTGCTTTCATTTCAAAGCCATTTATTGTATCATGCTTATGTCACTTTTTAATTGTTATGTTAACAACTATATGTTTATATTTATTAAAGTCTCATCTTTGTACAAGCATAAAATATACATATACAATAGAGAACATAAAACACATGGCACAAAGCCATTCAAATAAGAATTATAAGATACTTTACAAGCATATATGCATCGACATATATGTTTTGTAAGCAGCAAATATAAAACGATGACTTGTGTATTCAATATTTTTCAGCGAATGCAAATTCTGGCATTTAAGCAAATGTGTCATGTTCCCATTTGAATATTTGTGAAAAACATATGTAGTTACGCTTTATATATGTCTCTTTGTGATTTAGAGGTGTTTGTTGCCTTTGTATGTGGTATGTATTGTTTAACGTCTTCGTTCACTTCAAACTCCGTACAATGAGTTTCCAGTTTTTGTTTGCCATGTTGTTCTTTTTTGTATTGATTGCGTATTCCGTTTAAAGTTTCCTTCTTTGCGCGACTCTATTTTTAGCAATGAATCAAGCGTAGTCATAGGTCTGGTGGAAAGAGAGCCATAATGTTCACACACCGAAGTTGTACCTATGAAATGGAAAGCCTGCAGCGCACTTAATTTTATATAGTCCGTGCTGATAGACAAGACTACGTACGTCGTCGTGCGTCAGTCGTGCGTTGATGTGCGTCGTCGTATCTACATGACGTACAACGACGCACGACTGGCGCACGACGCCGCAAATCAACGAACGACTGACGCACGACGACGTACGTCAACGCACGACAGTTGCTTCACAGATTGTCCTACGACTATCTTTTCCCAGGTCATGCGTCGTCGCAGGACCAACGCTAGACTCTCTCCCACTGCTACTTCTGTCGTGGCAAGTCCTACGACTACTTGAAAAACTGTCTAAAGCCGAGGAGTCCTACGACTGAAAAGTCATACGTCTCAGGATGGTGATTGTAGGATAAGTGTGAGCTCAGCTGAACACTTAAAATTTGTTTTAATCCCAAGGGGTGTTTTACCACTGAAGTAGTGCTCTCAAATGCATTAATACCATCCCTTATGTCTTTTCTCATGGGCGTTGTATACCCTATATATATTTTTCTCATGTCTAAAATGTGTAAGTTTTATTATCATTTATTTATTCAATTTGCTAAAAGAGAGATAATACGTAGCTACAGGAAACGCCACATTCATAAGACAGTGCCTCCCAACGCAGACTTCCGGGAAAACAACAATCCACAAAACACAAGGCACTTAAGGAGGTGTAAAGGTACATATGTTAAGGAACAGAGGCACAAGGAATTGCCTGGCAGACCATAAGGAATAACTAGGAGAATCAAAGTGGACAGTGAAGGAGGGGGAGGGGGAATTAATGGATGGAAAAGATCACAGTACAAGTCAAGACAGTTGGCAGCAATAGGCTTAAACTGGGCAGGAAATAACATGAACACTATATAAAGTGACAGAATTGCACATGGGAAAGGGAAATATAAAACACATTCAAAACACAAACAGAAACAATAACCATACAGCGAATTACAGTGGAACTGTCAGTAAAACACTGGGGGTGTATAGCACCTAACCTTACACTTAAATTTCACAGGGGAAAGAGAAATATAAAACACATTCAAAACACAAACAGAAACAATAACCATACAACGAATTACAGTGGAACTGTCAGTAAAAAACACTGGGGGTGTATAGCACATAACCTTACACTTAAATTTCACATATAGATACTAACACTTATCTTACCATCTACACATAAAACGAACAGTGTAAATAGGAAAGCCTAGACAACTTCCTTACATACCAGACTACGAACACAGGATCTAAGGCATCTAGAGCATAGATGTATTAAACATTAGATCAGTGAAGTCAGTCAACAATGATTGTCTACTTGAATGCTTATCAGAATACACCAAAGAGAAGTCGCTATGGACACGACAGGGTGGAGAAATTACAACACCAGACGGCCTCTTTATGTTTGCGGTTTTGGGAGGGAGCGTCATATAGCGCCATTAAAGCCAGGTAGTATTAAACCTGTCCCTATTTCAATGGCTCAAATCGTGATGACAAAGGTTTCGTAAAGGGGCCGCCCATCAAGCATGCACTATTTGCCGCATGGAAGGATCTTTACTACTTTAGTAAACTTGCTTTTAGATGGTCTGCACTCAAAGCGGTTGGGAGTATTGTAACAAATATTCGCGATGGCGTATGTCCTTGTTCTTTATAAAGGGAGACCACTATGAAAGAGATTGATCTTAACTTACCTAATTTCATACGCAGTGGTCTCGCTTTCAAGTCTATTATAATGTTACTGTCTGTCTATACACGTCACGGATTGTTGTGTACATAATATTGTTGAAGGTATTTAGAAATTGATAACCGACTGATAATCAATGACTGGCTTAGCTAAGCGGATACTTCGTTCTTCAGTGTTTATACAGAGGATCATCACTGTGGGTTCGAGCCCATGATCCGCTGGCGCCATCCAGTCGCAATTTTTTTTCTTGAAAAACATTAATTTGGAATTACTTTTCATCGATATCACACTTAAGTTTAAACATCGAAGCCCATTGGGTATAATTAATAGGCTTTTTAAACCGCAAGGTTAATTAACGTTATCCACGTTTATTTTGCACTCAAATCAGGACAGTATATGTGTGTTCCAGATCCACATAAAAGAAATACTAGTATAATAATTCTAAATTAACCGTATGGCCTGGTAGATATTACAATACATTCATACATTTTAACTGAAGACACTGATTAATCTTGGGATCATTGTATTTAAGATTTATTTTACAGAAAAAGTCTTTGATAACAAGAAATAAGGATTGTGACGATTTTATTGCAACAAAACCAAGGCCCTGTTTTTTGCATTGCCCATTTGATCATGTTTTTTTTATTTTTCAAAACTATGAAATGTTAGACTGGAATAAAGCAAAACAGAATGGGCAGATACAATTGTCACATTCTGTATTTTATTATTGTTATAAATAAATACTAAATAACTAGCATTATAGGAAATAGCTCCTCCGACTTCTTGATGGTGATTAGCATGACACCACAGTCAGTCAGGGGTTCCATTTGACGTAGGAGTTGACCCTTTACCCCTGGAATCATAGATATTTGGCTATGAAATCTTCGCCATATTTCCAGATCTCCGTAACTCAATTTTTGGCGGTTTTGAGTATTTGGTATCGTTGAAACCGTCTTTCCAAGCTCTTTCAATATGTACTACCTATACTGTTCTGGAATGCACATAACTTAAATACAATGCAATTCCATAACCCCGTATGTAACAATTATCTCAAGAGGATAAAACTTTAAAGTTGTTTTTCTCAAAAAGACGAAAATCAAGTTATAGGGTTCTGGAAACAATGCGACGAAATGGTAAAATGCGATCAGTAAGTATCAAAATTACCAATGGGACCCCCTAATGAAATGTATCAATGCTATCAAGTGTGTCATTGAATTCAGCCAGGACCCGGGAAAAACATCGACGATCGCTACAGTATTATACACCCTATTTAGACACTAGAAAATGACATTACTTTTCCTTCACTTCATTGAAGTTTATATGACGTGTAATAACCATTATTATATACAGGTAATTTATAACTAAATTATCCATAGTTGTTTTTGATGGTCGGCTGACCATTCCTTGCATACACATACAACTTAATCTCTCTTTTATAAGTTGTTGATAATTATATAATATGCAGAATTAGTAATTTCAAGTTTGGAGACCAAACTTTTGTAGCAGGGAGGAATTATTATGCAGTGAAAATTTAGACTTTTCTCTTACCATAAATTTTAATTATTTTGTATAGTTTGACATTAGCTTTGACTGCGAAGCTATTGTTCTGTTATTAAACCTCATTTCTAAAATCTTTGATAACATATTTCCTCTGATTAATTGTCATCACACATCTATTATTATATCTGACCTGTTAATTTATTATCAAAGCCCTTAAGGTCACATATCTATTGTTATATCTGAAATGTTTATTTATCACCAAAGCCCTTAAGGTCTGGCTTCCTAATTATCTTTGTTTTAGGTGTGTATAAATACATTTAACTTTATATGCTAGATAGAAAAAAGAATTCATTCAAAGGAGTACCTTTATTTTACATTTAACTGGAGTACCAGAAATTTCATTTAGGTTATTTTATTTTAATATTCACTGGAGTACCAGCTTGATATTCATATTGGAAAACCATAACTTTAGATTAATATTTATAACCTTATATGACTGGATTTCCAGACATTGTTTAAGTGTGCGAATAAAAAGTAAAACAAATAGAAGGACTTTTTGGATCTTTGCCAACGTTCACTATAATCTACAAGTACACAGAAAATCTACAGAAACTACTTCATAAAAACACTAAAACAAATCCCTTTTATCTTGCGATAAATTGTTCATGAACGTGTCATCAAATCTGCAATAAACCTTTTACTGGGCGACACATACCCGGGCTCAATAAAATATAATTGATAGGTAGATACAATATTTAGTTATGAGTTTCTTACGTATCGATAAACAAACGTTACTAAGTGTTTATTTACTTAAGCGGTAATTGGTATTTATATCATTCACAACTGCTCTATGTTCGCTTTTACAGATAAACCTTCACATTAGTCAGATTGTCACTGTAAAATAAGTCATTATCTTTAGTTCATATGTTAAACGAGAGGGCCTTATCGTGGCGAGTTTATCGTGTTCCAAAGCAATTATTTACGGACGCACGGACGATGGACACCGCGCTATCGCATAACCTCTTCTGACATTTGGCCTGTAGAGCTTAAAAAGGACGTTTTATACTCAAACATATAATATTCACACCTTAAACATGTAAACAGTTACAAAACGATAACCATGATTGTTATTTCAAATGTATGTTGGATCTTTGCCATAGCTAAGTACAGCAATGTTTAATTATATCTGTTTAATCTATGACTGGAACAATTGAACCATATCTGTTAAAGACTGTTTAAAATTTCGTCATAATGTCCTGAAATATAATTGTAGCGATGATCTCTTTTGATCAGTTTATTCTTATCTATTGTATAATAATACATTTAAGGTACAATACATAGAAACTGTGACATACATATTATAAAAAATGATAATACTGATAATAATCCATGTAAATCAATAAAAATAAGTTATGAAAATAAATATTAAATAAGTCGCCATATATCACTCCTATGTCACACAAGGTTCTTTTTGTCTTATTTGTCAAGCAACTTAAACAGTTTTCTAGTGTTTGTTTCAGATGAAAAAAACAAATGGCATGGGAAACTCTTCAGTAAATGTATGTCATGATATAAATTGTCAAAGATGTGATACATTAGCTCTAGAATAATTTCACGAAAGAGCTATAAAATGCTAATCATGAGAAGGCTCCTGAAGTACCGTTCAAAAGAAACGTTGAACATTTGTTCAGAAAAATGCCATTAAAATAGTGTTTATGAGGAGGCTACTCAAATACTGTTCAAAAGAAATGTTAAAATATTCTACATTTAAAAACGTTAAAATACTGCTCATTAGAAGTTGTTGAAATACTGCCCATGAGACAGCTACTAAAGTACTGTTTACAAGAAATGTCGAAATATTGTTCATAAAAAACCGTTAAAATACTGCTCATTAGAAAACCTGATAAGTACTCTCCACAAGGAACATATTGTTCAAGAGTAAGCCGTCAAAGTTTTGTTCGTAAGAAACCCATTAAATAAGGTTAATGAAAAAGTCGTAGACACCACTAAATACAAAATGTACTGTGCAAAGTTATTCAAAAGAAAGACTTTCAAATACTATTAATTGGATAGCAATTGAGATACGCTTCATGGCGCTTCATAAGAAAGCCATGAAAACATGTTCATTAGAAAGCTGTTGAAATACTGTTCATGAGATAACTGTAGAGACACTATACATCAGAAAGCCATAGCCATACTGATCATGAGAATATCATAAAGGTCATGTTCACAAGAAAGACACTGACATGATATTCATGAGAAAATGTGCTACATAGCTCCTGATTAAATAAAGCCCAACATACACAGCTCTTGTGGAACATATAGTACTACCAAGAGAACTAACAAAAAACCCAAAACCAGTATCATAATAAACTTAAACCACGGACAAGAAAACATGAACCAACAGTTCTTTTTTGCACTTACTCTTGAAAGATATTTTTCAATATTATCTGTCTCTACTTGGCGAAAACTTCCACCCTGTTTAGCTGCTTCTAAAGATTTCTTCGCGTAAATCTCTGCAGCATCAATATCAGCACATTCGTTTAAAACTGCGAAACAGATACACATTACCATAGTCCGCCTCAATTCCATACTGTCACTGTTTCGTTTAATTTCCTTTAAAACATATTCCGCTCTTTCTTTTTGGGATTTAGTCAATTTTCTGGCGTCACCGACTTCAAAATCTCCATTTATGCATAAAAGAGTCAACGCCATGAATAACAGCACAATACGCTGCCATAGTTTCTGAACATCATCGCGTTCCTCCTGCAAACTCTGCAATGCCACTTCTCCCTCACTTAGCACCTTTTCAAGAAGTTCTTCACTTGGGTTTTTTGAGTATAGAACTCTGTATGTGTACTCAATGTCATGCAGAGCTGAAGTAACGGCAAAACATGGTCCACAATTTTCACAGAGAATTTTTGCCTGAACGATATGTGCTTCTGCCTCATCCACATTTCCAGCTTGTGCTTCAGTCATGGCCATTTTAGAATGATAGACAATCTCTAAGGTTGACTTATCTAGTCCATTTGCCTCTTGACTATAAACTCCTTTAAGGATAGCTTTCCTTTCATTTACATCTTTATGTTGTTGTATTAATAAAACAAGGGCAGCAGCCTTTTTTTCCATTGCAAATTCTTTATTTACCAACATTATATCATCCTCTGACATAATTTTGTTATTTTGTCTCTCTATAAAGTCTAACAATCTTTGTCGAACATCAACTCCGAATTTCTTGTTGTCAATGTAACTTTTAATTTTTTTGTAGTAATCATGTGTCCGTTTGGAATGGGCCATCTCTTTCTTTGGCAATTTCTTGTATAGTAACACAAACATCTTCTGTCGCATGGTAGCGGTCATATCTTTGTACCCTTCTGATTCAATTAAGAAACAAAACTTTTCAAACGTTATTGTTCGCAGAATATCCATTACGAACTCATTAAAGTTTGGTACAAGATCAGAGTATTTGTCAATAAGTTGTTGACGCGCATTTTTATTAATATATCCGAATTTATGCATAGCCACTATAATTCCCACTAAGTCTACATCTCTCTTTCTATAGTTAGCCATAACATCAACAACGCATTCAAATTCTTGTTTATTTCGTTGATATAGAGGATGAAACATAATCAATTCATCACCAATATGCATTTCCATTTGGATATCCATTCTTTATTTGTGTCTTTTGTCAAGGTATTGCAGTAATAGTTCAATGATTTCTGTATGTCGTGATTGAAATCACGTTCACGTTTACTTCGAGAATTGGAGTCAGGATTGACCCAACCGCAGTATAAGTCGAGAAGGAGTGCATTTCTGGGTTAAAAAGTCTGAAAAATAAAACAAAATAGTTTGAGGTTGGGATTTTACTGTACCCAACAATTATTTCAGTTCTTTGACTTAGATTAACGAAGATGCTATGCATTTAATCCGATACCATCGTGCGTTGCACTTGTCATAACTGAGCTTAAAAGACAATATCTACATAGACCGAGAAAGCCAATATTTCTATTCAACATATCAAAAGATAAAATGCAAACCTGAGAACTTTTGAACAATTCCTAACTTATTGTCCAATATGATAATCACGTCACGTGCAATATGAAACTTCATGGTATTCCAATTGTCCACATATTATACTGAGCAAAACATCTGAATATCTAGCTTGGAATTTCCATCATTTCTTGAATGCAAAGGGTCCAAATAAAATGTAGCTCAAACAAACAAAAGCCTTCGAAATGGCATTTTGTATTTAAATTTATCTAAACAGTAGGCTTACAGTAAAACCTCACTTAAAGACCATCTCAAAAATAAGACCACCTCAAAATTATGACCGCATTTTTAAAGTCAATTTTCACTGTTTTATTCTTTATTCAACCTTAAGACCACCTCAGTATTAAGACCAGTTTTCAAGGGCCCAAATGGTGATCGTATTATTGAGGTTTTACTGTATTGAATGTCTTTTACAATGTATGCTTAAAATTTCTGGATCTTTTGTTTTTAGCGAATCATTAGAACCCCAATTACCACATTATTCGTCATATATTGCAAACACACGCACGTGTTTGGGTCACATGCTAATATGTTACGAAGTTGGCAAATTTATTTGAAGACAAAGCAAGAAAATTAGTTCACGCTATCAAATCAACTAATGCGCCATATATGGATATATTGCATCATTTGTTTTGCTCAGTATATAAATACAAATGTAACGCACGTAGGGTGAAATATAGTAAAATCTCACTTAAAGACCACCTCAATAAGAACACTACCTCAATAAAAAGACCACCGCAATATTCCGAACACAATTTTCAAGTCCATTTTAACCTTAATATTAAGACCACCTCAGTAAGAAGACCAAATTACAGGTGACACAATGGTGGTCTTATTATTGTGGTTTTAGTGTACGTACAATATTTGCTGTAACATATTATGATAAAGT
Organism: Mactromeris polynyma; assembly: GCA_032209605.1. NCBI lineage: Eukaryota > Metazoa > Mollusca > Bivalvia > Venerida > Mactridae > Mactromeris > Mactromeris polynyma. The sequence continues at coordinate 8,480,278 of JASFXZ010000011.1, read as the reverse complement.
TAGATGTATTAAGTTTTATGAAAACACATTATATCTAAGCCCAGCGTAAGATTGTGCAATAAACTACTTGTAAACAATTTACTTACTGTGTTAAAATCGTCTGCACTAAACTATTTTTAAATATCCGCTTTAACCCTTCAATGGTTTTGTAAATATAATTATAAATCAACTTTAACCAACTGATCGATGTTCTTTTTAGTTCTCGCTGTATTGCAGTATATTCGCAGAATAATGACCAGTTGCTGGGACATGAGTTTTGATGGGAAATAACGGGGAATCCCCATTCAATTTTCCATTTGGCACAGTGATTAAATGTCACGTGATTGCCGTATTGAAGTGGGTGTGTGTGCCTGTAAAAGAATTCTATTCAAAGCGTACTGGGAATTGAATTTCAATCGGTTGAGTTCGTATTACTTCGAGCTAGTATTTTCCGTAAATTTCTGCAAAGCAGTCAACCGAAAATTGAATATTTTGGTCATGAAGTAAACGATACAAGCGTATAGGAAATGGATTGCCTAGTGTTTTTTTACACATATACAATGATTATTCGGAAACGACGATACATGCATTATATGTTGATTATCTATGTGTTGCATGATGTCTTGGTGTCGCTATCACAAAATTATCGTATTCGTTGCATCAAACGTTGATAAACACCGTGTACCGTGTACCGTGTATTTCAAAGGGTGATCAGACTGTAATAAGCTCAAGGTAGCGTATATTTATCATTGAATCTTTTAAAAACAACAACACGTACGTTCGAATACTGCGCTTACCTAACCAGTCACTGATAATGCATGTTGTTGCACTAGGCTATCAACAGCTACATTGCACCATACAATTTGCGCATGTCGTTTTGCAAAGGCCAGTTCATACGTAGACTTATCTATACTGAAAGGGCAACAGAAACTACAATATTCAGCTACCGGACAAACGTAAAATTAAGAAACTTGATCAGACGACTATCTTGGTTGAGTGTACACACTACCAAGTGTCAATCAAAGCACTGCAAGTGCTGTTTGGAACGATGGTTTTAGTGAGAGGAATATTCCGCTATTGATTCAAAATAAAATCTTAAAGTATTAAAACGCATGAATCAGGTACATGTAATTCAAAAACAGTTTATATATATCATATTGTCTATCTTTTATTGGTATCCTGGTTTTAATTTTGTGATTGGTTGGACAATAACTGTGCAGTAACGCAAACATTTTTCAGATGGTAAACTTTAAATGATATATTTACATAGATATATAGTTCCTCTTAAGGAAAATTAATTTCAATAACCGACTCCTACTCTGTCTTACTTGTGGTGGATACTAAGTTATAGACAGACACCTGACAACACTACGCTAAAGATTGACCGTTCCGAGGCAAGATTCAATTTGTTTTAGGGAACATTCTATGTTATTTAAAGAGGAGATAAAAAGCGTCATAACACGTGAACACAATGATGTGACTTGGTACACTGACATTGTGTCCGTCGTTCCCTCATCGCGCACATTGTATGACTTGGGCAGCAGACACATGCCGTCAGAATATTTACAGTGCAGTGAAGAAGGGTCTTTTTCACAGAAGAGTCTCGGTTCACACTATTTTTCGCACCAGACGGTCGATGTTGTGGATACTGGCTTCGTGGAAAACGCTTTGCTATCGCTTTCCTCCCTGAGAGAGATAGGCTTGGGTGGATCAGTAATGGCCTTGGGAGGAATCTCTCGTGGGGTAACATCAGTGTTGGTTGTTATAGCAGGTACTTTAACAGCAGTTCGATTCAGGGATGAAATCCTCCACATTGTCGTAGTCCGCTTCGTACAACAACGCCGCCTGATTGTTCCAGCACGACATTACTGGCCCCTTGTTGCCTGAGTTTGCCAAAAAAAACTTTGACCACTGGACTTACCGCCATACAGTCAAGATTAACTCCGATTGTACATTTATGGGATGGGATTGACTGGAGGGTTCGGCTGTGTCAGAATCTCTCCATTAGTCATGACCAGTTAAGTTCTTATTGGAAGAAAGGGACGATATTCCAATGAGGAGGACTAATGCACTGATGAACTCCATGCACAGGAAAATCAGACCTGTAACAGCAGCACGAGGATGGGTATAGCGGATAATGAGGATATTTCATTTCCTGATATTGGGGAATTACCTTCCAATTCACTTCTATTATTTGTACTAATGAGTTATTGGTCAGAAACTTGATTTTTTTGGAGTTTACTCAATTAGGATGATTCTTCATATAAAATATTGTAGTTAAAATCTGCAACATTGATTTAAATCAACAAAAACATTTACCCTGCATTGCTTTATCCTTTCAGTATTTGGTATACGAGTACAGCTAGTGTATATATACTGTCAGTTATATGCTTATTTTACATTTCTCAATATGCATCAACCTCAAAATCCCAATTTAAATAATTTTAGAAACATTAAACCAGTATTTATGCTTCATTGTAACTTCAACCTGATGTATGGTGTGTTTATAGAGGACATAGATACACTTGTGTACAGTAAGTCCTCAAGAATGCGACCACCCTCGGGTCCCCAAAATCTGATCTTAATATTGAGGTGGACTTAATATTGAGGTTGAATAAAGAGCAAAATAGTGAAAATGGACTTGAAAGTTGTGTTCTTAATTTTGAGGTGGTCTTATTATTAAGGTGGTCTTTAAATGAGGTGTTACTGTAATGCGTTTTGGTAACAGAATACCATATTTGAATCTACGGCCTATGTAATTAAACATGTAGTTAGATGATATCTTGATAAATAAAACATAATTATTATCAATATTATTACTATTATTATTACATTTGTATTAGTGTTATAGAACCTGCCGCCGAGGTGTTACTGTTGTTTTTTTAAATATACGCATGTATGTGCTTTAATGCGTTTTTACTTTCATTTTCAGATATTTTTCAAGCCCCCATTATTACCCTGACACCACACTTATGTCACCGGATTACAAAGATCGAAGCAGACGATATCATATTCTACACAGGTGTGCAGATAAGTGCGCAAATACGTAGTTTCCATGAACACGTAATATTACGCCGGTGTTTATTTATAAATCTAAATCTTACGTCAACTGTTTTGGTATAAATTAAAGTTAATATAGATAAAGGGCTTAATATGAAAAGTGACACCATTTGCTTTAAGTGTACACATACACGAGGGTCCTACAGTTGCAACAGATGTCTTAATACAATACTTATTACCGAGGTATTGCAGTTATCCATTCACACGTATCTATGTTCCTCACATTTGTTCAGCTACCCAACAGCCAAAGTTGATTCGTCAACCCTGAATGACATGGAGACATGCCTTTGACAAATTTCCATCAAACCTCAATTTGTGTCATGGGCTCAGCTGTCATCATAACTTTTGTTGACAACCCACAATCAAAATGCATGAAAACAATCGAACAGCCTTTTACGGAGAATGTGAATTTCGACGCATGACCCCTGATCCGAAAGCCCGATTGTTTCGAATCCTGCCGCCGCCTAGGGCGAGATTGGACCGCGGACTTCACAATACCTAAATTAGACACGAGTGCTGGTAAGGATATGACTATAGGTCTATGTCATCGCGATTATGTACAGCCAGTACAAACAGATATACAGTTAATTGTATACAGTAAAGCCTCACCTAAAGACCAACTAAATAATAAGACAACATCAGAATCAAGAACACGATTTTCAAGTCCATGTTCACTCTTTATACAACCTCGATATTGAGACCACCTCAATATTAAGACCAGTTTTCAAGGGTCCCAATGGTGGTCTTATGATTGAGATGTTACTGTATATGAACCTGGCAAACTCTGTTTCTATAAGAGGTAAAGAAAATTTGTAAGTTTACATTCCATCAAAATTTAATTTATCGGTCGACAAAGAGCACAAGAATTTCATCAGCATCAATGGAAATCACTGAATATTAATATTTCAAACATAACCATAACAATCTTTTCAGAAACATAAAACAATGAGTAGGGTCATAATTAAAAAAAAAATTGTTAGACATAGACCCTAATGAAAATGGCTCCGATACAAATTGGGGGATCTAGCCCTACTACCCATGAAAATGGCCCCTACTCAAATTTTATGAAGGGTCCTATTGGGAATTTTAGCAAAATATAAATATTAATAGTATGACCATAAAAATATTAGATAGAAAGTTAATTACATACCCACCTAAAATCTGGTTGGTAGGGTTAAATAGTATACCAAACAATTCAAACACAGCCCTAAAATTCCGACTCAAAAGAACCTCATTTGTAGTAAGGGGCTTTTTCCAACCATAGGTAGAGTGATGCCAAATTTCCACTTGTAGGTAGAGTGATGCCAAATTTCCACTTGTAGGTAGAGTGATGCCAAATTTCCACTTGTAGGTAGAGTGATGCCAAATTTCCAACTGTATGTAGAGTGATGCCAAATTTCCACTTGTAGGTAGAGTGATGCCAAATTTCCAACTGTAGGTAGAGTGATGCCGAATTTCCACTTGTAGGTAGAGTGATGCCAAATTTCCAACTGCAGGAAGAGTGATGCCAAATTTCCAACTGTATGTAGAGTGATGCCAAATTTCCAACTGTAGGTAGAGTGATGCCAAATTTCCAACTGTAGGTATAGAGTGATGTCAAATTTCCAACTGTAGATAGAGTGATGCCAAATTTCCAACCATACGTAGAGTGATGCCAAATTTCCAACCATACGTAGAGTGATGCCAAATTTCCAACCATACGTAGAGTGATGCCAAATTTCCAACCATACGTAGAGTGATGCCAAATTTCCAACCATACGTAGAGTGATGCCAAATTTCCAACCATTGATACCACGTACAAAAACAATTCATGCTTTATTACAGAATCGATCTTGAACAAAACTTTACTTACACGCAAGTAAACTACAGTGCAACTTATCCAAAGCGGCCTTCTGATGAGCAACAACCTCTTTTTAGCAACTAAACCATTTTTCCTGAGGTCAGAATTGATCATTAATTTAACATCTCTATAGCAGCAACAACATCAGTACAACATACACATTTGCGTCTTCCGAAGTTGTTGCATTGTGCAATTAACACTGCATTTACAGACACTTGAATGAAAACACAAAGCATAAACTAGATCCGCTTTCTACAGGAAATCAACAATTGAAGTGCTTGACAATAGACATTTACAAGTGTACAACATTCTCTAATCAGTGCATTTATGAGATGAAAGTAATTTCAAATCTGGCTTACATATAATTATGAGCCGGTGAGCTCAGTTGGTCGAACACTGGGCTGTCACAACCCTGATTTGTTACATTATGGAGCTAGGAAGTAAGGCTCGATCCCGTTATGTTAACCATATGGGCATTGGATCGGCGATTAATGAGCTACATGCTATACCATTGCTGTCACGCCACAAAAACCATTAATGCAAGGGAGATTAATCCTTCAATTGCATACATGGTACTATATGCAGTTGTCTCCCTTTAAAGTACATCAACATTTAAACGCATTGCATTAATAAGTTTACAAACAGGACAATTATACGCGTATATTCCTGCAGTAAATAAGCAACGTCAAATTTGTGTCAAATTTTCAAAAAATCATAAACATTTTGCATGAATACATCTGTCACAGAAATCGGAAATAATTTAAATATATTTTTTAATTACGTTGAAACTTGGAATTAATATGTCGAAAGTATGCATGCATGTAGTAAACGTTTTAACAACTGACATAAAAAGTGTGTAATTGTTTATACCTAAGATACATGGAGTTCAATTGGTATGTGAATGAATCCCTATGAATCTGAAACCATTGTCTTAAAACAAATACAAATGAATGATCAATCCATTCTTCTTGAGTTGTGAGTTTTCTCGAAGGACATCTCTATGTTACTCTTCCAGTATAGGTAGATTATCGTAATAAACTCCACGCCATTAAAACGCGACAAAAAAAATTGTCTGCGTCAACACGATGTCATTATAAAGAAACAATAATATTTTAATTCTCAAACATGATTTCTTAAACTGAATCAATTATAAAATATGAATACTAGGGCCATAGCGGTTTGATTTCTTTTTGATGAATGATTTACACAGATGTAACAATAAAACCCTTTGAACAAAATTAAGGCTATGTGAAATAGTTGCGTTTTTAAGATACATGTAGATAGTTTATATCAACATAAAATGTACAATTTATATGGCAATATTAAATTAAACAGAGAGAATACGTAACCACAGGGAACGTCACGTACACAAGACAAAACCTCCCCACGCAGACCTCCGGAAAAACAACAATCCACAAAACATAAGGCACTTAAGGAGGTCAAACGGTACACATATTAAGGAACAGAGGCACAAGGAATGGCCCGACAGACCATAAGGAATAACTAGGAGAATCAACGTGGACAGTAAATGGAGGGGGGGAGGGGGGGGGGGGGGGAATTAATGGATGTAAAAGATCACAGGACAAGTCAAGACAACTGTCCGCAATAGGCAATAAGACATATATTAGTATCAACACTATGTATGAATCGATAAAGCCATATCAATCAACATAATAATTTTTTATGTTAAGGATAACACAAAAAATAGTACAAGTAAAAACTCTTATTTCCATTGTGGTCCTTAATATATAGTACTGTGTGACATAGGAAGAATTATAAGCTATAAATAAAGTTATCACAGTCAGTTAATCAAAGAAAGACATTGTGTTACATGTATATAAACAAATAGATAAAACGATGAAACAATGAAACAATAAAGTATCTCTGACAGGAATAATGGATGAAAAGGCTAAATAAGTAAAATTTAACATATACATATACATTTATTGGCATTCGGCAATTAATAGCCTTTGGCCATTTACAATATCTATGACAAAGACCCTTAAGACAAACATACAGAACACAATTAGAATATTTAACAACAAAAAAAGAAAAGAGAATCAATCAATGGTTACAGGATATAAATGTGTATACATAGTCAAAATGAGGCAACAGTTAAATATTTCGTTTTTGTTCTTACTTCAAATGTATTAGGTTACAAATTATAAAACTGTTAAAAAGGAAAGACAATACATTATTTAAGACGAGCTTAAAATGTGTTAAATGTGTTTAATGGCGTTAAATAAACTACACTGACATAAACGCCGAAACATTCGTGATAATACGTTGTTAGATACATGTTGAAAGTCTAAACTTGACTGTACTTGTGTTTCGTGGGCACTTGTAGCTATAAAGTAATAATTAAAAAAAATTAAGTTGATTTATTGTTGTGTTTTTGAGATTGAATCGCTAAAAGCCAATTGTTATAGATACGACTTAAGCGAAATCAACACGTTCCAAAATCTGGACATGAAATCTCTTAAGTTACTTACAATCGTCTATAAATGGAATTAATGCCACTTTAATACCGATCAAAATAATTTTCTGAATGACCAAGTTTAATCTCGCGATAAACAAATCCGACCATCCCGACTCTCAATGACCTCTGCTTTAAGGTAGTCGATCCTTAACGTTATATCGCGCTCATTTTTTTGTTCATTTGTTTACCTTAACGAGCATGAAAAATATATTTTATATACTAGTTAAATATCAGTAATTATGCATTATCAAAGAATACACTAATAATGTATTCCTCTGTATTTGTCGAAAAAAAATGGTATTATCATAAAATTAAAAAAAAACTTCCAGATCGTTATAAGCGGTTATACATTGCAATGGGTCTTATTAATGATAAACATTTAGGGTTCGGTGAGCTCGATACATCTTTAATGGTCTATGTTTAGGACCCTCTGGAAGATAATCACATTTGATTTATATACAGACCTTGAATACATATTGTTATGAGATATTACCATGTAGAAAAAATAGGAATAATCAATTTTGTTGATGCACCCCAATCATGTGCAACTTTCTGGGATAAATATCAAGAATGATCTCCCTTGAATATCGGCTTCATTAAAACCATTTCCTCTAATTGGATTGCCTCCCTTCCCCACGAAAAATTGCAATAACGTGAATAAGACGAATATTTTTGTTATTGTATCATTTGTTTTTATTATATCATTCCGAATAAAGCACATCAATATATGCATTAAACAATGCCTAACACGAAAACATCACAGACATGCCAATAAGCTATAACACACCATTGACAAAATAAAACATGTCTGTTCAAACCTGTTAATGACCGTCAAATACAATTGAAGCTAGCGACAATGATATCAAATGGAACAAAATACAAAAGCACAACCGAAAATAACGCATCACAACAGGTAGGCGTAGCGGTCGATGGGTACAGCACCTGACTACTGATCCGAAGGTGTTGGGTTCGAATCTTGCCTTGTGCTAGACTGAACCTCGATCTTCACAATCCAAGAGTTCGGCGCGAGTATAAGACAGTAACCCAGGAAGTAGTCATAGACTGTGATTTCTGTAAGCGGTAAACTTCACAATCGGTGTAAAATAAATAAGTTTACACTGAAATAACTTACTCGGTAACATTTCAATAAGTGTCAGACGAATCATTTTACTTTAAACAAAGCTGAACAATCGTTCTTAAATAAACAAGGCAGACGACACTTCGTTATTAGATAAAGGCGCGATATCGACGGGTATCCAGTACATTGAACGGTACCCGAGGAACACGCGCTGTTAACCTGTGCTAGTTATTGGCGAAATCGATTTTTTGGATAAAAAGAACCGTTCGATTGTATAAATGCTTAAATATCTCCATACTGTATACCCGTGTATATCTTTTGTGTTATGGTAATTCAGATTATTGGGCATACATAGACGTAGTGGTATGGTCGTATATTGGTGACGACTTCATATAATTATACTTATATTCAAAGTTGTTGGGATATATTTCAGAAACACGTTTCTATGCTAATAATTTGTTTAACTGAATGTTATTTCTTATTGATAGTGACAATTTGTTAAGGAATTATTATTTTTTGAGACAAACAAAAATAGTGTTTACACTATAAAGATATTTTAAGTATCAATAAATCAAGATTAAACTGGGAGTTTATGTGTTAAGTAACTTACTTCTAGGGCAGTGTTTGTGAAGTTTCGTGTGGTGTATATATTTAAAATTGGTTTGAGAAAAACAGGAAAATACGACAATGGAATAAAGAAGACTTGACACCAATTCTGTCGGTATGGCAGACGACACTTTGTGTATTGGTGACGTAGTGTGTCTGTATTCGGCTGAGTCGTATGGTTTTGTGTTCTCTTCACAAAGCAGGTGAGATATATTCCATACACAGACAGACAGACGGACGGACATTTTGTTGATATTTTTCTGATGCTTTATCATAGATATTCGTACTTTCTTATAGTAAATTCTCGTATTTTCTGATTTTTCTCGTGACACACTTCAACTATGAAATTGTTATCAATTGGTATTTACGATGCGTATATTTTTGGTTTAAATTCTAAAATGCTAGTTTTGACTTGGTCGTCTTTATTTTAAGACTTAATAGTTTGATATTAACAGTAATTTAAGTTACATAGTGTACACATAGAATAAACTGCGATTCAAAAGCGAATGACTGTAACATTGGCCCTAGTCTACACTATTAGACGTGTACATGCCCATTTAACCATAAACATTCATTAGGTTGTTATTTTACATTTTATTTTCACTTTGCCTACATAACCGGAAAATTTCAAAATGTAAAATAAGTTATGTAGGGTCTTATTTATAGGACTACATGAACCCCAGTGCCCTGATACCAGGGGCGTAAGTACCTATAGGCTGTGTAGGCCGCGACCTACACGTTTTTTCGTAAAACCGAAAAATAAAATGGCCAAAACTACAATATATTTTGATGTTATTGTAAGCATATTTAAAATAAATAGCTATAAAAATAAGTTTTTCCGGGGGAACTTGTCCCCTTAAAACTAGGCCTACAGATCAATCTCAGCTTAGCTACACCCCTGGATACTACTCATGTATCTCCCCAACCAACCCAAGCTCTACAACCCTGGAAAACTGACGTGTTTTACATATATCATATCTACTACATGTACTTATATATAAAGTGCATGTTTTTCTGTTTCAACTAAATTGTTTGTTATGATATATTTAAAAAAAAACAATTATATTTGGTTTCAAATGATTCCATAAGCTTGGTTCTGTATTTCAATTTTGTATTTGCGTTTATTTATCGTCGCCACCGGTTTCCCATATGGGCGACGCCTCCAAAAAATGTTAATCATATTAGATTTTTGGAGGATAGTGCATGATACAGGAGGTGCCCAAGTTCCAGAAGCACCCTGGTTCTTTTACGTGCTCGATGTAAAGCATCATACACGGGACCTCGGTTTTTGAAGTCTCGTCCGAAAGACTGTTAGTACGTTCAGTGATGGAGCGGGGAATCGAACTAGCGATCCCTGGATTACAAGTCCAGCGCGTTACCACTGGACCACATACCCGCTACTGTATTTCAATGACGATCGAACTCCATTATAAACGTTTAGCTCGTCTCGCCAAGTTTAGTAAAAATCTTAAGTACAAGTTTATCGATCTTTCTGCGATAGAAAGTGATTTGAGTCCGTAACACTAATTATTTAGTCGATTGTTCAAAATTATCACTTAAAATACAACAAGTATCGGCGTCTTTTTTCTCAGTGCATGGACATGTATTGATCAGTAGTCTATTGTTAATGTCATCATGAGTTCGATGACGTATATTTTTGACCAAGCCTTTATAAGTCGGACTTTTCATTGATAGAATCTTTATTTTCAAACAACTTTTATTTTCAAACTTAGCATAAAAAGCTTGATAGCATAGTGGTCGATGGGTAAAACTCCTGATCCGAACGTGTTGCGCTCGATCCCGCTGTATGCAGTTTTATCACAAGTTCAAAATTCCAAATTTAGGCGCGAGTATTAACACATTTAGTTAGTAACCTAGGCCAGAAGCAGTTGTCGAGGATGATAAGTATAAGTTGCAAGCACTTGTTCCACAATCTACCGGTATGTAAAATTAAGAAGATTAATCAAAATACCGGATTTATGCTTTGGAAGCTGTACCCAGGGATTTTGATAGTCACGTGGTTAAATATTTATTTTGTTTATTAGGCAACGGTATATTGTTGAATTCATATTAATCCATGCCGGTCTATATGTCATAATTTTGCGATCACAATAGCCAAATGTGTGTTAAGTAGGCTACATATCATTCTTAAAATTACGACACTCCCGAATTCAATGGCTCGAAAATATTCTGTCAATTTATAATAATTAAAGAAGACGAATTTCGCAGTTTATCATACGGTTTTTGTATGCTCTATATTAATTAGGCCTTTTTGACGATACGTATTAATGTTCCTGATAGTAATCATTCGTGCACGTGCGGGTCATTCAGCGATCTTACCTGAATATACCTGTGTATATGTACAATACAAATTTGAATCGCCATTTATAAGTCTTTTAATTGTGTGTTTAAAGATATAGATTAAAAAAATATATAATCTTGTTAAATTCAAACGGTAGACAATAGATTGTACACCCGAGTAGATTCTAAGTGTGCATTTATGGTTGATCACAATGACACAGGGGCATTTGATTATAAATTCTGAATTGAAGTATAGATATTTCTTGACATATAACCATATTGTTAATCGACTGTTGGTAATAAAAAGCTAAAAAATGAACTTCTATATCGAGTAGAAAATTTATTTAGTTCAGTTGCATCAAACGTTTCAACATTCCAACCAAGACATCTTGCCAAGTAACCAAGTCTTGGACGATTTTATTTGAATTTCAGTTTCTTGAAACCAGAAACAATTATCAAGTTCTTACTGTCACATTATGTATTTTTTTTATTTGGCATGAAGAATACATAATTTATATATTGGCATTTATATTGGTGAGTTTTATTCCAGTGCCTTACTTCTCAGTTAAGATTTTTTACAAGTTGTCCATTTTAGGGAACTTTAAATATGCGTATAAATACTTTCTTTGACTGCATGCTAGTTTTCGGAAGTTCATAAGTTACATTACTGGATATACATGTGTTGGGTTAACCATTGTTAGAGTGTCAATAAGTGGTCAGTGTGCACCCAAGTGAACTCACTTCATCTGAACTCCTTTACTGTAAAATTTTGCAAGCCCTAGTTGATTCCAGCAGATCCTGCCATCTGACTTTATCAGACATTGAAGAGTGGTTTTATCTAGCAAGGCATACAGGCTTAGATCTATGTAGCCATACACAATATATACTTGATTAAATTATAAAGCCTAAAGCCAAACTATCTGTATGCATTGAAATTGTATACAGTCGGAGTAGGCCTAGTACATCCAGACTGGTAGAGATCATTTACATTGCTTCGTCAAATTCAACTCATTTCAACAATTCAAGATGAAGAAGAGCTGTCAGGAGCATATATACAGAGAAAATACATCTGTATACTATTATATGTGTATCGCAATGTCTTTATAAAATACAATGTTTGTTATTTCAGTTCTGTACACAATGAAGTTGCTGTCGGTTCCAAGCAGGACAAGCTTAAACCTGACGTAAAGGAACAAAAATGTAAGAATTTGGACAACTTGATTTATTGTTGTGTGCAGTGTAAACATTGGGCATCTGTATTTGTTTAAAATACATTTAAGCTGTTGATATATCTATAAGGATGCTTCAATTAATGATAAACAACAAAAGACAAGTGTAAACATTTATTTCTTTCAATTATAAAACAATAACTTTGGCTGATTACCTTGATCTCAAGTAAATACTTATGGATTTAATCTATTGTCTTATTATTCCTTTTTGCGTTTGCAGGCTTTCCAGCGTTCCTAGTTTTTCCTAGTTTTTGAAAGTGCTCCTATTGTTTCCTAGTTTTCCAAAAAAGCTCCTAGTATTCCTACTTTTTCATCAGCAGAGTAGAATGTTGGATAAGGTCTTGAAGTTTTTAAATGTGGTTTTGGAGATTTTCTTGCTGAAGAAAAGACAAGAGGATGTTTAGTTGACAGACTCCTTTGCTGAAAATGTGATCTGGTGGTTTGGTATCACTGGTGCATAGCCCAACCTTCTCAACTGATGACTGAAAAGGTTGGCCTATGCTTCAGTGATACCTGCAAGTGGCTACGGACACAAATAACCTGTCAACTAAATGATCCAATTGCCTTGGTGTATGGTAATCGAATAAAAAAGCTGCAAAGGAAACATAATTCCTTTCAATAATTCCTACCTTTTATCAGTGACTTCTTATTTTTTCCTACTTTTTCCTAGTTTTCTCCTAATTTTTTTGGTATATATACTGCTGGAAAGCCTGCATTTGGTTAATTAGTAGTCTGATCCAGAATTAAAAATATTGACGGAAAATTAGGTGGTGTGTTTTTGTTAAGTATATAAATATATAGAGTTTGTATCTATGTCATTGCTTACTATAAGCTTGCCCTCCACTTGTGGGCCATGTTAGCATGTCTGGAACATGTCTGAAAGTTTTCACAGATGATTGCTAAGTCTTGTTTCAAATGCTGATGTTGCATTGGTGAGGGAGGGTGGGGTGTCAGTGTTTTTATCCCCCCTGTTTAGAATGGGGCCAGACCTGTAGAATTGCCCATAATTGTGAATATCATATAGTTTGCTTAAAATAAAAAGATACTGATGTGCATGACCTCATGTAGTACACTATAGGCTAGCAGTGTATTAATCTATATAGCATAGCAGTTAAAAATACTGTTAGTCAGATTGATTAACATTCGTAAACAAAAACATGAAAATATTAAGTGGCCTGAATTGTGAATTTTAAGCCTGATTTTTGAAATAAAACAGACTTTTGGTGATTGTGAATGGGGTCCAATTTCGGCCCCATTTTGGGGCAAAAAAACTGCTGGGGGGGTCTAAGTTTATTTTGATCCAGATATAACTCACAGTGAGAAAGCAGTTCTGGTATATGAATTGTGTACTTCAATGGCTATCTGTAATTAACATTCAACCAAGAACAATTTACCTCAGTCAATATTGGTGTTCTATTTTTGATGTCATTGATTTACCTGGAAGGATATTTTTGTAAGACTTGTCAATTATCCTTGTACTATAGATTATCCAGTAATGGTGATTAATGGCAATTAAAAACTAGGGCCATGCTGAATTTATTGCTTGAACTGCGTCCCCACTTGATCCCTATGTTTTATGCTTCCGAAACAATGTTTCTTTTTCTTGGTCAGACTTTATAAATGACTATACCTTCCATGAAAATTTGATAAAAATGTCTATTTTCCTCCTCATGTGGAGAAGTTGCCAGCTCCTTGTGGAAGGGTAAGTTAGTACTGGTTAGATTTCAATCCAGGAAAAACTGGTTAGGTGAACCGGCCGCCGTATATAACTGAAATATCGTTGAGAAACGGCGTTAAACTCGATGAAACAAACAAACAAACAAACATTATAAATGACTTCAAAAGTCTACAGTCAGAAATATAGTGAGAAATATTCATGGAATATGAAGAGCCTGCCACCTGTTTGATAAATAGGATGACAATCTAGCTGTTGATTTAAAATGGCCAAACAGGGCTTTTTCTAGGGTATTTGGGGGAAAAGGGAAAAATGGAGCCTATTTGGTTCAGCCCAATGGAACGGCTAGAAAAAGCCCTGCATGTGAGAATGTTGAATATTCTAGCTACGAAAATATCCCCATGTGTCCATTTTTGTTTTACTGCTTTCAGATAATTCCAAAATGTGTAAAAAAGTGTGTTTCTTTCAGATAAATTTATTTATGAATATATAACTACATGTATATGTTTTTCAGTGTTGTCATTTGATGTATGTATAGCTAACAGATACAAACTTAACAAGAAATATCGAAAGCTGAAAGCTAAGGCAGATGAAGAACCAAACAACTGGAGCCTTCGAAGTCAGCTTCACTCTGCACAGGTATAAACACTACTGGTTTCAAATACTTGCCTTGATTTGGTATCTCTTCCTGACTGAAGTGTTGTCTCCTCCAAATTCCAATGAACATTAGAAATGTTTAATTGGCTCTTCTTGACTTAATGTTTGTCTCTAGAAGTTTAAGTAAACCTTAGAAATATGAAAAAAGCACCTAAGGGATTTGAACCTAGGACCCTAGGCAGTTGTAGAGCCATGTGATGTGTCGGTCTCTGAGGCTTATAAGCAGCGAAAATGTGTCAAGATGATGAAGTGAACGATTTATTCTTGAGGTAACCAGCTTTGTAAATAAAAAATTTCTAGTTTCATTTTTGTTAGTTTTTCGTCGGAGCATTTTTGTAAAATTATAATTTGGACCCGAATTGTACTTGTGTTATTTTGGAATGTCTGAATATTAGCCAAAGTGAGCTACACTGTTACTGTTAGTATCATGGTTAGAATTGTTAAATTTTATCTATTCGCAAGCTATAAATGCACAACTCCTGGTTAAAATCATATAAAGATTAACCATAGCTTATTTATTTACATACTGCATAATAATATACTTAAATACCATTTATTGGCATTCTTAACTAGATAAACATTATTTTCGCAATGAAAAGAATAGATATAGATGAATGAATTAGGTAAATAATTAATGGAAGATTTGTTTGCCTGGTAAGTCAAATCAAATTAATGATCATGTTGATATGGAAGAATAAATGCTGACATCTATACTGTTTGTCGTACAATCTAACAGATGTAAAGATGAATAATGTACACATTAGGCTTATATATTACACTATATGCATCAATTATTTTATTGTAAGATCGGTTGAATTTACTGGTATTATATCATTATGATATAATTTATTTAATAGTTAAAGTTTGGTGATAGGAACGTATTGTGTACTTGTTCTATTCCGTTAGGATCCATTAGGAGTGTCACTAATATTTCAACTAGCTGGAAAATCATCAAAAGTAGGCGGGGTCTTGGGGGTACTCCCCTTAATTATAATTACTCATACAAGAAAAGTAGTCGGGTGATGATGCATAAGTTACTGGGTAATTTGACCAGCTACATTTGTTCTGGCTCTTATTGACACCCCTGATCCATCTTGAAATGTCACCTACATAATTATGTTCTGTTCTTATGGATGATGGGGTATATGTGTTAGTACCTGCTATAGTTTGCTTAGTGTTATGTGAGTTTTATATTGAAAATGATAAATACTTTTGACATTTTTTGCATTAACAATCAATTACACTTCTTTACCAAAATTGACTAATGATAGCAGAGCGCTTGACAGCTTTTTGGGACTGGTACTCCTGCACAAACAGGGGTGAATTTTGCGTCTTTTACGGTAAAAAGGGAAAATTTAGCTATACTAATATTATCATTACAATTTTAATCACTAATGACAAATTTGGAATAGTTCAAGCAAAGAAAGCAATGTCCTAATAAATAAAAAAAAGATGGATTAACATCAAGTGAACTTATAAAAATGTTTTCAGTTGATTTTTGTTGGGTGGGGAATTTTATTAGGGAATATGGGAAAAATTTGTTTCATAAACGGTCCCAAAAATTGTCAAAACAGGTGACTTGAATTAAGTAATACAACTTACCTTGACCTTGTATTAAGTGATCACTGGTTCTTAATACATTGTTGTTTTGACTGTAATAAAAGTTCTGCCCAAAATTTTCTCTGGCCCATTCTTGTCAGTTTTCGAGATTTAGAAAAGATTGTCTTCTTCTTAAGCGTTTCATTTATTTTTTAAGAAAGGTTAATTTAAAGCTTATTTCAATTCTTCGATGGCTTGTCTCATTTTACCTGCATACTCTGACATATTTATAATCTTATTTCGTTAAGTTATATTATTTGTCAAACATTTCTAAACATTTGACCCATATGGATTAAAATATTGAGAATTTGAAGTAATATTAGTTTTGCAACATTTTGCTAAAGTCTCATATTATGATTACTTTGGGATGAATCAATAAGATTTATCTTTGCTGAATATTTCTAAAGGGAAGGAAATATTTGTTAACTTCGTAATATTACTTGTGCGAAAAAATGTGTTAGTTCATGCATGAACATGGTTACTAAATTACCTCCAAGCTTAAACTTGTTCATTATTTTCTTAAGAGATAAATGGTATAAGTTCTATAGAATTAAAATACAAAACATTTGAATACACTAAGTAAGGTCATTTAAAGGCATATTTTTTTCCGATATTTTTGTCTTGTCAAATCAAATTTAGGTGATTTCTGTGTTCGATTGAATTCTTAAAAGTTGAGATAAACATACTCAATGTTATTACCTGAAACATCTCACCCACCTTTTTTATATGCTTCATAGTACGAAAGATCTTATTTCCAAAGAAATGTTAAAATCATTATATGTTAATGATACGACAAAATATTCTGTATTGTACATAAGATTTTATTGAAATAAACGATTAAAAAAAAAAAGTTGAGACTGAAAAGACTAACTCTTTCAGACCAAGTTGATTTAATGCGTGATTACAAAAATATTTACTGTATTGAAAATGCCGTTATTTTGAGCACAAGTATTGCGGTGTTGGAAGTTAAAATAAATAAAGGATTGGAAATGAATTGATCTTTTCAAGGGGGTATCTGAATCGCTTGATTGATTGCTCTAATAGGACAGGGTTATCACAATTGAAATTTTTTCTTACTGGTTTTTGTATTTCAAGGTCATCTAATACACAAATGTGTAGATAAGACCATACATAAGGTATTGCCACTTCTGTTTACCACATTGTATGATGGTATCCGGTGTTATTGTGTTTTAATCGTGTCTTTTAACTTGACACAGCAAATTTATCTAGAACTGATAATATTTTTTACATAAAATTTTGCAGGAGGATTAGTTGCATACGTGTAGTGATTGTCATGTGTTGTCAGAGTGTCTTTAAGAATTGGCTTTTTAACACTTTTGAGGTCACTTTGTGACCAATTTTAATAAAACCTGGTATTTTGTATTATATTAAAGACTTTCGGACAAGTTAGATGCTGGGTCATCTAGGGTAACAGAATTAGGTCACTAGGTCAAATAATAGGAAAACCTTGTTCACCCTCTAGAGGCCAGATTTGCCTCCTGATAATGGTCAGAATGTTTTTCATCATAAAATCTAGGTCAGTTTTGAAACTGGGTCATGTGGGAACAGCTGTCCTTTGGGCAAATCTTGTTTATGCCACAGAGGCTACAAAATGTTCCTGATCTTCATGAGACTTGGTCAGAATGTTTGTCATTTTGCATGAAATCTAGGCTACAAAATTTCTCTGGTACTGCAGGTGAGCAATAAAAAGGGTCATCATAGGCCTCTTAATTGTGTAAAGGATCTTTCCAAATTGAGCAATATTGAGCAGTCTGCCTCATGAACTTATCCACAGAATAAACTCTACATTGCTGTAGCATGTGAACTACTATCCATTTGTAATAGAGAGCTTTCAGCAAACTCCTTGTAACAGTCGACCATTTTGTGTTATTTTCAAAGCTGAAGGCTTGCGCAAATATCAAAAGTTAATTGTTTAACTGAGTGAATTGATTTTGTACATTTCATCTTTGCATTGACTGTATCCACAGAGAGCTATTGTTTAAATAATCGAAGTGTAAACTGTATATACCACTTAAGTTTAAAATACTATGAATTATATAATACTGCTACAGAAATATTATTGATTGAAGTCAAAACATTCTGTACTACTGTGTTATTCTACTTAATTTCAAAATAATTGCCATGTACTTCTCCATATACAGACTTTGCCTTAATTTTCTCAGATCACAAGCCCTGAATATTTCAAGTTGCTCAGTATAACTAGTGGCCTGAATGCTTTCATATTAGCCCAAACTTGAATAAAAATAATTCCTTGAAAAATCATAGTTACAATTATGTATCAATCCATTTCCATTTTTTATCCATTTGCCGGTAGGAGTTACAATCAGCAGTTGCTGGTATGGGTAATAGTTTGCAGAAGCTGTCTAGTACTCCGAAGAGACTTGAAGCGAGGGGGTTATGTCAACGATGATTAATTGAAGAAATTGCTTCCAATACCAATGTGAAATGATATGTATACATGTATTTACAAGGACATATCCATTTATAAGTATTGAACTAAATGACAAACTGGTCAACAATTGGAATAAATTTTGTTTTTGTGTATAGATTAACTGTTTGTGATATATGTACCCTTTCATTCTGTTAATTGCTAAATTAGTTTCTACATGAAAGGTGCTATTGTTTCAATCAATAGCCTGCTTTGTCTATTGCTATAAAAGATATTAGATCATACGATCATGTGATATCGTCATGCGATCATGTGATATTATCTGGGTGTTTTCAGCGATTCGGTTACCTTTGGGTGGGTCAGCATTGGTGTAATATTCAATTTAAAATAATATAAGTCCCAAGTTATACTGCCTTGTCACTGATAATCATATGAAGAATTTAATGCATTTTCAAATTACAAAATTCTATCCTGGTGGGGCAGGTGGAGATATACAGTCAAACCTGTGTTAAAGACCACCTGCGAACAAAGACCACTATTGCAAAACCCGTCTGCGAAGACCACCAATTTTATCTCCCATCAGACCATTTTCATTGATATTTAATCTGTTAATAGAGACCACCTGTAAACAAAGACCACATTTTGCTGTTCCCATGGGTGGTCTTTACAGAAAGGTTTGACTGTATATATATGTATGCTACGTTTTGGCAGACAATTATGTTCTGAATATTATATGGAATGATTATGTCATAATCTCCATTATATGAATAAAACAATAGCTTTGAGACACAGAACAAGGTCTTATACTGAAATCATATCTCAAAACATTTATGGCTCTGTATGGAATAAGATTGCAGATATCATTCATTGTCCCTTTGTTGTTAAAAGTGGCATGATTTTTGTATGATTGTTTGGGTGAATGATGACCTGCCTAGTTGTGGGTCTGAGACCCGGACATAGCTTCACTGGTAGCCATGTAGCCTATAGCTATCAAATACCAAATCTAGCTACTAAAATTTGCCAAATTTTATCAAAATATCCAATTTTAAATGCCTATTACGCAAATCTTTTGGAACTAATTAATCATTTAACAAATCTGGCTACCAACTTTGAACAGCCTTACATAGCATAATGCTTCCATGATGAGCATTTGATAAAGGATAATCATATACAATGGCTATTGTTCTGTACCCTATGATCTGTATTGTCATTTGGTTGGTTGCTTACAGACCAACAAGGCTGTACTGGTTAGGAACTCGGGAGAACTGTATGGGTCAAACTGACCACTGTAAATCAAGGATAAACTAGTTGACAATTTCAAAATTTCTGTGTAGATAAAGTTATCAATATTAGTTTACTCTTATTTTATGGTAGGAACTTTGAATTAGCAAACTAATAAAAGAATACATGTTTTTGATTAGTAAATCCTAATTAGTAGACATGCAGGTAAAGTATGGTCAACTAATTACCAGTACATGTATTATAATTGCCCCCAAGATATTCAGATGATAGCAGAAGTCATAGTATTGGGTGTAATTTAATAATTATCTTAAAGACAAATTGAACAATAACTGGCCGAATTCTTCCTAATTACTTTTAGATATTGTCGAATTAATTATTGATACAATTGTTATTCCAAGGTGTCCTTGAAGGGCGATACAGGATTAATTATGGCATTGTCATAATCTTTTTGCACCTGGATTTGCTACATTAAACTATGTTCAAGTTGTATATTGAGTTTTCTGTATGAGAATTTAATTGACATTTAATTACCTCTTTGTTTTGTGGATATAACAGAATATTGCTGCATCGTGTATCGATAGAAATCTTTGTGGATATAACAAAAAATGACCAAAAAGTTACCCCCCCCCCCCCCCAATACCAAATCCTGGATTTGCCCCTATGACTTGTTGCATTATGGTTTCTGCATAATCTAGCCATCCCTCAGGGCCTTTTTCTCCATTTTCTCCAATCTCCAGAAGAATTCCCCTTTAGAAATCCGATCTATTTTAAAGGGGAAAATGACCAGACAATTACTGAAAGCGTTTAGATTGTTGTTGAGAAACACCACTTCATGAACTACATGCAATGCCTTTATACAGCAATACTAGAATGAAATTGTTATTCGACTGACTGCTCTACGTAACTGAAATACTGTTGCAATAATGGTGTAAAAATGCCAAGACAATGATGATAATTGAATGTAAAAACCATGGCCGCATCTATATCTGGCAATCAAATTCTTACTCAAGACACTGCACCTTGATTTGTGACAACTTAGGAATTGATGTATTTGGAATAATATAAAATGTACATTTATTGCTCCTTCTATCTATTATTCATTCACTGGGTTACTATTCTATTGATCTTGAATCAATTGTTACCCATAAAACAAGTACGCACAAAAAACATAAAAGTGAATAAAATATTTACTGTATGTGGCCTATTACTTGATGTTTTTACTCTCTCCAGGATTACACATTAAAATCAAATGAATGTAAAATTTCAAGTGCTGTTTTTGTCTTTAAGACAATCTTATGTGAGACTAATGTCTTCTGTTATTTCTTGTAGTTATTTTCTTGTCATTCAAAATGAAACTTGGTTATCAGCCACTTGATATATTTGCACATAGACCAGTTTTCCTATCACCTCTTGACTTGTTATGACGGTATTTAATCAACAATGATTCGGCTCTTTCAAAGATTTGCAAATATAGCATTTTTTATGAAATTTTGAACCATAAATAAGCCATTTAGTCTTGTTTTTGTCCTCACATGAGTTTGAAATTTAATATAAAAAGATATTGTTCTCTTTACACACCGTGTGCTTTATTATGCATATTTAAAGAAAGATTCATTGGGAGGCTTAATGGGCAAGGAGGAGAGACTAGGGGTTTCCCTGACGCAGACATTTTGAGTCCCAGACTCCTTTTCTTTCTAGGGATTCCCATTTTCAACTTATTGTGCATCTCTGGGACCCCTAAAATAAACTTTTGTCAAGTATAAACTACATGTCTGTGACCCTACAAATTTACTAAGGACCCCCAATTTGTCAAACATGTGGGTCCAAGGACCCCTAGCTGAAAAATCCTGAGAGCCCCTGTCCTGCCCCCTGACCCAAAGGTTGTGGGTTTGAATTCCGCCTTATGCAAGGTGATAGTGCAAACTTCACAATTTCAGAAATAGATGCAAGAACCGGTTAGTTACCAAGGAAGCAGTCACTGAGAGTGATTTAACTTTAAGTTGTAATAACTTGTTTCCACAATCCATGTAAAATCAATGAGTTTAAACTTAATCTTCATTTTAAACCATTTTGATCCTCTATACAATGGCAGATTGTATAATTATCCTCATATTGTTAATTTATTTTGTAAATTTTTAAATCTCTGCTAGACCAAAAATATCAATGAAGCAGCTGAAAAAGATGGGAGCATAAATCTAATTGTACCAAAGAAAGAAGTAACATATTTTGCTACCTTCCTGCCTAATTCTACACATTTGAAGACACCAACACACTTGTATTTTGTTTATTCATAAGTACTGCATTCAATGACATTATTATTACAAACATAAAAATTTAAGCAAAACATTCTATAAAGACGCAATTTTGTGATATATTTTTTTTGTATCGTGTATTGATGACAAATATTGTATCATACTGTTCATCAGCTGAGGATCGAGACCCATTATTGTGTTATAAGTGTGAAGTTTTTATATTTTGTTCAAATATTTATTTACTGATAAAAACTGACTGATCCAAATAAATATGTGTTAATCTGACTTCATATCTTCCCAGGACAGAAAGGAGATTTTAAAATTTATAAACTTTGTGAAAACTCAGGCCTTTTTCTATAGTTCCCAAGGGTCAGACTATATCTGACCCATTCCCAAAGCCAAGTATATGTTCTTTTCCCAATGAGAAAAAAAATTCCCAATCAGAAGCACCTACGAAAAATCACTTATTAAGGCTCTTTGAATAACGCCATTATTGTCCCTTGTGTCATAAATGTTAGTGGACATTTTTTGTGTTTTTTTGACAGTTGATATAAGAAATGTAGATAAAAATGCATGTTTATGTAAAATTTAGATATGAAAAGTCTGTTCTTTTAACTATGAAAATTCTCAAAATTGGAGTTGAAGCAATAAAAGTTTTCCCAAATTGGCAAATTTTACGACGCAAATTTCCCCAATTTATCTAGGGTCTTTTTCCCAAAATGGACAGAAAAATGCCTGAAACAGTCCACAGAGCTACCCAGGAGAATTTTGTTAGTACATTTAGTCATGGTCCAGGAAAAGCAAAATTTACCAGTGGGCCGAAATTAAAGTTTTTTTATTATTTAAAGGGCAAGCCATTTCTGACTTACGATACACCTACTTTCTGAGCATTTTTACTTCCCAATTCCTATCCTTTAATGCCAGGCACCATGCAGGTAGGCACATGGTAACCATTATTTAACTTAGCTGTCGGCCTACCAACCAGCCATATCGGAAAGGACCCTTACTGGATTCGAACCTTCGATCTCCCGCTTCCAAGGTGGATGCCTTAACCACTGAGCTATGGGAGGCATTTGTTTGCCTTTTCCCTACCAACCTATTAAAATGCCTTTCTCCCAAAAAGATTATCGGTCCACAGCAGGAATTATTTATTTTTTTGGTAGTGATCTAGAGAAATCTAGCAAAACAAACACTTATGAGAAGTATGGGTTAAAAAAAATAATTGCCCAACTATAGAGGATTTAGAATTGATTGAGAATGCTGTTATTGTGTTCACTAAGTCTATTGGTACGTATTTTCCAAAACAATTTTTTATAGGCTGATAACCTCACTTAATTAGCTTTCACATAAATAAAAAAATTAAAAACATTATTTCACAAATTAGAGTCAAACAAACTTGAAATGTGGCCTTATCACTCAAGCCTAGTTTAGTTTCATGGAGTGAGTACTATTCAAAACAACATGAAAAATATCTCACTTATTTAAGTGATTTACATACGAAATCAGTGCCTACTTTATGTTTTGAAAGGTTTGTTATAATGGTTCACATGACTTCTAATCTACTTACTCAATGATTGTCACACTGTAAATTAATCTTTTAATCCAAATGACATGACCGCATTGATGTATGAACTACTTTCTGTACTTTGCTCTTAAAATTTTGCCAAGTTTTGATGTAACTAATACTTGCTAATTTCTTGCCTATGGAGCAGAGGTCAATTTGCCAGTCAGCACATTTTTTAATAATCATCAGCGATTTTTTATGAAAATAATTTTACTGCCTGTACCTTTTCGATTCGGAAAATAGGCCCGATAAATCCCAAAGTTGGGAAAATAAGGAAATGGTTGTTTTGCTTATAAAAACAACATTTCGGCTGTGGCTGGTGTTTGTTATGTACATGAGGCGATGTAAGAGCAAAGATTCTTTTATTAATGGTCAAATACCCTAGAAACCTGACTTAATAAAAAGAAATTCAGTCGGAGGGGAAAAATTTCAAAGAATTGGGAAAGAAATGATGATTTTTGGGAAAATTGTCACTTTTTAATAAGGGAAACAGCCTATATTGGGCAGTAAAATAAACAAAAAAAATCACTGATTATGCATGTTAATTCATAGCTGGCCTTTTTGCCCTTTTCAAACTCCATTTTCCATATCTAGGGTTGAAAGAAAAACTGGTATATCTCTGTATAAAAATATAAATAAAATCGATACAATGCCGAGCGCTAGACAACTCTAGAAAATAACACCTATCAGACTTCCTGAAAGTAAAAAAAAATGTCCGACATTCGGTCTGACAAGACATATAAAGCTGTCAGACTGAAAGAAAATCTGTCAGACCGAAACAGATGAAACAAAAACAAAGTAAAAACAGCGTGGCACCATCGTAAAATTTGAATGACGCCATAGCTGCGCGAACGACTGGCAGTATGTAACATGCACAGCGATTGTTTTTTCTACGGGCACTGTGCCGAAAGCGACCAATGAAAACACGTGTAACATTCATGTTAAAACCCGGTTACCGGCCTTAAGTTAATACTAAAACCCGGTTACCGGGAATAAAAAAAGCCGGACAGTCGGACCAATTTCGGTTCAGACGGCTTTCGGGAAGTCTGACCTATGCCCACAAACTGGGAGAATTTTGCCTTCTTTAAAAGATGAAAAGGTGAATTTGGAGCCAAACTTATATGTTAAATGTTTGCCATGTAATACCATGTTTAATCAAGAGTATTTTCTGACAATTGTCATATTAGATTTACAGAAATGTGGACCAACACCAACTTAACTTTCCAGAATTGTCTTAATTTTTTTAGGGTAATTTTAGAATAGGAGAAAAAGCGTACAATTTCTAATTTTGAAATGTTGCTCATAAACAGTCACAAAAATTGCCAAACAAATGCCTTGAGACTGGATCGTATTTGGAAAATTCTCGAAAAGAAAGTAATTTGGATCAATTTATTTTGTACCAATGTAATGATTCTTTACATTTCAATTTCATTTTCAGTTGGCGGCAAAAGCAGAAACAGATGACAATGAGCTGGAGCAGAAAAGACAACAGGGGAAGAAACTCTTGTATGGACAAATTATACAGGTGGGTTCCTAAATTATCAATTTCTACAATAACGTTTCATTATGTCAAATGTCCACAATTTTAAATATTGTTTTAATATCTGACTATGGGTAAAAAGAAGCTGTTTTGACTTCTGAGGCCTAAAAACAAGATGCATTTTTGTTGTTGTAAAATACTGCAAAGATCTATAAAATAAAGAGTTATTATATAAAGAACACTGTTATAAAGAACTATAAAATAAAGAGTTATTATATAAAGAACACTGTTATAAAGAACTATAAAATAAAGAACTCTTGAATAATAGGAAGACATTTTAGATCCCAAAATGCAAACTTTGCTTTCAAATCATAATCAATATAATGAAGAACTAATAGAAAGAACAGTTTTTTCAAGGTCCCAAGGATGTTTCTTATGAATAAGTTTTAATGTATTTTTAATTCACCTGCACTATTATGTTCTGACCTAAATAGATTAACAATCTATAGAAATCTAATTAAGTTCAATCAACCCTCTTTTATGCAAGATAGCCAATTTGTGTCTGGAGGTAATAGATCTATTGTTTTAAAATTTTGTCACGCTACGATCATTTTACATAATTTGTAAGTATTTTTGTCCTGTCCGGTATTTTGCACTTAAGCTTTTGAATTATATTATATTAGTTATAGAACAAACATTTAATGTGTTTAAATTACTGTTTACAGATAAGCAATTGTTGAGTCCAAGCCAAATGTAATCCATTTACACAGTCACCGTTATTGAAATTAACCTGACAACTATTTATTTCAGTTGTAGTAACTTGCTATGCCACATAGTCGTAAGGTTATATTTTGTAAACAAATGCGTTGCACTTTTGTGGTTGCCGCTACTATATTGAATGACCTAGTAGTCTTTTCTATAGATAGGGTTCTATTTGAATGAATACTGGTACATGTATAAGGTTATTACCGGATATTAGGATATGATTATCTGCTTTATGTTTTCATATCTCTATTCATCTAGTTAATTACTTAGTTTGGTAGTACTTATTTTCAATATACATTAACAGGTGCAAAGCTGTAGCAAATGTTTATTGAAAAAATCAGAGTTACAATTGTTATCAGGTTTCATAAAGGACTTGAAAAGTCCTTGAATTCGATGCTAGTCTTGACTAAAATGGCTAAAGTTATAAAACCCTGAAAAAGTACAAGGTTGTGCATTTTGAAAAGAGTGGTTGAATACTGCCAGAAACACAGAAAAACCCATTTATTCCAATAACTCTTGTTTATGGGAAGAATAAAGGCATTACAATAATAGATCATATGGGTATCAAGGGAAATGATAGAGCCGACAAAAATGCCAAGTCTGCCTTGACATTACCCATTTCAGATGTAAAAGTTCCTTCTTCTGATTTTAAATCTGCTGTTTCATCAAGCACCCAATCTTCGTGGCAGTCCCAGTGGGATACAGAGGACAACAACAAAATGTACTCAGTGAAACCAGTACTTGGAGAATGGCAACCTGCGTACAGGCCCATTCGAAAAGAAGAGGTTTTAATAGTCCAATTGAGAATTGGGCACACACGTCTTACACACTCCTGGCTGTTTGGCCAGGATGCTAGACTGGACTGCATTCCATGTAATACTCCTTTCACAGTACAACATTTTCTTGTCGACTGTGTTGACCTTCAACCAGTCCGTTCCCAATTTTTCAATACCACTGACATAAAAAGTCTCTTTGAGACTGTACAAGTTGGAAAAATTATAAGCTACATCAAAGAGATTGGCTTTTACCACCAACTATGATAAATTCTTAATCCATACCTACATATATTACATTTACCGGTGAATGAGGATTGCCTCGCTCACCCTAAATATATTCTTACCCTAATAATCCCAATTTTTACCCACTATATTTACACCAATTTAACATATACAAGTATATGTCGTAAACCTTTTTATTTTCACATGTTTTTTACATTCCTTGCGCGCTAAATGACCGAAGCTGTCGATGCGCCATAAAACCACATATAAATAAAAATAAATACAGTAATAGAGCTTAGAAAATAAGTCAAATAGATATTACATCAGGTCACCATATCACTCGTGTATGGTGTGTTTTTATGTGCTTTTGTTTTGGTTTTAAAAGAAAATCATGACCCTTTGCTACTTTAAGTGAGTTTGTAATCTGAAGTAGTCCTTGAAAATTGAAAAATAAATCTTGAAAGTCCTTGAAAAGTACTTGAATTTTGTCTCAGATGTTCTGTTTGTATCATGTTTATGCTCAAAGCCCTTAGTATCCATGTTTAAATGCAAATTTAGAATGAAATCAATCTGAACTAGACTATGATAAGATCAGCACCTGAATGTATGGATGTATTGAATTTGTCTAAATCATGCATATTATCTTATTTTGTGAGGCAGTTGTAAATATATAAACAAAATAAAATTTGAACAGTGCACACAGTCTGGCTTGTCAGAAATTGAATTTAGTATATTACAGTACACTACAAGAAAAACATTGATGCAAAGCATCAAAGGTCGCCGCTAAAAGAATTGAACAAGACCAAAGGAAATGTAGAATTATAGTTTGTTATTTACATTCTTTTGTACAAAAAACATGTAACTAAAGCATTACAATCCATTTTAGTAGTATCAAACACGTAAACAAAAAATATTAATCTGTTTACAGACCCAGTTCCAACTTCTCTGTATATAGCAAGGTCTTTGTTCACAAAAATAATAATATTTAAAATTACATTCTTTGAATCTTTTACATAAATTCTCATTAAGTTTCTAAATAATTATCTCAGACTATCATGACACTCTAAATGTATCAGACATATATTCGTTTTGAGAAATCAACTGTGTAAGGCAAGTCAAACGTATAGGTCATCTCATTTCTCGAAAATCTAAAATTAACTGACCTCTACATTTATTTCAACCTTTCAAGTGTTAATATGAATGTTTTCTGAAAATCATCTTAACTGTACAATCAAAGCAATCTTCTCATTTCTGGAAAATACAAAATAGACCTTGACCATTTGAAATCGTGCACCACATGAGGGAATCTAAAAATAAACATTCCGTAGACTGGTTTCAAATATTTTATCAGTCAAAATAGACATTGACCATTTGAAATTGTGCACCACATGAGGGAATAAATTAAAAGATTGAAAAAAAACAAAAAAAACTAAATATTACAAATACTTTTTCTGTAAAACTTCATTGTCAGTGGGTAAAATTATCTTGAATCGAATAATCCCCCAACGGATACAGGGGCTGTTAACTGACATTCGGTTTCTCGGAATTTTTCTTCTGAACTTAAGAATTTGTTCTCAATTTGGGATTTTGTTCAAATCAATTTTCATGTTTTGCATAAAATTTGGATATGACATTGTTTGGAGTATGGGATATAACTATGTTATACAGCTGATAAATTCTTTCACAAAACATGTTATATAATACAGATGATAATCAAATTGTTGAAGTTTATTACTTCATTATACTTTGAATGTGAAGTATGACACTTGTTGGCTGCTGTCCATTTTAAAGCATAATAATATCAAGGTCTAAATCAAAATGCATTCTTACCTAGGTGCTTATAATCTGTTCAAGATTTAAATAAATCATCTGATATGTAAATCTGTGTTAATTATGAAGCACATTAGGTAAATCTGTGTTAATTAGAAGGTTAATCAATTCATTGTATCCAAATCATAATTGTCATCTTGATTACATTAGCCTCACTGTACACTACAGTACTTTGGAAAAGCTAAGGCCGACAGCAAAACTATTTCGTTTTTGGAGTCGGCGACCATGACACCTTGACCATGGAGGTTTCCTCACATCTTTTAAAATAAAATATACCTTCAATATTTATGTTAATTTTTTGTGGATAAGTACTGCACACTGTTTTGGTGTTTTATGCATGTTGATAAACATTCCACGCACGCATGTATATAGCATTTATTGTTGATAAAATAATAAATAAGCGCTGCTGTACGATTTCCAATCTCTTCTTTAAGTGACGTCATTTCCAGAAAACGTCACATGTGACGCCACCATGTACTGACAGTAAGCAATATTTGCCCCAGATGGCAATATGAAAATGAAGTGACCATATGGAGTAAAAATTGTTTCCTGCTTGCAATTAGTGTCATCACATGTTGCGTTTTCATGACAAGACGTAACTTACAGAAGAGGTTGTAAATCCCATAGCAGCGCAGTAAATATTAGTCTAACAGTACATATATATACCTGGATATCAAGGAATTGATCGAAAAACTTTATTAAATTGTTTTATGGATCAAGTAATTTCCAATATATAGTTCGTTTACATAACATGTCGAGGGTTCAGTGCAAGACTATCGTAACTCCTATATAACTGAATAGGAGTTAAGAGTGTTGAATCCTCGATGTTTACATTCTGAAATATCGGGCAACCCTTATAACTGGAGGTGATTTTAACGAATGTCTTTTTGTTGCTCTAACCAGAGTTGGAAGTAGATGAAATATTATATAATTATTAACTTTATTGACATCAAAATATCAATATATTTTTAACGCTGTTGTATTGTAGATCAGATTACCTATACAATTTTATTGGAAAATTTTCAAATCAAAGTTGGAAGTAGATGAAATTTATATAATTATTTAACTTTATTGACATCAAAATATCAATATATTTTTAACGCTGTTGTATTATAGATCAGATTACCTATACAATTTTATTGGAAAATGGACGCTTAATTTTCAAATCACGACTCTTGAGTAACAAATCAATTTGTATATTAGAATCTTTAAATAGACCACTGTTATTGTATGAAAAATTATTGAATCCCTGTTTTAATAGGAGTGAATCTGATTTGTAGGAAAAAAGTTCGACCAATCTGGTGAAATATTGGAAATTTTACTATTAAGAGAGGATTGGTTTTCAATTGGATTAAAATTTAAAATACAAAAACTAACAAATAAAATATTGTCTGCCCTCGTGGCTGAAGGGTTATGGTTGCTGACTTAAAATTATCTGCCCCTCATCCCTGTGGATTCGAATCCCACCGGTGATCCAGCTGGCTTATGAAAAGTCGAAAGGGAGGGCCTTTCTGGAGAGGTTGCTCTGAATTTATAAGAATTTTATGCATTGAAATTTTCAAGAGAGTGATGTAAATCAAGGGGAAATAGTGCGCCTGATGTGGGGCTCGATCCCACGACACCCTAAACACTAGTACGGCACTCTACTGACTGAGCTAACCAGGCGGCTGTTTAACCCCACACCACTACTCTCCTCCCCTTCGGGCATTTGAGACTCAACCACCATTGGCCGTCAAACACCGCTGCCACCATTGTAGTAAATCAAGGGAAAAATTGTGCCCAATATGGGGCTCAAACCCACAACCCCCTAAATACAAGTACAGCACTCTACTGACTGAGCTAAATGGGTGGCCATCTAACCCCACACCAGTACAATAGGTCTAAATGAGCTTAATCACTATAACTCTTAAAACCTATTGTTTCTAACCAAGAACCGTTCATTGATCCAAAATATATGTTGTAAGTGATATGATTCAGTGATCAAGTGATTGTATATCTCCAAGTTGTAGGAGGTGTACTGAAATGTAACCTTACAAGATATTTTCAAATTTCAGTTCAAAGGGGTATTGTTAAGGTACCCCTATTAAACTTACAGCATGCCAAAAACTGTTATGGTCTATTGCATAGCTTTAGCGTACTGTTAAGACTGGTCTGTTAATGATCTTGATCTATTGAGTTCAATGTCTTCACTAATATGCCATTGTATGTTTTTCATCCATAAAGCAGTTAAAAAGCCTTAATTCCTTAAAGACGGCTCCATTCAGATGACGTTATTTAATTTGTCATCATATAAATAAAAATAAAATTGATGAATGGAGACCTTGGCCCATTCTACCTGGTTGTGTATGTAGATATTTTCGCAAGTCAATAAAGTTGGCGATTCCGCGATTTCAGATATTTTATGAGTGGAAATGTTTACTAATCACTAAAATGAGTATTGGTACACTTAATTGTCAAGTACGGTATATAAAAATGTACCTCTGTAAGCAAGAGGAGTTACTTAGGTTGTTATTCTCTCGATTTTTTAAATGTGCTTATTAGGACTGCAACGATAATTCTCGATTCTTTTTTCTCACAGTTTGGTTCGTTACTGTGTCTTAAGATATTTTGTTCAGTATGTCAGATGAAATTTATATTCCTAAAGCAATATTCTAGTCAGAGAACACATAAGTTTATACTCAATATCTTTTACTTATACAGCTATTGGAACTTTTATTGCGGGACATGAAGTTTGGTTTCTAGTCATTGTTTTACTTTATTTTATATTATAACACACCGTTCTAATTCTACTTACCTAGTAAAATGATCCTTACAAGTTCTTAAAATATTAGTTATTGAGAATTTTATGAATTTCACATATTAGTACCTACAACCGAAATGGTAGTAATCGAAACCAAACCGAGAGACACCCGTAGTGATGCAGCCCTACCTATTGCACTATATACAAATATACTTGTGCGGTTATGCACATTATAAAGTATAAATATTGAAAAATGCTTCTTGTATTTTGCATATAAAGATCTATTACTTGTTGGCTGCTTGCGCAATAACAGTTGACATCTCTTGCTTGAAAGAAATTGCAATATCGTATAGTATATAAAATTGACAAATAATTTGTTTATTGATATTTATTTTTCAGATGAGGCATAGATTTACGTCCAAGTACATCCATGTCAGCACTACAACTACCTCCCCAACGGAGAGCAACAACATGGCGGTAAGTAGAGAGAACAAACAATAATCTCATGTCTTGTTGAAGTAAGAACTCTGACCTAAGAAAATCCTCTAACAAATACTTGCCCACACAGCCCTAGGTGTCGTGGATTGGAGAGTATGTAATGATATATCAACTATACTACAACAGTACATCGACTACTGGTATTTTTTGCACAATATTGATACAATAGAATATTTGTGAAGGCTTTCTTTGAATCAAAATGAATTTCTTTGGCAAAAACTGTCAGCACTTGTGTTTATTCAGTTCATCTTTAATGGTAACAATACTCCCAAATTTTGAATCAATGTATCATTGAATCTACCAAATAGTCCCTACATCCATATTATGAGTATCAATGACAGCCCTACCCATGCTGTGACAGGTTTCAGGTACACCAAGTTTCTTTGAATAAACAACAGTTGATCAAAGTCTTACATTTTCGTAAAGTTCAAAGTAAAAATAATTTATGCCTATTCAAAAAGGCGTCTGTTTCAGTGCTTATTTTCATCCTCTGGAAGCCATCTTTCCTGCTGGCACTAGCCATGACGCTTAGTTCTAGCATATGAAAAATTCAGGACTGGGTAAAATAACTTCAAAGAAAGTGGCAAATTTGTCGAAATGGTACAACCCCATGCATACGAATTTCCACTCGATAGATATCTTACTTTGAGATCCATTATTCTTATTGAAAAGGTTGAATGGTGATATAACTTTAATTTCGTACATGAAATATTCCCTATATAAAGTACAGGGATGATACTGGACCCCCCCAAAAAAAGGTTTCTAACCATGCACTATTTATCAAAGCACTGAAAGTGGAGAATGAGGAACACAATCCGGTTGCATGTCAGTGTCCTATAAATCTGCAGAACATGGAGAAAGTCGTTGAATATTTGTCAAATGTTTACAAATGGCTTGAATCGACACTGACCACGACGAGTAGAACACTTGACCATGTTTGATTTAAATCCATTTAGAAGTATATAAGTAAAGGAGCGGACATCAGTGGAATAAAGCTTCGACACTCGACATTACATTGAACCCACAGATTTGATACAAGAGTTTGATCTGGCTTGTTGAGTTTAACTTTTGAGTAAAGTCTTTTTGAAAATCTGACAAAATTTAATATTCCATGACTTTCACCACATTCTCGGCAGATTTATAGGACACCACATTGAAACCTGTTTGTTACTTTTAGTGCTTTGATTAATTGGCGTTTGGTTAAAGACTAGGACCAGTCTATAACTGTGTGACCACCACCAATAAGAAAATCAGCGGCACTGTTAAGTTACTGAAGCTGGGATTAACTTTGATGTTACATAGATTTTATAGTTTAAACATTTTATATTTCTATCCCCAGTGCAGGATTAACGTTTTTCAAATGCACATACTTGGGACTTTTATTGGTTAAGTGTCAGGATTTTATAATGTTCACATGTACAACAATCCACTCTATTGTACATAACTGAAATCTGTGCTTTGGTCCAAATTCTTCTTTCACCAATGTATTTGCATAAAATCTTGATTCGTGGTACAGAATTACCAATATTTGAATAGCAAATTCCCAGATTATGAATTTTTCTTTGTTGCAAGATTGTATTTGATGCATGTAACAAGGACAGGCACACATTGTAAATACTACACGTGCACAAATCTATCAGAAATTGTCAGTATTTGGCAAACATCACTAAGACACAGATCCAATGCAATAAGTCTATATTAGCTTCAAGGTATTCAAGTTAAAGTTTCATGTATCATGACATTATGCTTGTCCGGGTTTTGTTCCTTTTAAAATATTCAGAGAACAAAAAGGCATGTTTTTCTCTTCCCTGATAAATGTTCCCCACTTTGTGTGTACAAAACTACCAACTAATGGAGTTAGCCCAGTTTAGCTGAGTTGGTACAGTGCTGGGTTGTAATCCGGTAGGTCTGGGTCCGATTCCTAGGAAGGGCATGTCATATCCTTCTGTGACATTTGGCTACAGTCATTTGTACTCCACCTCTGCTTGCGGAACAGCAAGTTTGTATATGTTGATAATTAATTCCTGGAAAACCGGTTAGGTCAACTGATCTCCATGTATAACTGGCAAAATGATGAAAAATGGAATAACAGTAGGACTGTGGATTGCCAACCATGGGCGTCTCTGATTTACAAATCAGGGTCGATTTATTGTCTGAACCATGATCCATTATGATTAAAAAAGAAATAATGATATACATCTTTTCTTTCAATATGTAGGAGGGAGGCCTGTTTCATGGAAATACGAAAGTATTACCATGCGTTTATGTTATAAGATGCTGGTGGATCTACATATGCGACTTTGCCGTCTTGTTTGTTTTCCATGTTTCAGAGGGGAATATTTACTTGATTCTTACTATAAAGCAATCATTGCAATTTCACATTTTAATCAAGCCTTGATTTTACCTTCTCGATAATTGGCCTTAAAAGTCAATGCAAAAATATTCATGCCGCAGGAATAATTAACCTCCAACTAATTTTTTTGGATTTATTCAAAAAGTGAATTCTGAATTTGAAAAAGGGCTGTGCCTGATGTGATGTCACGGACAGATACTTTCATTTTGATATATTTAATTGAGAATATGATAATAGTTTTGGCATTGTTTCAAATTATAAGACCGTCCCCCCCCCCCGGCTGTAATTTAAAGGTCACGATGCTGCAATTATTACAGAGGCGAGTTATAAGACACATTCCAGGGCAGTGAATTGCAAGTACCCTAATATCGGAGCAAACGTAACAGCCCTAGTTCAAACCAAATAAAACATAACAACAAATGGATGCAATACCAATAAACATTCTCACTGGGTGCAGCGCTTTTAGAAATTAGAATTGAACCATTGTTTTTGTTCAATCTTCTTTGACAGCGCGACATTTTTGAAATACTGATCTCAAAACGTTTTTTTAAAGGTTTTTGTTTCATGTTCTAAATAATGACTGATCAAACATTGAATGTATTTCTAGGGAATGATTTATACACAATGGTGTCATTTAATGCCACAGGCCGATTCTAAAGCAACTTTCAAACTTATACAAAATGTATTCATTCAGTTCAACCAGGATTTGAGTTGTATTCAAAACCATTATTACCTCAACCATAGTCAATATAATCATTAAACATTTACATTCTTTGGGTTCATATGATATCTGTTGTTTTAAATGTATGATTGGGTTCTATTGAATTTTTTATGTCTTTTCCGGCTTGTGCGGAAAATGCTTTTCGAATAGTTTAGCGATTTCATGAAAAATAAATCTGAAGCTATTTATGGACAATTGTTTTCCAATACATATTTAAGTGTTCTGGTTTCTGATTTCAAGTGGATAAAAGCTTAAAATTTTTTTAGGAACTATAATTGATTGCATGATGCAGCAATTTAACAAAATGAATTGTGGCTGTACGTATTGTGCCAATTTAATAAAAGAGATGTATTGATGTGGGTATTTAAAGTTTTAATGTTTTTCCATTGATTGTTATGGGCTATTTTGAAAGTAAGCATGGTGGCATGGTGGAGTTGCTATTGGTGATGAATCAGCATTTCTTTCAGGTGCCAATAAATGTATGTAAAGAAGAGTTATCAGAATACTTGATAGATTTAGGGGAATGATACCCATACCTGAAAATAAGAGAGTTGTGTGTCTTTGAAACATGAAAAAGGGAATTTAGAGCCAAATCATATTATCAATATGTGACTTTTTTACACTGTTTTTAGTCAGTTAAATATGACCACTACACAGTATTATTTAACAAAAGTCTTATTTGTTAAAAGAAATTTGGATGAACCCACTTTAATTTTGTATGAATTTTCTTGATGAGTAGAGAACAGCGTATTGACCTATCGACTCGGGTTACTTATTCATGTATAAATAACTTTTAAAATATCAACTTTGACTGCAACCTGTTTGGCTGTTGTTGTGAGGTGGTTGCTCCACAGAGGGTAAAATTGATTGCCAAATCTAAATTCTAGAACAACTGATGCTGTTGTTCAAGAGAGGTTGTTTCTCAGGAGGTTGCTGTGTATTTTAGTTATACCATGCCACACCACAGACGTTCCATCTTGCTCTAGGCCAAAAAAAGAAGTTCCGTTTCCGGTCTCCCGACCTACCCTCTTGTTTACTCGTCGACCCTAAACGTTTTATTGGGGATAACTTTCCTCCTTTTCATTTTATAAAAAAACATATAGAAGATAGTGAAAATTTAAAAAGAAATGTGTTAATGGATTTGTAGCTTTTCTTAACAATTCTCTACATTATTGGTCTTTTTTACACACATTTTATTCTCTTTCAGGTTGAACTGCTGGAGTTTGATGCAAAACATGGGCAGTTCAAGGTCATGCCACGTTACAAGGTCAAAGCTGAAGGTGACGTGGTATGTATACTCCTTAGTTTTTATTTGTTACAAGCAAAGTTGAGTATCAAGTTAGATGCTTTATGACTAACTAAAAATGCTTATTACAAGTTAAAGTCTGATTGGCTCCATATTTAAAGCATCCATTGCTTGTTTTAATGCTCAAGATGTATGTTAGAGACTATTGGTTTGTGATCAGTAATTCTTGAAAAGCTTAGGGGCATCTGTGTCCTATAAAAATATCTAGTTGTAAGTTACTTGTGCCTCAACTGACCTAAAGCCGCGGCTGTGGTCCAGTGGTTAGTGCGCTAAACTTGTAACACGGCGATCTGGGTTCGATTCCCAGTCGCAGCAGGTCATACCCTTCCATGAAAATTTGACAAAATGTCGATTTTCCTCCACATGTGGAGAAGTTGCCGGCTCCTTGTGGAAGGGTACGTTAGTACTGGTTAGAATTCAGTCCAGGAAAAACTGGTTAGGTGAACCGGCCGCCGTATATAACTGAAATATCGTTGAGAAACGGCGTTAAACACGATGAAACAAACAAACTCAACTGACCTAAGTTTTTACATCTACTCCCTGTCTAGGTTCAAGTTGATGACCAAATTGTGTTTGAGAGTGCCAAATCTTCAGGCCAATACCTTCACGTCTCCAAGACGTTATTGGGCGGAACATCAGTCTATCAAAAGGGGTAAGTTTCCATGGTAACTGTACCAGTAATACATACAGTCAAACCTGTGTTAAAGACCACCTGCGAACAAAGACCACTATTGCAAAACCTGTCTGCAAAGACCACCAATTTTATCTCCCATCAGACCATTTTCAATGATATTTAATCTGTTAATAGAGACCACCTGTAAACAAAGACCACAATTTGCTGTTCCCATGGGTGGTCTTTACAGACAGGTTTGACTGTAGTGTTCCCAGAGTTTTCTCAATATGTTTGTTTTCCGTTACGTGCTGAAAGTTGGTAGGTAAGGTTTTTTTATGTTTTTGTTATAATTTTTTTTTATGGTGAGAGGACACTTGATCTAAGATTCAGAATTTAAGTCTTATAAAGAAATGGGCTTGGTGTAACATTGCGGGTTCTGCTGAGTACAGGGATCAGTCATATATGTTCAAGTCTTACTAGGATTTTTATGATCCCTAAAGGAGGATTATGTAGCTGTCGCTTTGTTTGTCTGTCCATCCATGCAGTAATAAGTGTGTCCCGTATTCCAGTCTGTGCTCTTTCTCAGCAACCACTGATTGGAATTCTATGAATATTAATGAGAAGCTTCACCACCAGGAGATGGGCATATTGTCAGCGTAATCCGGTGGGGCATATTGTCAGCATAATCCGGTGGGGCATATTGTCAGCATAATCCGGTGGGGCATATTGTCAGCGTAATCCGGTGGGGCATATTGTCAGCATAATCCGGTGGGGCATATTGTCAGCATAATCCGGTGGGGCATATTGTCAGCATAATCCGGTGGGGCATATTGTCAGCGTAATCCGGTGGGGCATATTGTCAGCATAATCCGGTGGGGCATATTGTCAGCATAATCCGGTGGGGCATATTGTCAGCGTAATCTGGTGGGGCATATTGTCAGCGTAATCCGGTGATTTTTCATACTTTAGGAGCATCCATTGTTTCACCAATAATTTTATTCTATCTGTTATATAGTGACTTCTACATATTCTGTTACACTGTTTTTACATCTATTCTGTATCAAATTATATATTTTATATCAAAAATTGTTGAATGTTCATTATTTATAAAGACACTTTATTATAGCGGTACTGAAATGGACAGTGACGGAATGTAAGTGAATGTGCACTGATTGTTGGTTTCTACATTTTCATGACTACGGTTTCGGCCATTTTTTTCATTTTTTAAAATTAAATTTTGATAAATATTTTCCATTGAAATATATACATAAATGCACACATGGGTAAACACTCTGCATTGATATATTATTTTGGTATAAACAATCTAGCACTTACCGGTATTTTAATAACCAATAGGTTATTCTATGTGTCAAGTACTTGTGATACAAGTGATACAATTGAGTCATTTCAATTGAATATTTTCACTATCAGTTATACTTAGCAGTTAGAATAGTACCTATATGTATACATTATATATTGTGTTTTTTTTTGGATGCCATCCCCGGCAATCTAGGAAGAATCATATAGACATTCTACTGGAAATACAGTTTACATTATAACAATATTTATGCATTGTTCAGGGCTCTAGAATCTTTTGGCCGCGGCCGTGGTCCAGTGGTTAGTGCGCTGGACTTGTAACCCGGTGATCTGGGTTCGATTTCCGGTCGCGGCAGGTCATACCCTTCCATGAAAATTTGACAAAAATGTCGATTTTCCTCCACATGTGGAGAAGTTGCCGGCTCCTTGTGGAAGGGTAAGTTAGTACTGGTTAGAATTCAGTCCAAGAAAAACTAGTTAGGTGAACTGGCCGTCGTATATAACTGAAATATCGTTGAGAAACAGCGTTAAACCCGATGAAACAAACAAACTAGAATCTTTAAAACATGTTAAATCTGACTTTTCCGTATGGGAGGCTAGTTGTCTGAGATAAATTTGTTGACTGCTGGAATTGTCACCAATTTCAAGGCATTTGTAATGCATGATTTTCATTCGATACATAGAATGTCTAATGTTAAATACCTTTAAAAACAGTCTTCAGTAATTGAGGGCTGCTGTACGATTTTCAACCTCTTTAAGTGACTTCATTTCCAGAAAACGTCACATGTGACATCACCATGTACTGACAGTAAGCAATATTTGCCCAATATGGCATTATGAAAACGAAGTGACCCTATGGAGTAAATATTGTTTCCTGCTTGCAAAAAAGTGACATCACATGGTGTGTTTTCTTGAAATGACGTCACTTACAGAAGAGGTTGTTAATCCCATAGCAGCATTCAATTAGACTTGTCCGGGACGTCGGGCTAGTAGATTTCTAGAGCCCTGTTGTTGTTGTTGTATGTTTCATCATTACAGAGTTTTAGCTCAACTTCGTTTAAAGCCAGTTTGATTAATATCCATATAAAGCAATTTTTGCTTAAAATTAACATATACTTAAAAACTCCAAGGTTGCCATGGCATTGGGAGGGAGAATTTTGAAAAATCTGAAGAAAACTTGGGACCACAAATGTTATAAATAAATTTGCCATGCATTCGTCTAAAGGTGGCAAACATCACAAATAGTGATTTGGTAATTTCTGCTTGGTGGCGATGAAAAAGTCCTTCTAACATGTAACATGATTGTAATATATCCCGAATATTACTACAGACACCATTAAAAACCCAACTATTTCACTTAGTATATATAGCCTTCATTTTGTTCCAAGTGTTAAACGCGTTTTATTGTTACAACGAAATGTGTAAATAATTCATCAAACAGAAATCAAACTGTGGCCCTGGTATTCATATTTTATTATTGATTCAGTTTAGGAAATTCAAAATATGATTATTTATTTTTAATGTCACCGGTCCACACGGACCATTTTAAGTTGCATTTTTAATGGCTTGAAGGTATATGTGTGATATAGAAATAAGATATAGGAGAATGACTTTTGGCACGGGTATGCAGGTTCAAATGCTTTTGGTGGTTGTTAAGTCTTTCAGTCAACTTGCTTGAGATTGATCTTGTTCTGAACATGTAATTCCATAATATAGAACAAAAATCGAAAGGTGGTCTGTGATAATAGGACATTTGTAAGTGACTGGGGGATACTGTGGTCTTATGTCTAGAACAATTTACAAACAATGTTACTATGGTCACATATTGCTTTATTTAAATGTATTTTTATGTGACACAGCTTGTAATTAAGACCCCGATCTCGCGAAGCATCTCAATTTGAGCTAGATCTCATCTCAAATATAGTCTCAAATTGTTGAGATTTCCCTCATCTGAGACTGGACTCAAAAATGGGATTACAAAACGAAAAAGATGAGATGAGTTTTTTTCTCAAATTTTTTTCAAGAGATTCAAATGAGATTTTTTCTCAACCTTAAGTCTCTATTTTGAGCAAAATCTCATATCAAGCTGAGATTTCTATTTGAGATGCTTTTAGAGATCGGGGCCTGCAATCTGTGAGAAACCTATTGAAACATAAATATTTTAAAATTATTCCACAATTATGTTTGTCTAGGCATTTTTTGAGTGTAAATATGTGTACATTGTTAAATATTTGAATAGAGTTTAAACACCGTAGATAAAAACATGTTCTAGTATATAAAGCATGGTACTTCCTGATCAAAATCTCTCATTGAATTTCAAGAGTGAGTTTAAAGTGGGTCAAAGATTTTAGATTACTGATTAAATATTTATTCATATATTTGATATTTTGTCGCAAATATGGATAAGTATAGGCTAGTTGCCATGTTAAAGAGGGAGCCTCAATTTAGAGTTAGCTCCATGTTGAAGAAAATCATAATCTGTATAGTGATTTAGTATTACCTAAGACCACTTGATGTTTATGCCAATATAGGTTTAGGTGTACAGTTAAACCTCACTTAAAGACCACCTCAATAATAACACCACCTCAATATAATTACGTCCATGCTTTTCAAGTCCATTTTGACTGTTACGCTCTTTATTCAACCTCAATATTAAGACCACCACCATATTAAGACCAGTGTTCAAGGGTCCAAAGGGTGGTCTTATTATTGAGGTTTTACTGTACCAATTAATTACCACTCAAGGAAAGTCATTGCTGTTTTATCAGTGTTTAATGTATTACGACTGAATATAGTGCATCAATTATTTCTCTTTTGTTCACCTGGAAACAAAAGTTTCGATGACAAAATATGCAAATGCCAAATTCGCCAAATGTAGTCTGACGTTGTGACGCCATTTCCTCTGTAGAGTACGGGAAATGACGGTCATGACGTCAAAACTTGTTTTACATTTGATGAGTAGACATACAAACCTATTATATAGTGATATTGTAAAATATTGTGTTCTTTGCTCTTGATAAAGGCCCAGTGTGGCCGAAATACTGAGCTTGAGTTAATTTTTATACCATACATTACATTTTGGGATATTTCAACAACAAGACAAAATATACTTTTTTATAATTGTTGCTCAAAAATTAAATCTAAGCATTTTGTTTTCAATTTCAAAGAAAGAGGTGTCAATTTTATGATATATTCAACTATGTTCAACCTTTAAATATGTGGTGTATTATATTGCCTGCTATCTATGTTCAATAAGTATTGAATTCTGTTCTTATATTGATCTAGTCTAACTGATCAAATACTTGGTATTTCATTTCTTGTAGTCTGTTTCTTCAATGGCAAATACTGTTGAGTTTTTGTATAATGTGTCATTTAATTGATACCCATATTCAAGTTTTTTTTCAATCGCTCTTGGAGAATTTTTGTGAGAACCTATACATCAAAGAATAGTAGGGTTTAATGAAATGATTCATACGTCACAACGTTTTGTTTTCAGGAAAGTGGTTAGCACTTAAACATTGATATTCTGCCATTGTTGTCAAGTAATATCCACCTTGGTTGCAATTGTATTGAAATAACCTCCACTGTGTAAGCAATGGACAGACCTCCAATATGTAAAAACATAATTTCTCATCAAATAAAAGAGAATGTAAGAGCACATTGGGTTCAATAGCTGGTTTATCAGTTCACAGTGGCGATAAATATGATTAAAGTCCTGTATTACAGTCTAGTATCAAACTAGCTGTAGTTCTGTTTTAGCATTATTTCCTTACAGAAATATAAGAATTCACCATTGAGGCCTACGTTAATGGAAAAGTATGGCAATTAGTAAAGATATTTATTAACTATAATACATATAAAAATTGGTAAACTGGTGCTCATATTGTTTACATGGCCTCAATTTAGATACATATAATTGCAATAAAACTGTTTTTTACAACACTCCATCATTTGTTCAAAAATCTACATCAGATGCTGTATATAACTGCTTTTCTGTTGATAGAGGGCAAATGAAATTTCTGATTTTCACACACACTTTTTTCCCCATCATCAAACTCACAGGAACTTGTAGCACATTGTTATACTCATGAATGCCATTGCAGAGAAACCTATGACATACCTTTTTTTTAAGCTTCTGAATTTAATTTTTTTAGATATTTATAATACAATGATTACCTGTTTTCAGATTTGAGTTGAATCTGTCGGTACAGCAGTCTGGGTTTACAGTATTCAGAAAGTTTAAACCTTCAGTGGACGATGAGAAGAAAGTCAAGGTATGGACATGTTTTGCAGGCATGAGAATTTTCCGCCGATTTGCAGAAATCTGCGGATTTGTCGTTCACAAGGGCCGTTTTTGAGACAATTTAAGTCATCTTAGTTGCTTAAAAGCAGTGCCCCCCCCCCCTGGACCCCTTGCCGAATTTTCAGCTGATTTTGAAATTTTGCATTCTCATGCCTGGTTTTAGCTCCTAATTCTTGTGATTTGGTCATATGTTACCTGTGGAAAAACTTATGATGTTTTTCTAAATTGAATGTTGAATTTCCCCTTGTCTGTTGAGAAATAGCCAAGGTAGAAGCAATTTTTTATCCAGACACAACAGCCAAAACTGAAACAGGTTTCAAAATGTGCATTGTCTATTTAAAATTGTCTACCCTATTTGATTTGGTAAAATAAATGAAAATTTTATATTTATGAAGAACAAAATGCATTTCAGTCCGGTATGCTGGCTCTACATGGCAAACTTTGCTAGTGTCTGCCATTTTCCCAAACTCTGACCATTTCCATGCAAGAATTCTCAGTTTCATGGACACAAGTCGATGTTTCCCTAAACAATTAGAATAAGCCTTGACCTTATATAATTATTTTGATTGCAGATTGCTGATACTGTTCGATTCTACCATAAAGAAATGGAAGCATATCTTGTTGCTGAGGGACTGTTTGATGATGAACTCACCGAGGATGGTAAGATAATACTCTTGAATTTTACAATGAATGAACTGTTTGTTACTTGTTAGATTGGACTGCAACTATGGGAGTCCTATATTGCCAGATGCCAGTCATTTGGAAGTTATATCAAAAGAACTAAATATCATGTCCCTTGTAACTCAACCAACTTGGAATATTTACAACCAAAAAACATGTTGAAAGCCAGATAAAAAGATCAATCGCAGTAATTTGAACTGTAAAATATCTTCTATTGCCGTCCAGTCACTGGCTTTTAAGATTAACTGTCATGAGTCAAATACCTACATGTATGTGATGTGTTCGTCAATAAGTATTTCCTTAGTTTCAAATAAAAGCTCAAAATAAAAGTGTTGTATAATTAGAAAATAAATGCTTATTATAAATTGGGACTGCCTTATAAATGTCTATTTGCCATCATGACAATGCCTTGTTTTCTTTAAACATTTAACTTATCATATATCATGAATGTTTTGTCCTTGATACAGAAGAAAATGGTATAGTAGTAAAATTGATTAAGCCACGGCCGTGGTCCAGTGGTTAGTGCGCTGGACTTGTAACCTGGCGATCCGGGTTTGATCCGGTCGCGGCAGGTCATACCCTTCCATTTGACAAAATGTCAATTTTCCTCCACATGTGGAGAAGTTGCCAGCTCCTTATGGAAGGGTTAGTTAGTACTGGTTAGAAGTCAGTCCAGGAAAAACTGGTTAGGTGAACCGGCCGCCGTATATAACTGAAATAGTGTTGAGAAACGGCGTTAAACCCGATGAAACAAACAAACAAACAAACAATAAAATTGATTACTAAATTTCTGTCAATTAAAAGGTTCTGACGGCCATGGCATTGTCAAGTTTAAGTTTGTTCTACGCTAAAGACCAATAACTTGCCTAACCCCAATATTGACTGACTTGTAAATGAAAAGTACATAGTATTTGATAGGATATTATTTGCTCTAAATTTAGTTGCTCTTCATTTATTGATATCTAATGTTAATAATTCAAATATTTAATCTACAGTCATGTTTTTGTTATGGTAATGTTTATAGTTACTGTAAATTCTGTATTATGTCCTGTATTCCGATATTGATGCAACCAACAATTGTTATTTGTTAACACTGAATTGTCCTTTCATTTTGAATAGAATAGAATATTTGACTCAACGATTGATCTTGTATAATGTATGAAATGGTTTAACTATAAATCAGTGATGTTACGATAAGGCTGGGCATGAGATATTATTTGTTTCTCTGTGTTTATAAGTGATCCTGGCTGTCCCTATTGTTCCAATTTGTTGTGTTAAACTTACCGGTATATATTTTATTTA
Organism: Mactromeris polynyma; assembly: GCA_032209605.1. Classification (NCBI taxonomy): domain Eukaryota; kingdom Metazoa; phylum Mollusca; class Bivalvia; order Venerida; family Mactridae; genus Mactromeris; species Mactromeris polynyma. Next base: position 8,435,400 of record JASFXZ010000011.1, on the reverse strand, counting down.
TACAGCCCTTTTTTTATTGCAAATTTGGGGCCGATATTGGGCCCCATTACCCAAAGAAAAAAGTATATATTATCCCCTAGTTAGAAAGATAATTCCCCTTCAGTAAAATTAATTAAATATTTTTAGCCTTATAAATACCAAAATTTGGTGATTCATAATGCAAATTTCCCCTATCATAAGGACCCGCCATACTTCACCAAACATTGAAAAAAAATGGCTGTGGTTTGTAAATTCTGGGCTTTTTGCGTAATATGAACAGAATGGCATGAAGGTCATAGGTTCGAACCCTGGATGGGGGTGTAATGATGTCCTCCATCTGTGATTCATGTTGGGAAATTGTCAGCTGTTTGTGGTAATGCTGGTTAGTACTGGTTGGTAATCGAGGAACACTGGTTAAGTGACTGCCGTACCAAACTGAAATAATGTTGAAAAACAGCATAAAACAACAAAAAATACACAAAAAAACAAACAAAAACACAACAAAAACAAAAGAGTAGCAATAAAACTCAGATCAGACTAAAATTGTGTTTCCCTTTTTTCGTTATTTGTTGATTTTTTGACTTATCAAATTGACTATTATCAACAATTTAGTTAAGTCTGTATTAAAGTGTCTGGTTGAATTGTGAAGTCTGTGTTTATTTTACAATTGGAGAAGTCACAAGACTGGTCAAACATGGGTTCAACCTTTGTGCTTATTGTAAGTCGTTCAAGTATAAGGGAGTGATATATCTAATACAAGATTCATTTTGACTTGATTTGAGGTAGAATTAAAATATAATATTCTCTGCAGGGCAATTTTATTTTGAATGAAAAAATGAGATGGCATAAATATCTTAAAGAGTAGCTGCAAGTGTTTGATTCTTAGTTTGGTGTTAAGACATTGTTAAATTCTTAATGATAACTTACTAGTCCAAAGTCAGGGTTGCTAGAAACCAAATTCAGTCAAGTGAAAAGTAATTAAATTACTATCTAGGAATACAATTGATTACAATGAGATATAATTGCTCTCGGACAAGAGGTAGAAACATTATCATGATGACTGTTTTAAGCCAATAAATGTAACTGTTTCATAGGATATGAATCGTTTTCCTAAGCCTATTATATCTGAGCGTTTGTTGGTATGAGTAACACAAAATAAATATACGTGCGGCCTATTGTAACAAGGGTTTATATTGTGGTTAAGGTTAAAGTTTATGAATTTCAAGAGTCATATTTGTGGGAGTTTTGATAAACTGGTAATTTATCGAAATTTTACTGTTCACTTACGACACTATGTAAAATGTAGGTACCGGGTACTTGAATTATTTACCCAAGGTATTAGTTATATACAGACAATGTTTTGAATTTTCAAGTCAAGTCATGTAACGTTTATTTTATGCAATAATGCTATAAAATAAGCCCTGGCAAGCTTTTAAACCCCGTATATAGACCATTCTTATTATTAACTTGAGATCGGTTGTAAAGAAACTTTGAGGTGGGTCTACCAATGAAGGTCACAGAAAATCCTTACTTTCATTTTGATGCCTAACATCAGCTACGTTCAGATCAGAAACAGGTCAATATCAATAGTAAAGACCACCTCAATATTAAGACCAATTTTCAAGGATCCCAAGGGTGGTCTTATTATTGTGGTTTTACTATAGTTTCGATTTCAACCGTTGATTTTGATCTTCTGGGTAATTAAGATTCAGTATAATTGGACAATAACAAGACATCATTATCATAATTTGGATTATATTTGCGAATACTACCAACTTTTACAGTATTAGGAATCATTACTACTGTATTACTTAACTTGCTAAACTAATTATCTTTATGTATTGTATGTAGGTCACATGATTTAATGTATACAGTTGTGATATTGGTTTCATTTACGTGGAAATGGTCCCAACAGCAAATAGTTAATCGCTCCCATGACAAAATATTTACAAATGTATTAGTGACATTGATTATGATGTCAGGAATTTTCCCAACGGAGGTTTCGACAAACTAAGCCCTATATCTGAAGCGTTTCGGTGGCTTAATTTTGATTTATAGAATTAAAATGAAAGTGAAAATGAAAATATTTTTTTTTTAAGAACTATTGTATCTTTGAGTAAAGCTTTTCTGAGGAGATGTCATCATTTGTAGATGACATTTCTATTTTGTTGTTTATATTGAAATTGCTAAAAAGAAAGGTAAATGTTCAATTTTAAAATGTATATGGTATTAAATGAAACCAGAAAAATATATCTGTTAGAAAATGTAAAAATCTGAAAATGAATTGTTTTGGTCACTTATTCAGTTTTCTTTTGGAATAGCTCATTTGTGAAATTGTTAGTGTACTGCCTCCAGTTTCCATATGGCCAAAAAGAATAAGGCCGCATGACAGCAACAAACTCTGCATGCTACCGATAGACAGAGGTAACAGTGTAATTATACTGAGGTATTATTAATGCAAACTTACATCTTGGTGATGAGAAGTGACAAATTAGCGACAAATCAACGCATGAGAGCACGTTTTATGATCTCCCGGATGTTCCGGTTCAGGCAGTGTCTAAAAAACAGACCAAATTCACAACACAAACAGATATAATGACCGGTAAAAACTCGATAGACAGCACAGTTAGGGTATGCGGCAACACACTACTTTCACGTCCTATTGGAATCAAACTTTAAATATGTTATTCTATAGTTTGATATGGCGTGTTCCTATATTTCAGTACATTTGAGGATGCGACCAGTTGACCAATCTAATCCGAAGACATTGTTTCCCAGTAGTTCAGCTGTGACATACTGGCAGATAGAGTTACAGGAAGGGTGTGTGGCTGGTACGTAGATTTACAATGGCCAAATGAGCCAAAATGTTGCTGTTATTCAATATACTTTTGAAAAAACTTCTGAAAACTGCTTCAATCAATTTTGACTATTGTGGGCAGTAAGCACTGTGATGTCGATATTAGGCTACCTGTCTGACTGTCTGGCAGACATTAAGGGTTTAAGGGCATTAGCAACTTGTCTTCAATTGGACAAATGTTTCGACTACAAATATCAAATCTCTTGAATTGTATTTTGTTCAGATTGCAGATTTCATTTTTGTTGTTTCAGGTGGTGTTTTGAAATGGGAACAACAAGTTCGACTGATGCATCTATGCACTAGAAAGTACCTGTGTGTTGCCCAAGGTGGGAAAGTGACCTTGACCTCTGATCACCTTGACCCTAAAACTGTGTTTAGGCTTCACCCTGTTATACGGGTATGGTATTTCTAGCTATATGGTAGACTGACAAGTATTAAAACATTGACTTCCCATTGTTGTGTCTTAGTTTAAGTATGTTAGTTAGGTCAACATCATATGGTTTATATTTTGGTAAAGGTATGAGATGCCAACCTTTACATATTGTCAAAATTTCCTGCTAGTCTCATGGTTTTCCTGTTGTTACTATTTGTTGGTAAAAGTTAAAATGTATTGTGTTCATGATAATTAACCCTCTGAATTGTGGGCATATTACTGTATGAGTATATATGATGATTTGGAAAAGTACTACTGAACACAAAGTGAATTCTGCAGGCCCAGGCGCCATTTTCACAAATTGTCTGTAACATGTATTGAATTATGGAGTACATAGCCGAAGAAAACTAGATTTAGACATGTCATCACTACTGTCAATGGCTAGACTGTTCATTAGTTACTTAGCATTGTACAAGAAATGAAGTGTTTGTCCAGAAACAAATGCCAATTTGAGAGAGGGATTGCGCAACAAGTGCCAATAAGTATTTATACTAAATGATATATTGTGAATTGTCTTATTTGAGCGCCGCTGTACAATTTCCAACCTCTTCTTTAAGTGACGTCATTTCCAGGAAACGTCATATGTGACATCACCATGGACTGACAGTAAACAATATTTGCTCCATATGGCAATATGAGAACAAAGTGACCATATGGAGTAAATATTGTTTCCTACTTGCAAATAGTGACATCAAATGTTGCGTTTTCTTGAAATGACGTCACTTACAGAAGAGGTTGTAATTCCCATAGAAGCGCTCATTTAGACTTTGGCAAGTGGAAGTGTTTGCGGATTGCAATAAAATGGAATCGTTACATTTAAAAGTATAGTTTGTAAAAATATATTTTGTGAATTATGAAATTTATGCTGGCTGATACTTTCTTGACTCACTTAAATCGCAAAATTTGCAAAAACTTCCATGCAGCACTTACTGAGTTTTATGAAAATATATGTCGGTATAATCCATGTATGGTATTATAGGAAAGTGACGATATACCAGAGGACAGTTATTGTAGAATGGAACATGTGGTATCTGGACAATGGCTTCACGCATCTACAGGTAAGCAGCCAAAGTAACATAGGAAGTGTAATATATTCAATTCAATTCAATATGTTTATTGCATAAAACAATACATTGTTTATATCAAGTCAATAAAGGTGCATAGTGACAATAAACACAATGGGTGAAGGTATTTACAGTTTATATGAGAGTTAGTGAAATGATGAGGCGAAGCTGGTGATTTGAACTTGAGGAATTCAACTTGGACGAAAGATATTTCAGTGGTTGGATTTCAATGAAACTTCATGAGTTATTGATGTCAAACATTGTTGTGTGTAATATCAGCATGTTGTTGCTTGCATGCAGATTTGTTTTGTCAGGACCATTACTCTGTCATTTATTGGGGGATTTTCAAATAACTTTTCACAAATGTTTACCATGATGACCTGGTTTGCCACCCTGCAAGACCTGTGTCAGTAGTGCAAAGGTCAAGGTCACACTTAGAGGTCAAACATCAGAAAACAGATCCCAAACATCTTGTCTGAAATAAAACACTGTCATTTATCAGGGGATTATTTAAATTAATTGTTCGCCATGATGAGACAGTGTGTCACATGCATAACTGGATCACTAGGTCAAATCTAGAGAAGAATTTGAATTAAAGATTCGTATTCCTTTTATAATTTTTTATTCATTCTTCATGAAACTTCGTCAGAATATTTGTCTGCATGATATCTTAAATATATGTAAGTATGGGTCATACCTACATAATGCTCCAAACAATACAATAAATGGTATTCAAAAGCAACATTAAGTTCCTCCTCTATAAACATATATCCTACTGCAAAATGAAAAATTCAGCTTAATGCAGTTTCGGCATTAACCCCATGATTTTATTTGTAGATGAATACAAGAAGAAAACGGAGGACACCAAATCTGACAGTAAATCTATGGGATCCTTGAAGTGGACCACGGCTCAACTGAGAAAGGTATGGGTTGAAGAAAATATGCAAGCATTCATTGTTTTCTTGACATATAAAGTTGTGGTGGTTGACTTTGACACATTTACTGTAGATCAAGTATGGTCCGTCCGGTGAAGCATTGCGATTGTAATTTTTGATGAAAACTTAATTAACTACAACTTTCATTTTTGTTTGCTTTGGAAATCATGATGCTTATGCCGACTTGTTTGAAATACCCGATATGTCTATCTGGGTTGAAAATATTCTTAAATCTAGGTTAGTAACAACGCTCTAAATGGTTACACTATCTTGAGGGATGAAGGTGGAATTAGTCTATCTACACGTGAATAAAGATAGACTTGCTTTGCTTTCACTGCGCTTCATAACCCTATGCTTTCACTTCACTACATAACCCTATATCCTGGGTTATTTTCTGCCGATCGGTTAGCATGCCTGGTTTATTCAATAAAAAAACATAGTTTCTTGGAAAAAAAATTTGTTTGTATAATACTTGATATATGGTGTGGACATGCAGTGCAGCATGGTTTGCAGATACAAATACAAAGTGTGCAGTGTGTTTATTGCACCACTGAATAATAATAACCTTGGAGTGATTCAGAAATTTCATAAATAAAACGTTTATCTTTGCATTTGGTTCAGAGCTTATCTTTGTAAATTTGATGTGTTGAATTTTATTTCTACTAAATTCACAACTTCTTTGAACAATTGTGATTTGTGTTCTGATAAATTTATGTATGCTGGATTTTCAAAGAAATCCCAGATTTCAGAAGTCACATACTTTGGTCTGATCAAACAAACAAAGTTTTTCTATGTCCGTCATGTTTTTGATCATACCAAAAGCCACTCTAAAACAATACTCTTTATTGGTTACCCCAAAACAAATCGACCAATGAGACGTCGTTTTACAAATAATAACGGAACTATATAAAACTATTTTGTTGCGACGTACGCCTTACTCGTATCAATATGCCAGGCTTGTAAACAATCCGAATTCTCGGTATCGTCCGAAACGAATTTCATGTCTCAATGTATCTTCTTATGCATGCCAAATTGAAATGGGCTCTTTGAAACCATGTATTAATTGATATAACATTTTGGATCCGATGAATTCAAATGAACGAGGTTTGACTGTATTTGATACAATAATTCTGTAGGGCATTCTGAAGGAAATTCAGGACTCATCATGTGGTAGACTTGGTGTAAGTTATAAAGTATAGTATTCACTCGATGCATGGGAGTGATAAATATTTAAGTATGCTGTAAGTTATAGAATATATATATGTATCGCATGGGGTGATAAATGTTTAAGTATGGTTTAAGTTATGATATATTAACTGATACGTGGAGGTGATAAATGACTCAGTAAGGTGAACGTTATAAATCAGTTGTACACTGAATGTATATGGGGGTAATACATGTTCCAGAATGGTGTAAGATATAAAATATATACCCAGTGCATGGGATGATAAATGTTTTAGTATGGTGTTTGTTATGAAATATGTTTATTATAAGCCTGAAAGCATGGGAGGGTGATATATGTTTCAGTATGGTGTTTGTTATGAAATATGTTTATTACAGGCCTGAATGCATGGGAGGGTGATATATGTTTTAGTATGGTGTTTGTTATGAAATATGTTTATTATAAGCCTGAATGCATGGGAGGGTGATATATGTTTCAGTATGGTGTAAGTGGTTGAAAATGTACCAGTTGCATAGGGTGATAAATGTTTCTGTTCAGTGTAAATTATAGAATATATACCTAATATGCTCGGGGGGGGGGGGGCGACAATAAATTTATATACCAAATACATTGCAGTGATAAATGATTCAGTATGGATTAAATTATGAAATATATACATAATGCACGGGGGATGATCAATATTTCAGAATATGATCGATATAAAAAATGGTCCAATTGCCAGAATTTTAGATTTGACAATTCTAGGGTAGGCATCGATCTGTGAGTTACTGTAAGTATATGTGAGCCATTAGCAATGAAACCAATAAATACACCATATTTACTGTAAATGTCGTTTTCCTCTCAGATGCAAGGTTCCAAACATTTAAATGTAAGTAACGAACTGAATCGTAGGTCTGATATTATGTTATTTCTATTGAAAATCTCTACCATTTTGTTTTGTTTCTTAGGACATTGGAATAATAACTCTGTTATCACCAGCAATTCTTTACCAAAGTAAATTTTGCAATATTCTCAGCTGTCTCAATGATTTTTAGTGCCTAAAGTCCGTTATTTTCAATTTATAAGGGGCTGTTTAAAATAATTGTCCTTTTTGTAGATGTTAATTCTAAACTGAGACTGCCGTGCATTCGGTTAAGGCTATCACTCGCACTAGTAAGAAACTGTGCACGCATTTTGCCAAAAAGTACGCGCCCTTTGCTAGCTACCTCGGAGATGCTCGAGCGAGTGGACGCTCAGTGGGCGCGTACTTTTTGGCAAACAGAGCGTTCGGTTGCAAAATGCGTGCACAGTTTCTTACTCGTACTAGTGTTAGCCTAAACCGAACGCACGGCTGGTCTTTTTGTTTTTTCACTGCCTGAAAACCTGAATCCTAAAGATAGATTGTTGGTATATGACATAATGATGGTTGTACAATTTTTCCAATTGTAACTCGTGTGAGTGTGTGCTACAATCTTGCAAGACTAGGAAAAAAACGAAAAAAAGTCATTTAAATATTGATGCAGTTAAGGCCTCTGGCGATATATGTAAGTGTAATGTAGATAATCAAGCAGGTGTTATTCCAATTGTTCTACAGCATTGCTTAGAAAAATGTTTTTTTTGCAGAATACTGTTTATTCTGTCTTTAAACTTGATTATATATTGTGTTTACTTTAGATCTATTAGAACGTTGATTTTTGTGTGTTTGCATTTTCAATCTTCCTTTCTAGATTCTATTTGTATAAGAATTGTGGATGAATTTGTCATAAAATTTCTCATTGATAGCTGCGATTAAGTTTGATAACTCACAGTGTTCCGTGTTCCTTCTTGAATAAATTGTTTAGAAATCTGGTTTTAGTTCTGTTTAAACTTTTGGAACAAGTTTTAAATTCTCTATTCTAATTTAAATCATGTCATTGATTAAAACTATGTTGTAACAACTTCTTTAGCCTTCAAATTTTATAAAAAATTTGCACTGACTCACTCTTAAGCAAGATTTAAAAGCACCTATTAATGTTTTGGCTTGTGGGGTGGGGGAGGGGGGGTGTTGAGGAGCATAATTATACCAAGAGGATATGGAACAAGTCTAGTTTCCATGCCTGGAGCTGGGAGTTTTGTTGAACTCATCAGGGTTAGAGATGTTTGAAGCAAATACATCCCTGTATGAAACTACAGCTAAGCCTAATCCCATCTTGTTGTCTCCCTTGTTCTGTAAAACTTACACCTGTTTTGGCCACCTTTGCCACCTTACGGGAATCATCTATTTTTGTCGTCAGTCTGGAATAATCTGCCTTCTCCACTTGTTGGGATCAAACTGTGTTTGTTATATTTATACACGTGTTTTACAGATGACCACGAGTTAGATAAGCCTTGGGCTTATTTGGTGATTTTATCTTTAAATAAACATTTATTATTATATTATTATTATTATCCTTTTTTGCTACCTGTCAGCAATCGTCTGTTTTTGCCATCTGTCAGGAATCGTCTGTTTTTGCTGCCTGTCAGGAATCGTCTGTTTTTGCTACCTGTCAGGAATCGTCTGTTTTTGCCATCTGTCAGGAATCGTCTGTTTTTGCCATCTGTCAGGAATCGTCTGTTTTTGCTACCTGTCAGGAATCGTCTGTTTTTGCTACCTGTCAGGAATCGTCTGTTTTTGCCATCTGTCAGGAATCGTCTGTTTCTGCCATCTGTCAGGAATCGTCTGTTTTTGCCATCTGTCAGGAATACTGTTAATGCATATCCTGCCCTGCGTTCAGTAGAGGTGTTTGCTGCTAACGTTTCCTAACTTTGCAATTTGGTTCCCTGTGTGCAGTGAATGTGATATGGTAGGTCAGGGATACAAAACAAAACAGTTTCGTAACGTTTGCAACTGTTAGCCGTAACTGAATGCAGAGCTGGTTTTTCATTTTACATTATAATATCTTAGTTCTCTTAATATATCGCCTTGATAGAATTATATTTGTTGTCTATGTGTTACGTGTTTGCTTTGTCATCAATTTTTTGTTTTGTCTATTTTATAGTTATTATAATGTTCTTGTAGTTTGTTGTGCATGTATTGTGAAAATGTTTATAATATCAGTTTTACGTCTTGCGTCTTGTCAATTTACTCGATGTTCCCAACTATACATTGAATGCTGAATTTAAAAATGTTCTATTTTGAATTTTTTGTGTTCCGAGCAAGTGAAATATTTTTAGCCCTGTCATATATTCAAAATGCTAGTTTAATTTTTAGATACATTGACTCTTAATGTGAAATATTACTAGTTGTTTAAGTAAAATTTCATTTGTTGCCATTAGATATTTTATTTCAGTGGCGATTATTTTGATTATGTTTTTACCGTATGCCACAACTTGACTTGATCATGAAACATTTGATAAACATACATGAATTGTACATCAATTATAAATATCCTGATAAAATATAAAGTTTTTGAAATTATTAACTTGACAACAGTATGGAACTGCTCTGTGTGAGCCTTAAACTACTTTGTTTTTTAATATAGTAGTATCTTTCAGTCAAACCTGTCTGTAAAGACCACCCATGGGAACAGAAAAATGTGGTCTTTGTTTACAGGTGGTCTCTATTAACAGATTAAATATCATTGAAAATGGTCTGATGGGAGATAAAATTGGTTGTCTTTGCAGACAGGTTTTGCAATAGTGGTCTTTGTTTGCAGGTGGTCTTAAACACAGGTTTGACTGTATACTAATAAATCACCATTTTGTTAATCTCAATTTGTTACCCAAATCATGTCATATTTATATACTGGTGAGTACATTATAGTGACCCTTCTTGTAGTTAGTTATAAGGGCTATTGTAGAATAAAACACAAAGACTTCGGTAAACCATGCATATTATACGCATATATTTACATATATTACCGCATATAGTTGTATATTGTTACATTGTTTATGGATTGTTTGTTCATTATTAATTGGTTGCTATGGTTTCTGTCTATCAGATTGGAGTTGTTGAAGAGATGCAATATGATGATGCATTCACCATACAGTATGTGGAGATACCTTTACAAAAAATCTTCAACTTCATGGCTGGAATGGTACCTTTCATACAGAAACTTGTACACGATGTAAGTTGACAAATTTATAATAAACCCTACCTTAATTATAGTATATGCCTCCCCCTTATACTCCATACCGCCCAGTTATTAGAAACCCCACCTCCATTATAAGAAAACCCATCCCTATTATAATAAACCCAACCTCCATTATAAGAAAACCCATCCCTATTATAATAAACCCAACCTCCATTATATGAAAACCCACCCCTATTATAATAAACCCAACCTCCATTATATGAAAACCCACCCCTATTATAATTAACCCAACCTCCATTGTATGAAAACCCACCCCTATTATAATAAACCCACCTCCATTAAATATGAAAACCCACCCCTATTATAATAAACCCCACCCCTATTACAATCAGCTGCCCTCCAACCTTCAATAATAATAAACCCCTCCCTTGTTATCATGAACTCCACCCCCATTCACTCAGCAGAAAGAGTTCATGGCCACCATTACAGAGGGAAAGGTATAGTGGTCTAGGAAAAAGGGCCAGACTTCTAGTCTGGAGGTCATTAGTCGGAATACTGCTATGGGGAGATGATTCTGTGTTATTCACAATGCCTAGATAAGCAGCTAGTACTGGTTAGTAACCCAGATACTAGTCAGCGAGATTGATTCATAAATTTGTAAAAACCTATTGCTTGATCACTACCTGAAATAAGCTTAAACTCAATTAATCAAGAAGTTGGTTGTTGAAGACCTAGGTGAGGGAAATGTTCTCAGAGTGTGTTGATTGGGCTGACAATAATGCATAGCTTTACATGATTATGGTAACTTTGCGCCACAACGCTGAAGGAATACAAAGTTTACAATGGTATGCAGATGCTGCCATAATTCAAGCAATGTAAGGCTGGATGTTAGTGCTGCTTGAAAGTCTTTGTTGGCATATATTTTATTTAGATGGTGACCTGTAAATTCCTTCATTTTTGGGGAATGTAAATTAAATGTATACGTCTTCTGTCTGTTTCAGAAAAAGGCTGGTGTGATACTGAACGCTAAGATGTCCCACAATGCTATGACGGTAAGTTAGTAATTCTTTTATCAATTGTTGCTTATACCTTATACAGTCAAACCTGTCTGTAAAGACCACCCATGGGAACAGCAAAATGTGGTCTTTGTTTACAGGTGGTCTCTATTAACAGGTCTGATGGGAGATAAAATTGGTGGTCTTTGCAGACAGGTTTGTAATAGTGGTCTTTGTTTGCAGGTGGTCTTTAACACAGGTTTGACTGTACTTATAACAGTGTGCATTTTATAAAAATAATTACAAATGTTAAGAATGTTTTACATTTTTAGTACTTTTTGCTGGCCAGTATCGGATGATGGCAAATTCCAACTTAAAAATGCTTTCTAGCAGGTTCTTATCATGTTTCTTAAAGTTTATGCCGAATAAGGAATGTAATTTAAGGATTTTGGTTTGTCTTTGACAAAATAACAGTCCTATTTTTTGTGAAATTTTTATCATTATTTTGTTTTCAATAGTTACATTCTACCAAATTTTTGTTTTTCAGGCATTAACTGAGATATCAAGCTTCATGGTTGTCAATGGGGAGCCAATCAAACAGAGACAAAAATTAATGAGAAATCTCAGAATAGTTGAGCTACTGGTCAGCTTATTAAAATGTCCCTTTAGTGGAGCTGACCAATAGTAAGTGAAAATAAGGTTCATTTCTAAGATATTCTTGGGCTCTGTCCTTCAGGGCAGGAATTTCCATCATTTGCCCCGGTGCCGGAAAACTGTCTAACACACTCCTGGCGCCGTCTCAGGTAACTCTCAGCAGAGCCCTGTTACTGCCAATGTGTCGTTATCCTGGTGCCAGATGTTTCTAACTGCGCCAAAATCGGTGAAAGATTCTTGTATTCTGCAATTCCAAATGTTTGCCTCTCTGAGGATTTGTCCTGATATTTTAATTGAATTTAATCAGTACATCCACTTTCAGCAAGGTCAAAATATCTGGACAAGTTTAAAAAGTACTGTGGTTTGGTTAACAATAAATAACTACTGTATATTCTGTGAAATATTGATTGTACAATTTTTGTAATGAGTCATAATTGTGCATGATTGTTTATGTTTGTTTCTAAGTGCATGATTTAACAATGGTTGGTTTTCCTTAAAACAATTAAACGATCATGTTTCTTGTAGATCAGTGCCTTCTTTTAAGTCTTAGTAGGGGTGATTACAAGTCAGTGATTTCATTATTGCAAAATATTTCAATAAGTTAGGCCAAATTAAAAAATGTGTTGGGTACAAGTAACATTGCCAAAGGTTTTAGTGATTGTAGGTACGAAAGTGTTTTTTCAGTGGATGGTAATGTGATTTGTTGGGATATGAAATATGTTCAATTTTGATTATTCCACATTGTACTGAACAAGTCCATAAGTTGTGCACCGGGGGTTTCATGTATGGCTACACCCAGTAAGTGCAAAGTTATGGCCCTTGACTTATCACCATAATCAGTACAGTTGTTCACTTGGTAATTTTGATATCGATTCACAAACTATGAGCAGAATAATAGGATTTGCTTTTGTGACAAAGGCTGCAAGGGCATATGTGTCCTATGGACGCATTCTAGTTTCAAGTGATTTGAAATCGGTTTAGATGTTAACAGTTGCTGTAACAATTAAGAATTCCTTATAAAATAAGCATTGGTATGAAAAATTACTAACTTACCTGTATGATGTTAAAACATGAATGTCTGTTTTGATGTGGGCAGTTATTTCAATTGTAGATTCACCTAGTTTGTATACTGTTCTGATTTTTTCAGTCACATGACTAGAATATTCAGTACAGCCTATGATGTACTGTACACATACTTGATGGGAAACTCCAGAAAGAATGAGCTGTATATAGCCAAGTATATTGATTTCTTTCTCACTCAGTTCGAAATCAAAGAGGTAAGTGTATACCATCCACATATCTGTCCAATGCAATAATGATCACGCCAGATATTATTTTTTTAGATTTTTTTTTTAAAGACATTTGTCCCGGACTAATTGAAATGTAAGATTTGACTTGTCGTACATAGGAAGCTAGTTGTCCGAGAATATCGGTCCATTTAGTAACAAATGAACATACACAATGATAGCTCCACAATCTAAAATTGATAATCACATGTATGTGTTTGTGGGATTCTATGGTTTGACTTACAACTGAACAATTGCTGATGTTAGTTAGCTTTAAAAGCAGACTTGTCCGGAACTAACTTCAACTCAAATGTTGGTAGCCCGATTCAGCATTAGACATCGGGCAAGTGGATTTCTAGAGCCCTGTATTTGTAGGGTATAACATGAGTGGTCATAACTTCAGTAATTAATTAACAGAAATGTAATATTTTATTCATTTTTATCATAAATCACAATTTAACCTTTTATTGGCAACAAATGAATTTTTCACACCATTTTTGTACGCAATTGTGGCATCACAACTTGTGTTATTACTAGAGAATTATCAAAAATGATATGTGGGTGTCATTATGTGTTTGCGACATCATGTATGATTTAAAAAAGAATTGTCTGTATTTCAGGGTAAAATTGGGTTGAATGCTGCTCACATGGTGATGGAACTGATACGAGACAATCGTAAAATTGTGGACAGAATTACACATGATCATATTGATAAATTCGTTGATCTGTTGAGACGTGATAAGAATTATCGATACTTGGATTTGCTAAGTGTTCTATGTGTTTGTGATGGTGTTTCAATTGCTGACAATCAAAAATATATCACAGAAGTGTGGCTGATGAGAGGGATGGTATGTGTTCACCAGGTTTTTTCATACACAAAATTGGACCCAAGAGCATACTATTGATTCAACATTTGTTGAGAATAATGTTAGTGTGTGCACAATGTCTATTGGTCAATCTTTTGTAAAACATGTTTTCATTGGCTGACCAATTCAAAGTTTGTTTACATCAGTTCTTAGGTAAATATAAAGGGACTATATGGGTTATGGTTTAAAATGTAGAAATGCTAGGGCCACATTCATAAAGCGGGGTCTCCTGCACAGATCCTTAGGGTATGCTGTAAACTACCAGTAAAGTATAGTGAGACATAGAGGGTCAAAGGGTAGAGCACCTGACCCCTGATAAGAAGGCCCTGAGTTTAAGCCTGGTATTCAGCAGGGTTTGATCACACACTCAACACTTTATGACTTTGGTTCAAGTACATGGTTAGTAACCCAGTTTAAATTAAATAAGTTTAAATTAAATAAAACACAAGTTGTATTTTGTTTGTTACTGTTTATTTACAGAACTGCGTATTTTTCACTGATCTTGGACAGAAGATTGGTCAAGATGATGGCAAAGTTTATGTTTCCACAAATAATGGAAAATCTTGGGTAGATCTTGTTACATTTGCCAAGGTAAGAAATAGTTTTTTGACCAAATTTCATGTTTTTTTCCTTAAATGTTACTTGTCATTGTTGTGTTAAGAGAGTTCTGTGTACTTGGGTACTGTTCTTATTGGTCACTTGTTAATAATAATAATAAAAAAAAAAAATCTTTATTTTGAGAAGGTTTATCACGGTTTCCTCAATAAAATGACTGGAACGTTTCATGCTCTATCCTAACCCACATCTCACTGCAAAATACAAAGGTTCATGTATTTCTGTGCAAAACATCAGTCTGTTACGATTATGAGGAAAACAATTGATTCTTAAACATTTTGTGACCAATGAGAAGAGTATCACTGTATTTCAGGGACTTGGGCAATGTGAAAATGTTGCTGTCTTGTGGAGATTATTGCGTTGATATTGTGGCATTATTTACATGTACTTTTATCACACATTTTTCTTTCATAGAAATGCACTGCATTTTACTTCAGTTGTCACATACACTTAAAAGTGTTAATGCAAGCTTCAATAATAACTTATGGGCATTATAGGGCTTCAATAATATCTTATGGACATTATAGGGCTTCAATAATATCTTATGGGCAATATAGGGCTTCAATATTAACTTATGGGCAATATAGGGCTTCAATAATATCTTATGGGCATTATAGGGCTTCAATAATATCTTATGGGCAATATAGGGCTTCAATAATAACTTATGGGCAATATAGGGCTTCAATAATAACTTATGGGCAATATAGGGCTTCAATAATAACTTATGGGCAATATAGGGCTTCAATAATAACTTATGGGCAATATAGGGGGCTTCAATAATAACTTATGGGCAATATAGGACTTCAATAATAACTTATGGGCAATATAGGGCTTCAATAATAACTTATGGGCAATATAGGGCTTCAATAATAACTTATGGGCAATATAGGGCTTCAATAATAACTTATGGGCAATATAGGGCTTCAATAATAACTTATGGGCAATATAGGGCTTCAATAATAATTTATGGGCAATATAGGGCTTCAATAATAACTTATGGGCAATAGAGGGCTTCAATAATAACTTATGGGCATTATAGGGCTTCAATAATAACTTATGGCAATATAGGGCTTCAATAATAACTTATGGGCATTATAGGGCTTCAATAATATCTTATGGGCAATATAGGGCTTCAATAATATATTATGGGCAATATAGGGCTTCAATAATTACTTATGGGCAATATAGGGCTTCATTAATAACTTATGGGCAATATAGGGCTTCAATAATATATTATGGGCAATATAGGGCTTCATTAATAACTTATGGGCAATATAGGGCTTCAATAATAACTTATGGGCATTATAGGGCTTCAATAATAACTTATGGGCATTATAGGGCTTCATTAATAACTTATGGGCAATATAGGGCTTCAATAATAACTTATGGGCAATATAGGGCTTCAATAATAACTTATGGGCAATATAGGGCTTCAATAATAACTTATGGGCAATATAGGGCTTCAATAATAACTTATGGGCAATATAGGGCTTCATTAATAACTTATGGGCAATATAGGGCTTCAATAATAACTTATGGGCATTATAGGGCTTCATTATTAACTTATGGGCAATATAGGGCTTCAATAATAACTTATGGGCAATATAGGGCTTCAATAATAACTTATGGGCATTATAGGGCTTCATTAATAACTTATGGGCAATATAGGGCTTCAATAATAACTTATGGGCATTATAGGGCTTCAATAATAACTTATGGGCATTATAGGGCTTCAATAATAACTTATGGGCAATATAGGGCTTCAATAATAACTTATGGGCAATATAGGGCTTCCTAAATAACTTATGGGCAACATATACCTAGGTTTAAATTCAACAGAAACAACCATTTATATGCAAGAAACTACGAAATCAAAATGAAATATATCCGATCATTCTTTTTGACATTTACTGATGTGCTTGACTGGTTAACTGTATTATACATGTACATTTGGAGAGGCCAAATATTTTTGCAAATTTCATATCTTGCCTTTCTGTTTAATTTTTTACATTTGTTGAATATTGACCAGCAATATAAAACAAATTTTGAAATGTTCTCTATTTAAAATTGATTGCCATGCCAACCATTGCTCTTTAGTTTGGAAATTATTTGAATAGAAAAATGTGTATACAGTCAAAACTGTGGTAAAGACCACCTGCGAACAAAGACCACTATTGCAAAACCTGTCTGCAAAGACCACCAATTTTATCTCCCATCAGACCATTTTCAATGATATTTAATCTGTTAATAGAGACCACCTGTCAACAAAGACCACATTTTGCTGTTCCCATGGGTGGTCTTTACAGACAGGTTTGACTGTAGTGCTCTTACTAGGTCATTGAATTTGCATAAAATCAAAATGAGTAGGTTGATATGGCTTTTCAATTGATAAAATAGAGTTGCACTCTTACATTTATATTGTCTGTTTTGTGCTGTTTTGTTCTGTTGTTTTTGCACCTTGTGTTCTATGACATGTAGTGTGTTTATAAACTGCACTTACACTTAAATTGTAGAGGCATTTGGAGGACGAAAGCGTAAGTTTGCTTGCTTGCATTTATATAGATACACAGGTTTCCTATGTGTACCTGAGCATTTATTTATCACTTGAAATTGTCTTAGTTTGATACTAATATCTGCTGCTAGCATAGTTTCAGTTACCTTATGATTACTATTGTCTTATTTGGAATCATTTATCTCTTGTCTAAGAAGATCAGCTTGCTCAGGATTAATAATTTCATGACTGGTTATCGGCATGAGAATTATTATATCCGGGCTTCACAAAGTGAAGTGAGGGCTATATTGGCATCGTCAAGTCCATACGTTCCAATTTTTTGTCCGTTCATATCTTTGTCATTCATGGTGGGATTTGAAATAATTTTGCAGAAGTATCCATGATAGGATGAGGAGTGTCGCACTCTAGACCAATGCCCCTAACTTCAAGGTCAAAGTCACTGTGCCCTTTTGAACTTTGCCTGTTTTGCTAAATAAAGCCTTACTGGTTCATGTCCTGTGCATAACTTTGTCATTCATGGTTGGATGCATTATTGACCATCCTAAGATGATGACCCAAGTTACTATCTTCAAGGTCAAGGTCAATGGCACCTCAGAGCTTTGTCATTTAACCTTACTGATAATAGTGCTTCTTGTCCGGTCCATGACTTCATTCATGGTGGTTTTGGTACTTCATATCTCTTCATTATTTACAATGCTGTGGCATTTTCACCTTCAGTGAAACATGTTCCAGTTAATGTCTTTCATTGTTCTGTCCAGGCGGCATTTTCTGTCTGGGCGGCATGCGGGGTATTAATCACAGTCTGTGATAGCTCTAGTTTCTTTATAAATTGATGTAGCATATATTTAGCCAGAAACATGCCGGATATACAGTAGGCCTAAAAATGTGTCTCTTTCCTGTAACATGCGTAAAAATTCTTGAGTCTGTAGTTAGAGATTTTTTCTCATAAATTTCTCTATATTTGACTTCAGGGATTTTGAGCCTTAAACAAGTTTGGGGTTTGGGTAATATATTGGGTTTGATCGAGTAACAGGAAGCAGACATGTTTAAGCCTTTTGGTTTGTTAATTCATTGTGGTTATTTAGATATTTGTGATTGAACTGATTGTTAAGTACAGTGATTCTTTTCTTGTTTAAAACAAGTTTAGTGGTATTGTATAGTGCTGTTGCATTGACCACAAACACAAGAATATATTATAAACCCAATTCGATAAGGCTTTCATTGTCGATTTATCCATTGTATTGGGTATAGGGTGGGAAGTTTGTTTAAATCATATTTTCCATTATGAATGGATTAATGTGTTGTATACAGCACCCCTATAATCGATATTTAGGTAAACAAGATAATGAAAGAAATAGCGAATTTAAGTTATACCTAGACGACTACATTTCAAAATATGTGTATGGACATGTTCGTATTTGTCCTAAGCATGATGGAGAAAAAGCTGTGGTTGTGTTTTGATAGAAAAGTAAATCAAACAGCAGATAGAATTTTACGAATTAAAGCATTTTTTAAAATCTAAATTAACATGGATTAGTCCTGACATTTCATCCACCTGTTTGCGGTCAATCTAACAGCACTATATAGAGAAATTTTATTGACACGTCAGTTTTATTTTGAGAATGGTATGTCCTATTTCCTTGTGTGGGGGTGTTTGTTTATTTTGTGTATGTCCTTTGACACTCAGAATCTGATACTTTAGGAATGTTCCAATCTAAAAATAGAACTGACTGTGGTCAAAATAATTTCATAACACATTTGAGAGAAGTTTCTTTATAAAATTGAAATGTTTCCTTCCCTGCAGTTGAAACATTTGTCTTCAGTTCGGGTTTAGGTGTCGCACTTACTATATTAATACTTCACTGCTGGGTGATGGTTGTTTTGAGACTTGTGTTTATGCATATACAATACAAGTTGCACATAACGACACTTGAATTTATGACATTGACTGCACTCTGATATAATTCACCAGTGCGGTTGTTTTTCCGACATCTTTGGTGTAATTTGGACCCGGCTTTCATGATGACTACTTTACCCGTAAGCCGAATTTTCTCTGTCCAGATGCAACCTTGTCTGGTTGAAATCAACACCCTACTGGTATTTTTACATGTCGATTAATTAACAATGGGCATAGTTTGTTTATATTTACAACCCATATTCTGACGTGCATTTGAATAGCAGTTATCGTGAAAAATTTCACTGCCAATATTCAAATGCATGGCATTTTAATATGCATATTTCTCCAAGTGATCTAAATAATGCAAATTTAGTTATACAAATTTATAAGAGAACCCAGAGGGTTTCGAACCCACGACCCCAACGACGTCAGCGCCTAGCACTGAAATAACTGCGACCATTCTCACTGCGCCACCAGGGCAACCCCAAAAAAGGTTGTTTAAATGATGCTGATATGGTCGTCGTTACATCATTACACGGGACATAGGGTGTGTGTAAGGTCTTATGATCATTTTTAGCTACTTAAATGTCTCACAGACAGACACGCCACTTCGAAAATTTAGTAATACATCTTCCTATTCTCCCTGAAATTTCGTCGTATGCTTTACTGAATAAACGGAAAGTTTTCATCATGGAAATATTTCCGAATTTTGCAAAGTCAAGAATGTCGCAAAATTATCAGAGTAAATTTCCTTATTGCCTGAAGTGTCGTCTTTTACATACTAGACTCTTCAGTGTAACTACTCTCATTTCAGTGATTTGCATAATTATTTGCTTGCATTTTCAGATTTCAGGGTAAGAGTGAGACACTGACCAGTACATGTGTATAGATTATTACAATACTTGTGGTCTGATAGTGTAAAGAAGTTGTTTTTAGTTTTAAATAATAGCTTTGCTCTGAAAACATTGTTAGAATGTCTTCATCAGGAGAAATGTTTAAACTATGACCCAAATTTTTTTTCAAACAATACATTGCCTTTCTACCTACCCAACATTACAAAGTAGTGTCAAGCAACGGTAAACAAATTTTTTTTTTGATGTGGCCTAATCAATGCGCTTCTTGTTTATTACAGAAAGACAAGGATGATGATCAGTATCTGTTTCTGGAGCATCAGTTAGAGCTGTTCGGATATCTCTGTCATGTAAGTACATGCAGTTAGCCATTTATTTCTCATTATATATTTGAACAATATCGGGCATGAGAATTTTCTTCGGATTCACTGAAATCCGCAGATTTGATGCTCACAAGGGTCGTTTCTGAGACAATTTAAGCCATCTTAGATGCTTAAAAGCCAGGAGTTTCAGAGGCCCCTGGACCTCTTGCCGAATTTTCAGCTGATTTTGAAATTTTGCAATTTCATGCCTGCAATATCAAATTACTATCAATTTTGTTCATATATTACTGCAGATTTATCAAAGCTTTGTTCATTCTTGTGTTCATTCTACTATTGGAAATTATCTTTTAATGGAAAACCACGTACGTTTCAGGCTACAGGTACAATTTATATTGGTGACTGAATGCAGGCTACGGTGCATTCTGTAACCATGAGACAATGCAAACATAATTTATTGCCTGAAATCATGGCACTGTCATTGGATGCTTATGATTTACAGTATACGACAATAGCAATAATTAAGTGGTAACTTTGATTTTATCATGCAAACATAACCAAATAATCTGGGATTAAAAACTTGATATTTTTGACACAAAAGCAATACAGGACATCTCGTAAACTGCCAATTTCAACTTTACATCTCAGTATAGACTGTGTACTGTATATATGATTGTTCTATATACTTGTGTTATGGGCTGGTGGCCTAAATCCTGAATAAATTTGTATTTGTATAGACAATTTAAACCATTAACCTGCATGTATGACAGCATCATTCTGCATATGCCTTATTTATATAATAACATTAGCAAAGTATTTGAAGCTTTCGGACCTCTATACTTACACTCAGTTTTCAGATTCATATTCATCCCACAACAAAAAGTGAATCGCAAAGAATACTTAGCACTCTGTAAGAACTGAAATCCACTTTGCACATTCAAATCACTACACTCACACTCTGCTGCGTAAAGACACGGGTCTGAGTGCTGAGTGTCGGTTGTTATCCCACGCCTTAGAGAACAAATTCAATATACATATCACATGATGTAATAATTATACATTACAGGGTCAGAATACTCATTCTATTGCTGTGATAACTCAAGAACTCAACTATCTGACGTGGGATGAAGCGTTTACAAGTCTTAGTGATGACAGACTACCCGACCAACTCAGGGCTATGTACTGTGATCTTATCATCAGTAAGATATTTCATTTCACAGATAATCATGTGACTGTATCTTAATGTGACACAGAAATCTGACTTTGTTGTTGCTTATGCTTATGTATAACAGAGATTCATTATCATTCACCTGTTCAAGTTTTAACTAATTTTACTTATGAGCGCTGCTATGGGATTTACAACCACTTCTGTAAGTGACGTCATTTCAAGAAAACGCAACATGTGATGTCACTATTTGCAAGCAGGAAACAATGTTTACTCCATAAGGTCACTTCGTTTTCATATTACCATATGGGACAAATATTGCTTACTGTCAGTATATGGTGACGTAACATGTGACGTTGTCTGGAAATGACGTCACTTAAAGAAGAGGTTGGAAATCGTACAGCGCCAATCATATTGTGAATAGACAAGTTTTTGCATTTTGTTTTCATCACTGTGGATGTCTGCTGGTTTGGCGTCCCAGTACCAACTTAATCATTCCTTCAAAGCAGTCTAAATCAGGTATTGTGACGATTATAGAGAAGAATCTTGTCCCTTTAGGGATTTGAACCCAAGACCTTCAAGGATCCAGTGCCCTGCTCCTGGACTGTTCTCTGCCCATGATTTACATGTACTGTAATTACATGTGTTACTGGTTGTTCTTATCTGTATACACTTTGACATAACTCATTTGGGTTATAGTCTCATAACATGTAACAGATATCATCTTTACTTAGTTGTTGTTGTCACATAATTGAAGTCACATGATTTCATATTTTTCTTGACCTGAATGGATTATTGGCCAAATGTATTTAGACTACCGACATTGCTGTTAAAAATTGATACTGTTTCTGTCTGTCTGTCTGTCTTTCGCAAGCTGTGCATTTTGGGTTAATCTATCACAGGGTTCACACATGCCTTGAATAATCCTTGAATTTGACGCTAGTTCTTGACAACTCTTTGAAAATGACTGAAACCTTAGAACTCCTGGGAAAGAACTTGAATTTTGACAAAATTGCATTAATTTTGCCTTAAACTTCCTGAAAATTATTCCGTCATTGACTTTCCTGTGTAGAAAGAATAAAGTTATAGTAAGTGAAGAAAAACAGGAAGAAATTTTTAAAAATGATGTTAGGTCACTTTTAAAAGTCCAGTTTAAAAGAAAATCACAGCATTTTGCCATTTTCATTTACTTTTTTTGTGAATTGGTGATACAAAGTAGTTCTTGAAAATTTAAAATAGGGAGTTTGGAAAAGTACTTGAATTTGGTATCAACTGTTTTGTATGAACCATGTATCAGTTTGTGTATTGTGTGCAACCTTACTATTCCTATTTTTCAGCAATGTTTGTGGATATAGCAGATAATCATTCAGTTGTGGACAGAGTGAAGCTCTCCTATATTTATGATGATGTAGACAATGAAGAGGTTGGTTTCTTGTTGAGAATGTTTCCTTATTCTCTTTATTGCTCCCCTTGGGGGACATAAGATTTGCTCTTTTCCGTCTGTCCGCATGTATGTTCCAAAAATCTTGTGGCACACACTCCTCCTTTACTTATTTACCTAGATTCACCAAACTTTACACAAATGTTTCTTAGGATGAGAAGTTGTGCACATGCATTTTAGTTTTTATATCGGACCAGTAACGCCAGAGTTATGACCCTTGACTTGTTACAAAATTGGAAAGTGGGGGCATCTGTGTCCTATTGACACAATTCTAGTTCTTACAAAAAAGAGTGATCGAAAGCCATGCTTCCATTATTATGATGACTTTGTCTGTAAAAGTGGAACTGCATTGTATACTTATGAATATTTTTTACTTTTTCTTAATTTTTGTTGAGTTTATATCCTTTTTTCAACATTAGTTCAGTTACAAATGGTAGGATTTTAGAATAAGAAATATTTTCTGTATTTTACTTCATTATTTTTACTATTGTAGAACTTTACTGACAACACAAAGTCCTTGACTTACCAATACTTTCCTACGTTAAGTCAATGGATATCAGATTTTCTGGGTAGAAATGGTGACATGACAGCCTCACTGATTGGCAATAACATGCTGGTAAAACAGGTAAGGTCTATTCAATTCTTGTATTGTGATGACTATATGATCACACGGCTACACTTAAAGCGGCATTTAACCTATT
The DNA here is from genome assembly GCA_032209605.1 of Mactromeris polynyma. NCBI lineage: Eukaryota > Metazoa > Mollusca > Bivalvia > Venerida > Mactridae > Mactromeris > Mactromeris polynyma. The sequence goes on along the minus strand of JASFXZ010000011.1, from coordinate 8,411,615 downwards.
TATGCCATTAATGTTTATAAAAACCATGTTTACATATTTGGTAAGGAATGGCATTCATGCTGATGAAAATCTGTTTTTATTTCACTGAATTTGGTATAATTTACGATAAATAAGAAATTTAACTTTCGATTTATTTCCAAGAAATTTTGCTGTGTCACTGATGAACTCTTGGCATCAAATGTTGAATGAGACAATTTTTGACATGTATGAAAAACATTTGTTTGTGTAATCATCCCATGTTCGTTATTGAAATGCTAAATTAGAAAATCCTCTGCAATCAATTAGAGTATGTATGTCATTAGTTTCACACTACCATATTGTCATCCGAGGAGAAAGAGAAAAAAGTAATGCAGCTTTAAATACTTTTCTAATATTATTATATTATTGTATAAGGTAAATACAGGATGATGCTGTCACCCGTGCAGGTTAATGGATATAATTGTATACTGAGCGTAAAGTTAAATTGGCAGTTTAGGAGGAGATGTACTGCATTGGTTTTATGTAAAAATATCAAGTTTGTGATCTATTCTTGCTCTACGGTTTACATCATTTGTTTGTTAGGAATAAAGATGGATAATGAAATCAAGTAGGAAAATGTCACATTTATTGTGTATCTCCACCATGAAAGTGCATGATCAAATATACCTACCCGGTACATGTTTGACATACCCCTACCTACGCATGAATATGGCCCCTAGTCAAGGTAGGCCTCGGCAGTTACAAAGACAAAAGAGGCCTCAGCAGTTACAAAGACAATAGGACACAAATATACATGATAAGTTTGATTCTGTTACAGGTATTACGACTGGTACATTACCTGGTTTTGTTTGGTTTCTATGACAAATCTGAGGATATCAAGAAACTTCTGGAGCCTTTGATGAGTTTATTGGACGGCAGGAATGATAAACCATATCCAAATTGTGAAGGTAAGTGAACAGTTCAGTACGATATTTATTCTACAAAAACAATATTAATTTACTTTTGAATCCATTTCATTGCCTTCGAAATTCTTTAATCCTTCCTCTGGAGATAGGAAAAACGTAAAATTAAATTTACCCTGGTTGGGCTCAAAATCTGTTGATGGGGGATCAAAGACGAATTACAATTCTGTTGGTGGTCCCCTTATTTTCAGCTGTCAATTCTACCCCCAGGGAGATTTTCCTAGGTTAGCCCTCAGTCAATTTGGGTTAAACTCATTTTCATAAATTACTACATGTACAAAGATTGTACAGTTGAATTATTATTGTCTTTCAATAAATATGATGGATTCCTTTATCCTTGCTCGGATACCGAGGGTGATTAAATATACAGTCAAACCTGTGTTAAAGACTACCTGCGAACAAAGACCGCTATTGCAAAACCTGTCTGCAAAGACCACCAATTTTATCTCCCATCAGACCATTTTCAATGATATTTAATCTGTTAATAGAGACCACCTGTAAACAAAGACCACATTTTGCTGTTCCCTTGGGTGGTCTTTACAGACAGGTTTTACAATGTTCTTCAATGTATGGAATTTAAGATTCCATTATTATATAGTACAAGAGCTATAGATTGATAAATACCAAACTTGCATAAAGATTTATAGATAATAGTAACAGCTTAATACTAGAGGAGCAAATTTAATCAAAATTGAAGTTAACCAAAGTTTTACTGGCTAAATACAGTCAAACCTGTGTTAAAGACCACCTGCGAACAAAGACCACTATTGCAAAACCTGTCTGCAAAGACCACCAATTTGATCTCCCATCAGACAATTTTCAATGATATTTAATCTGTTAATAGAGACCACCTGTAAACAAAGACCACATTTTGCTGTTCCCATGGGTGGTCTTTACAGACAGGTTTGACTGTATACTGTTTTAGAACATATATTTTCTAACTTGCTTTCCCATCTTTTATTTAACTGACCCAAACGTAGCAATAACTCGCCATGACCTTATGACTTGTGGTGAAACAAAAATTGTCTAATATTTATTAAGTTGATTGGAAATTTTTACTCTTCTATTGCAGGTAAAGAAGCTGAGGAGATGCTGGTTGTGTTCAGAAAGTCACATAGATTCGTACCCAGTCCTGAAACTAAAGCTATTGTAGAGGCCAAGATTCAGTAAGTTACAAAAATGTATTATGTGTTCTTATCAATAAAAGCAGGTCAGTGTTGCTGATGGCAACAATTCTTTTTAAAATTTGGTTTAACCAATGAATACTACTAAAGCTGACGTGGTTGCTATGAAAGATTATTGTGGCTAGTTTTCTTTTTATATTGACATGATTTCATTAATATAGATACATTTTGTATTCATATTTTAAAATATTTTCATTTGGTTTAATCTTAATTAAATTTTGAAATTAGACCGGGGTCAATGTTGTAAATCAGAGTTTGGAGACCAGTCAAAAAACTGAAGCCTCTGATAGGTTAGTTCACAGCCTTGTCTTGAAATTGACCAATGACAAGGCTGCATTTTGAGACTGGTATCCAAACTTGATTTAGTAATATTTAAACCAATAATGCATTTCTTTTTTTGTCTTCCTTTTTTATCATTGACAGAAATTTTGTAGTATTTAGTATAACAGTAGTTACAGTAAAACCTCACCTAAAGACCACCTCAATATTAAGACCACCTCAAAATTATGAACACAATTTTCAAATCCATTTTCACTATTTTGGTATTTATTCAACCTCGATATTAAGACCACCTCAATAAGTAGACCAGGGTCCAAAGAGTGGTCGTAATTTTGAGGTTTTGCTGTATTCTATTTGACATATCCTGCATGGCGCTGTATTTGTATATAATATTTGTTGTTTATCCTTTCAGAGCCCTTGAAGTGTTGGATTTATTCTTCAACTTCATCTTCAATATCAGACTTGAGGTTTGTACCAGTGTTAGGATAAAAAACTAAGTGGATTCATGTCTAAAAATAGAACTTTATGTACTATGATATATGTAATCAGCTCCAGTATCTGTGTAGCTCATATATAATGAGCATAAACTAATGTGTTACAACATGTTGAAGCTTTATGATGACAATGGCAATGTAAATGGGGTTACTAAAGTGCGAACAAATCTGTACGAGAATAGTTTTGGATACCCATAAGGATACAGTTTTTGCCATTGAGGTTATCCATTTGTTTTGAAAGGTTTAAAGTTCTTGCAAGTTTCTTCTGTTAGTGCTGGTACAAAATCAGCAAAACTTTGAAATAAAGCAAACTTATTTTTGCAAAATTAAAGAAAAATATGCTGAAAATTAATCCTTGGCCAAAATAATGATTCTACAGTAATACAAGATTTATGAATAGAATTATTTTCTTTCAGAAATTTATCAACCTGTTCAAAATGACCAATCAACATGCCAATCAGGTTGGAGGAACTGCAGAGTTAGCTCCCTTGATGTATGAAACGTTTGAACTGGAACAAAATGGCGGGTAGGTACATGCAAGCGCACAAGTCTCACAAAATTCTAGGAAATGAGATTTTTCTCAAATCTCAAATCAAATATTTTGTTTTTATACTGATTGCCTGAAAAAGACATTCCCTGGTAACTAGTATCAGTGCCAGTTTGTCGCAATGTAGTGTAGATATTAGCATTCATAATTGTATATGTATTCTTAAGCTTTAAAAAATAGAGTCTTGCAAGTTTATTGAGTGGTAAATCTCATTTCGAATCCTATGTGAAACTGCGTACAAAGGATTTGCAATAAATGGTGTTGGGTGATGATTTCTGAGTATTTATTATGAGTAGAACTGTTATCAATACTTTAAACAGACTGATGTTCGATTTATTTGTTTCTTTGTAGTTTTCGAAACATATTGTCTTTTAGGTCAATTTTTTCATATCATCAGATCACGTCTATCAATATTGTCTTTAGCGCTCTTGTATTAGGTTCTGATTACCTGATTCCTCATCGTGGCCTTGATGAAGCACTACCTTGAATGCAGCAAATTCCTTGATTTTTTTAAAAAATATGCAGATTTCAAATTTAAGGCCAGGTTGTAACAGTTAATAATAAGTTTCGACAGGTAACTGAAACAACTTTGGTTTGCTTAAAGTTTGTGTAAGTTCTGTTTAAAATGTATGTTAGAACTTATCTTTTATGTGTTCTGTTGTTAATTTTTTGATTTATTTTTCTGTAGTTCAATTTCAAATACAAAAATGGAGTAAGTGTGTATGAGTGATTCTGTGACGTCTTTAATACCTAAGCACTCAAAACCCTCCCGTGATTCACACAATTATTAGATACAACTTTCCTTACTAAACAAGAATACAACGGTCTTCCTTATAAATGGATTACTAACCCTTTATTATAGATCACTTTCCCTTTATTATGAAACAATTCTTTCCCTTTTATTAAAATATGGATTATTTCCCCATTATTAAAATATGGATTACTTCCCCTTTATTATGATATGGATTTCTTTCCCTTTATTATGATATGGATTTCTTTCCCTTTATTATGATATGGATTACTTCCCCTTTATTATGATATGGATTACTTCCCCTTTATTATGATATGGATTTATTTCCCTTTATTATGATATGGATTACTTCCCCTTTATTTTAATATGGATAACTTCCCTGTATAATGATATGGATTACTTCCCCTTTATTTTAATATGGATAACTTCCCTGTATTATGATATGGATTACTTCCCCTTTATTATGACATGGATTATTTCCCCTATATTATGATATGGATTACTTCCCCTTTATTATGATATGGATTACTTCCCATTTATTTTAATATGGAGTACTTCCCCTTTATTATGATATGGATTACTTCCCTGTATTATGATATGGATTACTTCCCCTTTATTATGACATGGATTATTTCCCCTATATTATGATATGGATTACTTCCCCTTTATTATGATATGGATTACTTCCCATTTATTTTAATATGGAGTACTTCCCCTTTATTATGATATGGATTACTTCCCCTTTATTATGATATGGATTATTTCCCCTTTATTTTAATATGGATTACTTCCCCTGGGTTATTTCCCATTTATTATAATATATATTTAATCTCCTTTATTATATGGATACTTCCCATATATCATGATACACCCTCTCTCCATTATTGTTTTTATTTTGCCTATCCTATAATACCTATCACTGTTAGTCTACACACATTGTCCTGACAGGCGATTGTGTCATTTTTTAATGAATTGAGATTTAATATTTGTTCTTAGCCTGCTTGAAGATTTATATGTCTGTTAGAGGTTTTTTTATGTCTAAATACTGACATATGCCTATAATTTATCGTGCATTGATTTTCAGCATGTATATATAAAGATACTGCTTGATTAAAATTTGAATAATACTTATGTAAAACTATTGAACATTTAAATTTTTTTTTTTTCATTTTGAAAAGTTTGAATATGCATTTGAAGGTATTGAAGATAAACTTGGTCAATAATTCTGATACTAAGTATGGAGTGGGATGTCCTCGACCCACACATACTTATTTACGAGGAAAATAAAAATATATCCCCTTCAAAAAAAAAAAAAAAAAAAAAAATTAATTCTGATACTATGGTTTATGTGATATTTTAGCAAAGAATTTCGACTACATAGAAAGAGGAGATTTGCTACAATAATGAAAGTCAACAAGCAATGTTTCGAGTATATAATTTGTCGTAATGTTTAAGTATTTTATGACTACCATTGTTTGAAATGTTGTTTATTTCAACCCTTTAGGAGGTCTTATTGATACATTGGTACTAAATTCATTAAAACAAAGTTTTTTGTTGTTGGTAATATTAGTACATTGTATTGTTTACATTTTTCCTGATTGTGCAATAGTTCAGGACTATTGTTGTAGCTTGATTGTTGTTGTTGTTATCATCGTTAGAGTCTGCGTCAACAAAAATGATGAATGTATCTATTTTTCTGAGAAAGTATAAGCCTCAACAATAATGCACAGTATCAGCCTGAGATGCTCTTGTTTGTATTGATGTTGTGTTACAGGTAATATGAATAGTAAGAATAGGGAACTCAAGCAACTTGACCTTGGTCAGATGAAATGTGGTCTACCATGTTTTCATTCATGAAAATTCAGAAATGCTATAGTCATGAATTCCTTCGAAGAAATTATTGATGAGTCAATATTAAGCAGCCATATTTGCTTGTTATAGAGTCGTTAGGCATTTACATTTATTTATAGTAATCAGGTCTGGTCCCATGATAAAATAAACTACTGTTTCAATTTGGCTATGTGCAGTAAGCTGGACTGGTTGTTGGCTGTAGTTTATAACTTTGGTCGCCGCTGCTTCCAGAAATGGTTGTGATGAACACTTTCAACTATGGTAGTCATATGTTGGTATGGTACTACCCTGTATTTGCATGATAATATGGAATGATAATACAGAACAACTTATTCACTGTACTAATTCAGACAGTTCTGTTTATTGTTGTTGTAATGTAATTCACAAACTTATAGTTAATAAATGGGTATATGTATGATAGAGTATGTTCAATGTTTTTCCAGGACATAGATTATATGGATTAAGAAAATCACATGTAATCAAAGGATTGCAAATGGAAAAAAAAGAATATGTTTCTAAGATGTCTGTAAGATTATCCTGTCATCATTCTGTTAATCTAATCAATAAAACCAGCTACTGAGGTTCGACAGTGCTACCCATCACACTTAACACACAAATAGTATTTTGGAAGTGAATGCATTTCATTTTTTGTCCTTCAAGGTATTATAAAGCATGTTTTACAACCATTAGTCGAATGTTACAATTGGACTTTGAATCACATACATAGCCAGGCTCATGTAGTGACTTTTCGACCTATCAAGGTGGATGAATCCCCCCCTGAGTCCTTTTTAGGATTATTTTGTGCACCGAAGGGCACCTGGGTAGAACCACAATCATTCTGCAAACGTGCTGGATAGAATCTTATGTCATGGTGCCATTTCTATAGAGTCTTTTAGTCAAATCTCGTGTATATTTCAAAATAATACCATTATGGTTATGATTTTATTGTTAAGGATTCTAATTAGATAGTTATGGTGATAGAATTTAAATATGTATGCTAGCAATATTTTGTTAAATATTTTGAAGTCTTGCGGTGTTTAATCCGAGGTAAAATCTTCTTGTTCTTTTCTGAATTTTTTACCACTTTTCTTTACATATTTATGCTTTTTGATTTTTAGTTAGTCCTTTGCGGTACATTTTAAATATTTACACAGCATATTGGAGAATAGCCTTAGTGCAGTAAATCATAACTAAGATAATTATTCTGCCTTTATAAGCTTACAGATATTGTTAATCATTCAAATATGATTATACTCGGATATGCTTAACTCATTTTAAGCTTAATCAGAGTAGTACTTTCATGAAGAATAAAACATGTTTACAGTACTTGATTCTGCTCTGCTGAACATTTTTCGGGTAGGTATGGAGAAGGCAAACATTCGCATGTTTAATTTTGGTCTTCTCAATTTGTCATGGTAAAAAATTGTAGCAGCAATAGTTGCATCTTCAGAGGAAATTTTAGCATGGTCTAATAGACATCCTTTAACAGATTAAATTATTATATTGATCACTGTAAAAAGTGGGCGTACATTTACTCAGATGGATTATCACTAGATAGCATTGCTATTAAAAACTGGTTTGGCAAAACATTTTAATTAATGTCGCTCTTGTTATTATTCAAATCTTTAAATTAGTTAAGTTGGTTTCACACATAAAGATTAGTCCATCTTCATATAAATAAAGTACATTGACTAGTTTGACCAGAAGACATTGTCATGAGTTATCTCCCTTTCCATCTTCCTGCTATAATATACGTGTAGACAGAAACATGTGTTTGCTGTCTTGTTATGTGAAAGCAAATTTTCAGTTTTTGACATGTGCGCCTTATGATGCAATTCTGAGGAGAACGGTGCCTATTCCTGACAGATTTGCATCAAGTAGGTTGTGTTTTAAAGATAAATTATTCATGCCTGGTATTCAGTACATTTCTGGATATTTTTTTATGTTTATAAAGTGCGTTTTCAGCTGGGGATAGAGGTCAGGTGTAAAAAGCATTTGACTTCTTGCATGAAATATATTGAATACTATTGAAGACATACCAAACAGGGAGATAACTTGTGACAATCTCCTGTGTTTTAACTTTCCCCTGGCATCATGTTAGTTTATTAAGCTAATAAAGTTAATTAGGACCCCTTGACCTATCATCCTCAAACTTGGTCCATACATTCATCTTGGGTAGCAGAGGAACCCTATTGATTTTGGGGTCAGGGGGTCAAAGGTCAAGGTCACAGGGGGGCATAATGTTTTACAAATATCTCTTGTTGCTATTTCATTGATGTGTCATTAAATTATATATATTTGCAGTTTTTAGATGTCCGAAGGTTTTTTAATCCTTTTTAAAAACCCACATTTCCATGTTTTTAGTTACCTTGACGACTTATTTTACATGCATGTGTTTCATGTATTGATAATGCATGCTTTATGTACTCTAATATTGTTGTATTACGTATAGGATGGACAATGAGTGACATTGTATGTTGAGTATAGATATAATAGATAGCAAGTGTCTATTTTTCCAAAAAAAAAACAATGACACAAGATTGTTTATCTGGCTTAGACCACATGAACTTAATAGACGTTGTCTTTGTGATATAGATGGTTGAAACGGGGGCCCCTGATAGACCAGCTTCATGTGAGCATGGTCTAAATCTGCTATATTGTGCTCTATGCATGATACATAGATAGTGTCTGTAATTACCCATGAGTAAGAAATTTGCAACACATTTATGCTAAGCTTTAGTAAAATAAAGTAATAATCTGTCATGTCTATAAGCCTGACATTTCTGATTGCTTGTCAAGTATCCTATAGCATGAAATTATATGCTTGTCACAATATATGCCTTGTATGGTGGTAAAGAGGTGACATGTGTGAAATTATTTTTATCTCGTTTCTACGACTAAGTGGTGGCCACAAGATAACTATGTCATGGGAATGAGATAGTTAAGTCGTGGCCACAAGATACTAAGTAATGGAAAAGAGATAGTATGTCGTGGGAACGGGTTAGTAAGTCGTGGGAACGAGATAAAAATAATTCACACGTGTCACCTCTATGCCATCGTAGTATTGTCATCTAAAGTTTTGGCAAAATTTATTTATGAAAAATGTGCAAAATATTATTTTATTAAAAGGTCCACTTGCAAATTAATAGAACAATAAAATAAACTGGCCTGTTTTAGTGAAGCCTTGGAAACTAATTTCAACTATTGTTTAATATTGTAAAATGTATTCAAGTTAAACTACTACTACTGTTATACATGTATGAGAAAGAAGAAATGAAATAAGTGAATTTTTGCATAAGATTTATTGATTCATCAGGTATATGAAAGGTTTGTGGGTGTCTAGCCTATGTTTTGCAAAAACACCGCTGTTTAAAGATGACAGCTACCTTTAGGGAAATCTATGGATGTCTAGCCCTATGTTTTACAAATACTGTGCTGTTTGCTGATAACATTTACCTTTAGAGAAATTTATGGATGTCTAGCCCTATGTTTTACAAATACTGTGCTGTTTGCTTATAACATTTACCTTTAGAGAAATTTATTGGTGTCTAGCCCTATGTTTTACAAAGTACACTGCTGTTTTATGATGACAATTTCCATTACAGAGTGGCTAAAGCTGGTATAAGGAAACTGAATGAGATTTTTGACATGACTTCGTTCTTGAAAGGATACGAAATCACAGATATTTTATTGGTACGTTTTTTTGATTGATGTTTTCAATTAAAGCTCTTTCATTGGCTTGATTTAGCTGAATTATTTTCAATTTTTTACTAAGTCTGAAATGCTTAAATATATCACCATACTATTACATTATCTCGTGTCGTCTAGTTGCTCTAGTCATAGCTTTGAGATATTTCAGTTATCTTTCGTGCCATGACAGCATGTTTTTGGCCACCATATGAAAATTTCATGAACACCACATAAATATTTCATGGCCACCACATAACAATTTCATGGCCACCCACATAACCATTTCATGGCCACCCACATAACCATTTCATGGCCACCCACATAACCATTTCATGGCCACCCACATAACCATTTCATGGCCACCACATGAGCATTTCATTGTCACCATATAACAATTTCATGGCCACCCACATAATCATTTCATGGCCACCATATAACCATTTTATGGCCACCCACATAACCATTTCATGGCCACCCACATAACCATTTCATGGCCACCACATGAGCATTTCATGGTCATCATATAACAATTTCATTGCCACCCACATAACCATTTCATGGCCACCACATGAGCATTTCATGGTCACCACATGAGCATTTCATGGCCACCATATAACAATTTCATGGCCACCCACATAACCATTTCATGGCCACCACATGAGCATTTCATGGTCACCACATAACAATTTCATGGCCACCCACATAACCATTTCATGGCCACCACATGAGCATTTCATGGTCACCACATAACAATTTCATGGCCACCCACATAACCATTTCATGGCCACCACATGAGCATTTCATGGTCACCACATAAACATTTTATGGACACATACATAACCATTTCATGGCCACCACATAAACATTTCAAGGCGACAACATAACTTCTTTAGAGATGCTGTTATGATTGCAAGTTATTTATGGCCATGCTATACCTAGCAACTATGACATCATTTTCCCCCCTCTTTTTTCTTCTCTCGTGTCCTCTCTATGTCATAGCATGATTATCTATGTGTCATATATGAAAAATTCGAGTCCGAGACTGACTTTGATTTGGATTTATCATGAATCACAGCCCTGACTTCTTTATCTTTCTAATTTGACCATATATTTTTTATGATCTAAATTCTTGTTATCACATTTCTTTCAAAGCCATATATAAGGCACTCACAGCTACATAAAAATCAATCTTTACACAACGTAATAAAAACTACAAATAAACAGAAAATATACATGTACCTCGCAGACAGCTCATCAAGATTTCCTTCCATTGGCTTGTTACTTCTCGACAAGTACACTTTGAACGCATTTAATGACCAAATTCTAAATTTCTCTACTGTCATTTCACTAAGCTCATCCATTTTAAAAACAAAAATAGCATTACTCCAATGATTTATAGACAAAATTAGTTGAAATACAGAACGTGTTAGATTAGCAGACTACCAAACAACCAAAATGGCCGATTCTTACTCGTACGTCCGGGTACCTGTCAAAATCGAAAGTAGCCTTCCGGAAACTGTAAAACGGTGTATTGTTGAGGATGTATTAAATCAGTACCATTTTGTACAACAGGATCTGTCTCACTACGAGTATGATGATATGGTACGGAAGTCTATGCACCTACTCAATCGATATTTCTCAGCTCACAACAACCTGTTTAAGCGGGCAGTACAAGCACAGGTAAATATAATTATTACAGTTTCATTTTCATATTTCTGTACAGTGATAGTGGATATGTAATATAAGGCATATGACAGTATTAGTAGTACATGTAGTGATGGGTCAACGATCAGCGACAATCTAATAATCGTCGGAATGCATTTTTGCAATCCTGATAGGTGAAGTTTCCATGGAAACCCTCTTTATATTTATAAGCTTTTCTGTTGATGGATGCAAATTATTTTAGCTGGTTGAGCACATAAATGCCAGATTGTCAGACTGGCTTACGCTGAAAATGTATCAGTTTAACTTGCTGTTGAATAAATAAGGAATGGTTATAGATGCTGCTGTTGAATAAATAAGGAATGGTTATAGATGCTGCTGTTGAATAAATAAGGAATGGTTATAGATGCTGCTGTTGAATAAATAAGGAATGGTTATAGATGCTGCTGTTGAATAAATAAGGAATGGTTATAGATGCTGCTGTTGAATAAATAAGGAATGGTTATAAATGCTGCTGTTGAATAAATAAGGAATGGTTATAGATGCTGCTGTTGAATAAATAAGGAATGGTTATAGATGCTGCTGTTGAATAAATAAGGAATGGTTATAGATGCTGCTGTTGAATAAATAAGGAATGGTTATAGATGCTGCTGTTGAATAAATAAGGAGTGGTTATAGATGCTGCTGTTGAATAAATAAGGAATGGTTATAGATGCTGCTGTTGAATAAATAAGGAATGGTTATAGATGCTGCTGTTGAATAAATAAGGAGTGGTTATAGATGCTGCTGTTGAATAAATAAGGAATGGTTATAGATGCTGCTGTTGAATAAATAAGGAATGGTTATAGATGCTGCTGTTGAATAAATAAGGAATGGTTATAGATGCTGCTGTTGAATAAATAAGGAATGGTTATAGATGCTGCTGTTGAATAAATAAGGAATGGTTATAGATGCGGGGTAACCTTGTTAAGTTCACTGATAGGCATGTACCGTACAACATCTCCAGAGCTGTCCTCTTATAAGCTACAACCACTTGGCAACAACATTGTCAATCTTCCTGCAGTGAGAAATCACTATCAAATTAACCTCTCCACAGAGCAGTAACCTCTCTGCTTCAGCCAAAATTTGTGTCTTCCAAAGGATATTGCTCTAGAGATGTGTCACTGTACAGTTTAACCTGTCGTAAACTGTCACATCAAATGTGTCTGTTTAAATCAGTTTATCTACAGCCCTTTTTTTTTGTTTTAGTGGAAGTATGGCAGGTCCTTTTGAAAAGGGAAATTTGCATCATTAATCACCAAATTTGTGTCTTTATAAGCCTAAAATTAAAAATAATTTTACTGAAAGGGAATTTTTTGTTTGTTTTGTATTTGTGCTTATTTATTGTCATCACCGGTTTCCCATATGGGCGATGCCTCCGGCAGAATGTTAGTCATTTTAGATTTTTGGAGGATAGTACATGATACAGGAAATGCCCCAGTTCCTGAAGCACCCCTGGTTCGTTTACAATGCCCTATGTAAAGCATCGTACACAGGACCTTGGTTTTATCTCTTCCGAAAGACTGTTAGTACTGAAAGTGGTGGAGCGGGGAATTGAACCTGTGACCCCTGGATTACTAAGTCCAGCACGTTACCACTGGACCACGGATCCGCTCCATTTTTCTTTCTGAGTTGGGAAAAAATATATACTTTTTCTTTGGGGAATGGGGCCCAATATCGGCCCCAAATTTGCCATAAAAAAGGGCTGATCTAATACAATGTTTATACCATGTCAAACTCTATTCCATTTTTTCTACAGGTTCTGATTACCGATGCATCTCAGAATATTTACAAAGAAATAGAAGAGAAATTACCTGTCCTACGAAGGTTATCAGCAAACAAACTCGGGGATACGGAGGCCAACCAACTGGCACAAATTCTAGATGATCTTATTCAGTGTGTATATTTCTATTTCAAATATCTAACAGTAGATAAGACAGAAAATTTCCTTATTTGTTTACTGTGCAGTTTACGTACTTCATTCAAATGCCATTCAAATTTTCCTGGCCCGAATGCCATTATTTTTTTTTATTTCATTGCATTGTATCATTGTTTAAAATGATCGCTGACTTCATATGAAAAATCAACCATGTGTTCGTCGCAATAATAAAAATAAAATAAAAATTACGCCATGATAATAGAAATAGCATCCACCATTGGTTCTGAAGAAAGTTGAACTTAAATTTGAGGTGGTCAGATTATAGAGTTAAGATTTGGAAGTAAAATGAAAAACTGGTTACATGTGCATATGGTCTTATTAAAGATGTAGTGTTTACTTTGAGGTGGTATTTAAAGGTACCGGTAGGTAGTCACATTTGTGGTAAACTATGCAAAGTAATAATTCTGAAAAATTGCTTTTTTATTGCCTTCACACAATCATACTCGGTTACATTGGATTATAACTTATCTTAAAAATTTCCTGGATCTTTCAAACACGAATCTGATAAAGGTATTCCAATGCTAGCGCAAACTCAACATGGAAATTCGGATAGAAAATACCTGTATCAGAGTTGTTTATTTGTTGTTTAGGGAATAATGTAAGAAAAGTGACAACGCAGAGTTATAGAACACATCAGTATCAAGGCATTTATCACCGATTATCTCATATTTACTGTTATTCTAAGCATTAATTGACAATGCACAAGTCAAGACAAAAATCAAGACTATCTACCACAATCAAGACAAAAATTAAGACAAAAATCAAGACTATCTACAAAAACAAGACACAAATCAAGACAAAAATCAAGACTATCTACAAAAATCAAGACTATCTACAAAAATCAAGACTATCTACAAAAATCAAGACTATCTACAAAAATCAAGACTATCTACAAAAATCAAGACTATCTACAAAAATCAAGACTATCTACAAAAATCAAGACTATCTACAAAAATCAAGACACGAATCAAGACAAAAATCAAGACAAAAATCAAGACTAAAATCAAGACTATCTACAAAAATCAAGACAAAAATCAAGACACAAATCAAGACAAAAATCAAGGCAAAAATCAAGACAAAAATCAAGACTATCTACACAAATCAAGACAAAAATCAAGACACAAATCAAGACTATCTACAAAAATCAAGACAAAAATCAAGACTATCTACACAAATCAAGACAAAAATCAAGACACAAATCAAGACTATCTACAAAAATCAAGACAAAAATCAAGACTATCTACAAAAATCAAGACACAACTCAAGACACAACTCAAGACACAACTCAAGACACAACTCAAGACACAACTCAAGACACAAATCAAGACACAAATCAAGACACAAATCAAGACACAAATCAAGACACAGATCAAGACACAAATCAAGACACAAATCAAGACAAAAATCTCCTTTTAATAGATTTTCTACTGTACACTTTACATTTTCCTATTATTTGTTGCAGCTTTTGCCATCTTGAAGGAGAGGAGGAGGAACCACATTCTATGAATCAAAGTATTCTGTACAATAATGGTATGTTAGTGGGTATTGATGTATTTGCTAAAGATCAGTGAGCAGTAATAAATATATTACCAAGGCCTAAAAAAAAAAAATCTGTGTTTCGGGTAACCCGACCCTACCTGTCGAAAAACCCCACCCTAGAGTTTTTTACGACCCTGGAGATTTTTTTTTTCGATTTTTAATTATTTTTGAAAAAAAATAAATCTTTGTCCCTACCCTACCTTTTTTGAGACCGTTACCCTAAACACAGATAAAATTTTTTTGGCCCAAGCATCATTTAACAGCATATTGAAAAACATTGGTCATTTTCTTGTAGTTTGATGACTTAATCTCTCAGTGATATTGTTAACTGACAGAATAGAGTCCTACAATTCACAATTGCCAACATGTAATGGATAGTTCTTATTTCTTTCCGCTAAGTATAGTCTAGTGCTTGCTGACGGCCATTCTTGCAGAAATTAGCAAACTGTCAGTCCAACTATCAAAAACTATTCGTCAGAGCCTAAGATTAGCCACTAAATCAAAGCTCACGAAAACTTCGAGCAAACAAGTTCTTTACAAGCGAACTCATATTCTACAAAACACGAAACATGCAAAGTTACGTGAACGAACCTGGCTAACATGTAATCGCTACAATATGTCTTAAATAAATGAAATATTCACACCTTTAACAACATTGTTTATTGTAAAAATTGCAAATCAATGTATAATTTTCCAACACTGACTGTTATGAAGTGTGTTGTGGTCTAGAAATATGTGACTGCTGACTGAGGTAGACAGGGTGGAGGCCTTGAGCCAAGCATGAACTCAGATGTAGCCACAGAATTTCTGTATATCCTGCCAGATAGATTGTATGCTAAACGTGAATTTTTATTTTGCTGATATATTGTGAAATGATTATTTTAATTCTTTGTAGGAATCATTGAGGATAGTTTTACCATCTTACAACAGGAAATTGATGTTAAACTTCTGGTATGTTCAGTATCTTTACAACTCTACTTTGCTAATACTTTTATGAACACTTCCAGATTTTTCTGTACAAAAAGTGTACTAGTATATCCAGACCTATGTTTGGGTGCAATCTTTCATTCAGTCTGAACCTGTTCTTGTCTTTATACAGTAAAATTTGCTTATACAGTCAAACCAGTCTGTAAAGACCACCCATGGGAACAGTAAAATGTGGTCTTTGTTTACAGGTGGTCTCTATTAACAGTTTAAATATCATTGAAAATTGTCTGATGGGAGATAAAATTGGTGGTCTTTGCAGACAGGTTTTGCAATAGTGGTATTTGTTCGCAGGTGGTCTTTAACACAGGTTTGACTGTACACTAATATTAAGAACACTTAGATTTAAGGAACACATTTTATATCCCTTAATGCACATTTTCAATTAAAATCATTGAGAATATAGCAAACAATGGATATAGAGTACAGTCTTTCTATGTTCCATGGGTGTTTCTTATAAGTAATTCAGCATAGAATTTAATGGTTTTGTTTTTAATGGAAGTCTTAGGCGTTTTGGTGATACGCACATATTTTCAATTCAAACAATTCACAGCCTTTTCCTCCTTTAGATATTAATTACACTGTCTTACAGACTGTGCTCTGCTCAAAAACTTGTTAGGGTGCATTCACTTGACAAAGTCGGGGAGCATGCATCACTTCCACCAATGCCCTTGTAAGTTAAAATGGCTTAACATATTTCAAGTAATTAATATTATGTAAAAACCTTATGACTTTAGAATGTCTCTTGTACATTATGTGAATGTCTTGACTGCTTTTTAATGACATTGTTACATATAATCTTACAGGATCAATACACAGGGTTACGTAGAGTGTTTGAGAAGACATTTGTTCTGTTGAAGAGACTTGCACGTGAGAACAAAGTTGTACAGGAACGTTTGTTTGATAGACTTGATCTTCTGCTGTCAAAGGAAGGAGCAGCACCAGAGCTTGCTGAAGCTTTGACTGAGGTAAGGCGGATGTGTTTGTTTATCATACTGCGTAGTAGTAAATATAAGCGATTCAAAAAGTGAGCAAATCACCGATTTCAGATGTTTCTTGAGCTGAAATATTTGTGAATTTAAGTGAGATTTTACTGTATATGGTATAAATGAAACTAGAAAAATACATGTCAGAAAATTTAAAAACCTGAAAATGAATGTTTAGATCACTAATACAGATTTTCCTGTGGAACAACTCAATTATTTTTAGAAGCTCACTGCCAACAAAAGAGACATTAGAAAAGGTGATGAATTCTGGTATTATAATATTACTGTTTTGGTTTAGGTATTTACTGGCAATTCCAAGACCTGTATGAAGATAGCTCAGCATCAAGTTCAGAAGATTATGGCTCTTGTAGCTCAACATAAATCTGCCGTGCCTCAGTTCCTAGATCTGTTGAATGCAGTGGTGAAAGTAGAGGAGTTAGATCTACCGTTAAAGCGTAACCAAGGTTTCGTGATGACCTACTTTATGCAGTTCAGGTCCGATGTTGCTGTGGTAATCGACATGGATGAAAAATCCAGGTAACTATGGAGACTATTGGGTTCTCATAGCCAACACAGAAAAGTTTTATTATTATAGTAGTATTACAAGTATATTATATCCTTCTTCAACATTTTGGTTTACTAGGTCTTCATCAAGGTATACAATAACAATGGAAATGAAGAATGTATTAAAATAGGTAACATACATTGTATCCTATGAAACATAAAAAATTCTGTCTATGATTTGGCACTTTGCTTCTTCATGGTACCTGTGTGGTTAATATTCTATATGATACCTTTTTAAGACTGTCTGATTTAATTTTGGCTAATTTATTGAGTATATATTTCGGGAGGTTTTGTAGACTAGATCATTCTCTTAAATCAGCCTTCCAACAGAATTCCTTGTCGAAAAACGGTTAACTAATGTTAACTCAGGAACAATTTCTATCGTTTATTAATAACACATGTTACACACTAAACAGTACTCCAACTGGAGAGTTCTTCACTATAAAGGGAGATCACTGCGTATAAGATTGTGCGTAAAGCTTACAAGATTTACCTCCCTTTTATTGACTTAATAATGGGAATCTTACAACTAAGTGGAACACAGACCCTTGGAATGCTGGAATAGGACCCGTCTTGTCTATTGAATACCATGTTTCCATTGTTACATTTCAGAGAAGATATTTTGACTTCGTCTCACTCTGTGGATCTTAACTTCCTGATCTCCATGGTGGATTTACTGGCTACCTGTGCTGAGGTAAAGTATTACTTGCAGTATTTTCAAAAAGAATAAAATTTTATTGCTATTATAGTCAAAACAAATTAACCTGATACTGGCAGCCATTACGCCAAATGTATCAACTCCGGTTAGCGTATTGTTTGTCATAGGTCCTTTTCTTTAATCAACATGATGAAAGCCAAACTAGATATTGCTATGAATATATCAAACTGTGAAATTATGCTAATCGAGGTCATCAGAATATTGCTTATATTATGTCCCCTTTATGTCCAATAAGTAGTCAGAGGAACGTTGGTAACAGCAGATGGTGCTCTTGTTTTGTTTCATTTACATTTGTGATGTATGGATGAATGAATGGAACTATTGAAATAAGTCAATGCAAGTCTGTCATTGTGAAGCTCAGTTATAACAGTAATTCTCACAATATGGAGTTGATACTCTAAGTCCAGTCTGACTTGTTTTGTCTTTGGACTGGTTTACACTGTGCAACCCTAGAACAACCCACTAGGTATAGGCCAATTCCAGCTGTTGAGAATTTGTTGCTCTAGAGGTTAAATTAGTGGTGAAGTTTACTATGGAACAAAGATTTTGATAAAGAGATGTTGTTGCTGAAGACAGGGCTGCTATTATAAGTTTGTACTGTAGTATAAGAATTATGAAACTGTTTTTCAAGCCTAACTTAAATTTTGAACTATTATGTCACATTTCAGGGTGAGAATCGATTTATTGAATCAATCTGTCAGACAATCTTCAAGATACCAGAATTACTGAAAGTGCTCAACAATCCCAATATAAATGACAATCTGAAACGACCCTTCCTACGTTTCTTCCTCTGGGTATATCTGAATACAGCCAGTGGTATGATAGAAAGTGGGGCTGGGGACATACCACATGATCCGTAAGTACTCTACATTTCAAAAATACACTGAAATTAGAGTGAGGACCAGTAAAAAAAACGTTGCCTTATTACAGTCTCTTTTTGCAAGAAATTTGCTCGGACCAGAAAAAAAAAACGTTGCCTTATTACAGTCTCTTTTTGCAAGGAATTTGCTCTGACCAGTAAACAAAACGTTGCCTTATTACAGTCTCTTTTTGCAAGGAATTTGCTGGGAAAGAAAAGGTTGTTTTTTGACGTCTCTTGACACATTGAAATAATTCAGTTGTTCGTGGAGTGAAAGGTGCATGCTATATACACCAAAATACTGCATACTATATGTTTGCCAGCTGTGTACAGACTACTCAACTCAATTCTGACCACTTTTGTTGTTGTTAAAAAGACCTTGTAAATGAAATAAAGTTTGAGAAACACGAAAAATCGGTCAATGGCGCTACCGGGAATCGAACCCAGGTCTACGGATTGCCGGTCCATTATGCTAACGTTATGAGTTTGTGTTGAATATATGGTTCATATGACAATTTATGCACTAATCAAGAAGAAAAGAAATACTGAAACGTTTTGCAATTTCCAATGGTGACATTAGCATCATCTCAGCCTCATGTGTCATTGCCCACATGAAATATTGAAATTAATAACTATATTTACTGTGTTGGGTAATATTTATTCATTTGATTTTCAATTATGTCAAAACATATTATGAGTGGTCAGTTGACCATACATAGTGATACAGTTGGACCTCCTTATTCGTATACTTGGTATCGTCCAAAATAAATATCAGGTCCCGGTGCACCTTGTATCTTCTTAGGCACATCGAATTACAACGGGCTATTCGAAACCATGTATTATTCAAAATAAAATTTCGGACCTGATGAATTCGAATGAACGACGTCCGACTGTATGTACATTGTATTAGATACATAAACTTTTATGAAGTGTTTGTTCCATACATACATATTAATTTACGAAGCTATGTTTTCTATGTATATCCAGAGCTATGTGGGGATACATGACCAGTTTATGTGGAACATTAGTCCAAGTGACAGAGTATAGCAGAAATAATCCTGAAGTTGTCAAACAGCTTCTGAAGAAACCTCCAGGAAAAAGGTAAACATGGTGCCAAACGTGACACGGTGATTTTATGATTTTCCTGCATTTTAAAAACCTAATTTTATGATATTGTCTGTTGATATTGTGTAGCTGTCATGTGTAGATGAAGGGTATATACTTGTGTACATGTTAGTCACCCAAAGTTGTAGTTTATGAATTTCATTTTCAGCAAAATTATTGCACTTTTTCGTAAACTAATTATTGTACTTTTTGTGAACTATTTAAAAGAAGCATTTTACCATATAAGTGATAAAGTCAGCGATGTGGAAATGTTTTCGCAAAGTTTGTGAGTTCAAGAGAGTCGTGAATAATATCACTAGGCGTCGATCACAGACGTACATAAAGTTCAACAATAAATGGCAATACTCAAACATTTCTGCTTGCACAACGTATGAAATGGATGATTCACAAACGTTTTGACTTTATCCACTTGTATAGTATAAAGCTATCTTAATGTTCTGTTAGCTTCATATTGTACCATTTCATTATGCTACATTTTATTATTGAATTTTAATTGTTGTAATTAACACTATTCAATTCTATTGCACTTCAGTTAGTATCTTGTTTGGATAAAGCGAACCTAGTTCCATCAGTTTCTTAATCTATAAACTGATAAATTAGTTTTGTTGTCACACCATTGTTGTTTCCAATGTATATATTGATGTTATTTTCTTTCTAAGACCTTCACGAAATGCTTTAAGATTTGTATTTTGATAAGGCCATCCTTAAAAAATTGTTTGTTTGGCATAACCCTGCCTACTATTGAAACCAAATATATTTTTTTGAGTGTCTGAGTGGGAAATAATTTTTGGCTGTGTTTTTATAGTTGAAACTTGTAAAACCATAAGAAGTAAGAAATAAGGTAATCATTACCTACCTACCTACCCACCTAAATTTGCTGGGTAGGATAATGCCAAACAAACAATATTTTAAGGATGGCCTTGGCAGTTCAGGAAATAACAAACCCAAACGCCCATATGATAGAAAACTCAATTTTTTGTGCAGCACCAACTTTAATGGATAGTTCCCACATTTACAATATTTACCTCCCTTGTTCTGAATAGTCGGCCATATTTATAGGCAAATTTCCTTCATGTTTAAAGGAAATATAGTGTAAACGATGATAAAATCAAATCAGATATTGAAGAAAAAGTGGTTGTCACATGCAAATTCTCTTGGTATTTTCTCAGTTATCACATATTTAGGAATTACTTTTATAAGGGCTTATCAGTTTTGCCTATCAAAATGGCAGGTGATTAAGAATAAGGGAGGTAAATATTGTAGATGTCGGAAATATCTATTGCCTAGAATTACACACATTTTAGGCCTAAAAATATGTCTTTTTCCTGCAATATACAGACAAATGCTTGGTTGGTAGGTAAGGTTTTCCTTTTTATAGGGATATTTTCAGGCATTTGTGTTTAGACGATGATTACTCTATCTGACTCAAAATTTGTATCCATAAGAAAACGGCATTGGAGAGTAATACATTAGCAATGGACGGGTCAAAAGAAAACAGACATATTTTTCTAGGCATTATTATTATTAAATTCCTTTTTGTGTTTCCTAAATGTATTATAGAAGTATATAGTGTTGTTTATGTTGTTGAGTATTATTTTTCTTATTATTTGTTTTATCTTTTATTTTCTTATTTTTATGTTTGTTTTCAGTTTACCAAGGTATGTTGTGGCTTAAGTTTTCTTTTTGCATCTTTTAATTTCATAATCATTCATCAATTGTCATTGAGCCTTTATTCATTTGCTTGCATCGTTTTATTATTCTTTGTTGATGTTGATCTGTGTTGGTGATGAGGGCTTGTAATGGTGATATGGTGTTTTTATAAATTAATACCTATTAATTTTTTCAATTATTACTTGCAGTTTTGCAGAATTTTCAATATTTTATGTTTTCCCAGTATTAATGTATTGTCTTAAAATGATTTGGAATGGGTGTCAATATATATTATACAAAAACACACAGTTTAAGCAGTATATTCATCTTACAATCTGTACATAAGTTACTTTAAGTTAATGTTCGTCCATTTGAAACCCCTCATATGCTAGCTGTAATAGGATTCAAGTGATGTTAATGAAATTTTACACATACAGATGTTTTACTTACAAGGGGCAGGTCTTACCCCCAATGTCAAGGTCATAGACAAAAGCGCTTCCAGTTTTCATGAACTTTCATAAAAGGGGCATTTTGTGTCTTAAGTATGAGTTTTAAACAAGTCTTGGGATTTTAATGAAACTTTACACAAATGTTAAAGCATGATGAAAATTGATGACATACGTCCTAGGTCACAGGCAAGGGTACATAACTCAGGGGACATTCACTGCTTACAAGTGGCATCTCTTGTTTCATATATTGTTTGATTCTGGCTCTTTACTTCATGATCACCCTTTTTGCACATAGCTTATTTATCTCTGTGGTCACACCTTTTCACAAACTGGATTTCAGTGACCTAAAAAATGTCTGAGTATGGTTAAGATGCTGATATAAATACTATGAATAAATGTTATACAAATTAGATCTTGAAAAATTCAGATTCATTTTCAAGTCCATGATCATGTGTACAGAACAGATGACACAAAGTTAAATAATCATTCCCCACCCACTTTGTACATGAATGGAAGTTCTTACTGTTATAATTAACGTGTTTTGTAACGTCCCACTATTTAAGGCGGGGTTTGATTACATCATACCATATTAGCTAGGGTTTGTTGTTCCCATGAATACTACAGTCAAACCTGTGTTAAAGACCACCTGCGAACAAAGACCACTATTGCAAAACCTGTCTGCAAAGACCACCAATTTTAACTCCCATCAGACCATGTTAAATGATATTTAATCTGTTAAAAGAGACCACCTGTAAACAAAGACCGCATTTTGCTGTTCCCATGGGTGGTCTTTACAGACAGGTTTGACTGTATCTAGATTTAGTAAAATTCTTGCTATTACTAACAGATAGTTAGTGTATCAGTCTTTGAAATTCATGAATTCATTAACATTACGCAGGCCATTTTCACCACATTACTTGACTGAATTTGGAATTCCCTTTACAAATTACTGATACTGATTTGTCCCATGATATTTGATAAAAAAAGTGCCATTGATGAGTCAGTAACCGCATGATGTAACAAAATTACATGGCACTTTTTTTTTAAAATTTCTTGTCGAAAATAAATATTGATTTCACCTATTTACAGCCTGATGTTTTATATAGATTGGGGGAGGGATATTTCTGTGAATGGCTAGACTAAGCGATGATATTCTAGATCAATTATTTCTGTCCTTATAATTTTTTTTTCTGTATAACACTAATTACTCAATACATGTACTATGGTGCAGTTTCTCCAGCATTTAATATTTAATCTCGTCTTTACAGTTGGCAATCTCAAAATTAATCAATAGATTTAATTATCTAAGATATATAAAGATACTGACATATTGGCATATTGGTTTGCACATGTCGGTCGGTTATCCGTCCGTCCGTAACCTTTCCGTTTCCGATCAATAACTCAAGAACCCCTAGACCTATCATCCTCAAACTTGGTCCACACATTCATCTTGGGTAGCAGAGGAACCCTATCGATTTTTGGGCTCAAAGGTCAAGGTCAAAGGGGGCATAATGTTTTACAAACATCTCTTGTTTTTACGATGCTTTAATATTATGCATACAGAAGTTTAGTTAAATGCTTCTTAGTGAAATTTGTCGGATAGTACAGCTGTTGTTGTTTCCCTTTATGGTGTTGGTTTCTCCACAACTTTGCCTCTGATTGCTATAAACTCATCACCAGTCATCAGCTTCATCAAATGCCCTCACAAATCAAGTTCCATAACTCTAGTCTATTTTTGTGTTTTTTTTACATAGAAATTTTTGAGCATATTTCTTTTACATTCGTCTCATTCTCTTCATTGGAATTAACTGCCAACATTTACAATTACTGTGAAGTGAAGCATTTATTTATATACAGTTAAACCTTGATAATAAGACCACCATTTGGACCCTTGAAAATGGGTCTTCTTATTGAGGTGGTCTTAATATTGAGGTTGAATAAAGAGCAAAACATTGAAAAAAGACTTGAAAATTGTGGTCTTAATTTTGAGGTGGTCTTATTATTGAGGTGGTCTTTATGTGAGGTTTAACTGTAGTTAGTTGCTCCTCGAGACCACCATTTTGTGTTTTGCACATATCCTGAAAAGTATGACCTAAAGTAATGTTTAGAATTATTGAGCTGTATTTGTGGCGTTACTTATCTTTCTTTTAGCATCATTCAATACTCTGTTGTTAAAATCTTGCTAAAACTTCTTCCCTTAAGATTTCATGGGAGCAACAATTTTAAAATAATGTATTGTTATATACTGAATCGTTACCACATTAGGGTTTCATGACTTGCAATCATTGTTTTTGATTTTCATCACAATACTTAACCATCTGAACTGACACCGATTTTTGTGTGGTTTTTAAAAAAAATTACATTTTTTTAATTATTTTTTTACATTTTTTAAATTATTTTTTTACGTTTTTTATTATTTTGTTATTTTGGTTTTTATTACCAACAGCTCTGAAGTTTCACACAATGCCTTTAGTCCATTCGGGTATTGTACTGATTGATTACTCCAAATCTGTTTCAACGATGCTGTGTGGGGGTGTCACGATATATCGGTATATATTGCAATATGCAGTCAAACTGTATTGTACCACGATATTAAATGATGTACCGCTTTTTACGATATACAGTTTCCTACTTAAAGTTACTCTTTACATTCTACATTCTAAATTATAATAAATATGTTGTCATGAAAACCTTTTATGCATCAAAACCTTGCATATGATTGAGAGAGGTTTAATTTTAGCTTCGTAAATTGTACTTTCTAGTCACGAAAACCTCATTTTAATTACAAATCAAAAACTGAAATGATATTGATAACCGTTTTGTTTTAACTTGCGCATGTTGTTGCAGCACATTTAAAGAGTTTGAGGTTCAAAAGAATCCAATTAGCAAACAATCTACAGTTATTTATCAGAGTAATGAATCAATATATCGTAGTACATATTGCAATATACTATTGTATGCTTCTTGCGTATCGTGACACCCTTAATGCTAACTAGAAATATTATTATTTGCCTGATATTTAGAACTTAGCTTTGGCTTTCGTACATACAAAGCATTCTTTTAGGATAACGGGACATTTGAATTGTATTGTAATGCACAATTCATTGTTGGTGTTCAATGTATATACATGTAATAATAATGATAACAAAATTAGGCTGCTTAAATATTTAGCTTACATTATCGGCTTCCAATCATTTTCAAATATGTCAAATTTATGCAATTCCTTTCTTATTGTCGAGCCCGCTTGGGGTGAGCTTGTTTTAGTCGCAACAATGGCGGTCCGGTGTATGTGAGTGCATGCGTTAGTGCATGCATCTGTCCGTCCTTCCGGATTTTCTTTGTCCAGACCATTACTCTGTCACTTATTGGTGGATTTTAAAATGGCTTGGTGCAGATGTTCATCATGATGAGACAGAGTGTCGCGTGCAAGACCCATGTCCGTAGTTCAAAGGTCAAGGTCACACTTAGAGGTCAAACATCAAAAATGGGTCTAAAACATCTTGTCCGGACCATAACACTACCATTTATAAAGGAATTTTCAAATTACTTGGTACAAGTGTTCACCATGATGACAAGGTGTGTTGCGAGCAAGACGTATGTCTGAAGCTCAAAGGTCAAGGTCTCACAGGGAGGTCAAATGGGTGTAATAGATATGCACTGTATGGCATTATATAACCATATTCTCTTAATCTCAATTGAAAGGCTCGCCATGTTGCCCTTGGGCATCTAGTTATTTTATGTTTTGTTTCATTGGTGATAAATATCTACCAAGGATAGAAAAATGCTGTAATCACCTTATATCTTCCAGCAGTAAATCCATGTCGAGAACCTTTTACTTGTTGGGACTGGTTAGAAATTCAGTACCAAATGATGGTAAACAGGAGACCATACATGGATAATATACTGTTAAAATGGCATTACATATTTTATACAATTAATGTATGAAAAAATATTTTTCACATATTTGGTATCTAGATTGTGGGATTTCCAGAAAATTTAATGCAATTTGGATGGTTTGAAACTAATGTAATTATAGCCATTTGAGAACATTGAACAAAATTTCATGCTGCTTCAAATCATTCTGCTTAACCATGATAATGGCATACATAATGGTTCGGAGGGTTAGAAAATTATTTGATGCAGTTCTTTTTCTCAAAACATCTTCAACGGCTTTCATAAGTTTGTCAGATACTTTCCAAAGTTTTCAAAAAAACGGCCATCACTGGTCAGCGACAGGCAAATATGCATATTTCATAGCATTGCAGTATGATTTAGTTCACCTAATTATTCTAGATGATTTACAACTTCTGTCTGACGTTCTCCGACTAACATTCTCTTACTGACATTCACAGACTCACATATTTTGTCATATGTCAACCTCATGTTGATATAAATCAAACTTACCTGTCTGATTGGATATTCTATCATAATTTCTTGTTTTGAATGGAATAATTTTTCGGCACAGCCGTACTAACATGGTTTTGCTATTTGTATATCAGTGTTGTGTAAACCAATAAAATTTTACGTTAACCACCAAGGCAATTTCCCTTCAACCGAACAACGTTTGTAACCTTGACGCGGATTGGTTAACCTTTCAATAAATGGAATGTTATCTTACCGAAATCCACAGAATTTCGGTGAATTTACCGAAATCCATTTAGGATGTTGATTGACCAGCAATCGTAACATCTCGGCATTTTTTAGGTTGCAGAACAAATCTTAACCTTCAAAGTGCGCCGACCATCTTTTTTCAAGATACAAGTTCTTCTTTAACTTGTTTTTCGTGTATCTAATAAAACCATTTTTGTATGTGAGTCTCGTTGTCTTGCGTCAGTGGCTTCCA
Organism: Mactromeris polynyma; assembly: GCA_032209605.1. Taxonomy (NCBI): domain Eukaryota; kingdom Metazoa; phylum Mollusca; class Bivalvia; order Venerida; family Mactridae; genus Mactromeris; species Mactromeris polynyma. The sequence continues at coordinate 8,384,521 of JASFXZ010000011.1, read as the reverse complement.
GAATTGTAAGAAGATATCGGTGTTATTAAAACATTCAGACGTTATATTGGCATTTCTTTAAAGATATATTATGCTCATTTTTTTGTTCATTTGTTTGCCTAAACAAACATGAAAAATATACTTTATCTAGTAAAAAGTTCAATAAATATGCGTTATCACAGAACACATTTATAATGTATGTCTCTGTATTTGTCTAAAAAAAGACGTTTGTATTATCATAAACTTTCAGTTTTTTAACAAGCCGGTGTCTTTTTACTAGTTTTGTCTGTTAGTAAATTATAATATGATTAAAAGAACTTTTTTAAACGGTTATACATGGCAATGGTTCTTACTAATGATGTTTTAGACTATGTAACAACTATACTGGATGAAGCACATTAAAAAATTAGGTTCAGATGAGCTAGATACATCTTTTTAATATATAATATTCTTGCTACTTTTATAGATGCGTGTGTATTATGTATTCATGTTCTAATATGCATCACATTTTATTATATTTCAAATTCTTGAACACTAATCTGAAATGCTGCGAATAATCATAATACTGGTGTGTGCTTGTTAGTTAACAAAAGCTTAGTTAATTAGAAAAAAATGTATATTAATCACACATTAATTATGCATTGTGCTGTGAAAAGAGAATTTGTAGTGGTTTAGAGTTGTTGGTCACTTATTTAGTAAAGAAGAAGTGGGACCAAGGAACGGATTGGCATGGGTTCTGTCAGTCGCTATGAGGGCCCTGGGGATTTGCTCCCAGTTGAATTTTAACCTAATACTAATCATCGATCACTTTGCTCTTTTTGTCAGCCCTAGATTTTGTCATATTTTGTCAATAGTTTCTTGTAGCATATCGTCTTTGTATACACTGCAATCTCTCCAGAGCGACGCCCTTTTGGAGGTGCCAATTCTGACTGTTAGTGAGAGGTTGTTGCTCTTGAGTGATTATAAACTATAGGACAATTGTTGTTGTTGAAGAGAGGTTGTTGCTGAAGAGAGGTTGTTGTTGAAGAGAGGTTGTTGCTGAAGAGAGGGCTCCTCTGAAGTGGTTGCTCTGTTATCTTTGAATATTCAGTATAATATTTAGTTCTGTAATCTTTTTAGCAACAAATTATTTTATTTCATTGTTATATTTAGCAATCACTTAGCATTATATACACATTGTTTTAGGGATGTGAGAGTTAATAAAAAATTACCACCCATTGAACAACGTGTCAACTTGGTGTAAGTTCAAACTGTAAAACCTTTACTCAGTTCACAAGCACTCAAGTACTTAACTTTGGTAATGTTTTACTGAATAAAAATCCATAAATTTATACATACTTTTTATAATATAATATCTGTATATATATATATTGAGGACTTGTGTACTTAAACTTCCCCCTCTACTTGTATCGGTGATCATGGAAAGTCAATAGCGTATGGTGTTATAGTTAGTTTCCCGAAAATGTCTATTGAAATTGCTTGTTTTAGCTGTACATTCAACTCAACTCTTACTTCCTTTTGAAGATGCATGCTGTGATGCTCAAGGAAAATCGTTCTTAATTCAATCTGCGAAAGCTGGCGTACACATTCCCTTCTATGAATCTTGTGGGCTTGTTTCATCCATCTGTAATCTAAGCATTGCTTTAAAATCTTTTTTGGAAAAAAATCTTGCCATACATCAAAGTCATTAGTTAAGTACTTAGTTCTTGTGTATTTTAGGTTTTTGCCATAGATGTGTTTTTTTAAGGGTATTTCCAGAAATTGAAATTGCTGAGCAGCTTCGGGTTTGGTTTCATATTTTTAATCACAAATAACATATGAGCGCTGCTATGGGATTTACAACCTCATCTGTAAGTGACGTCGTTTCAAGAAAACGCAACATGTGATGTCACTATTTGCGAGCAGGAAACAATATTTACTCCATACGGTCACTTCGTTTTCATATTGCCATTTGGGGCAAATATTGCTTACTGTCAGTACATGGTTATGTCACATATGACGTTTTCTGGCAATGACGTCACTTACAGAAGAGGTTGGAAATCCCATAGCAGCGCTCATATATAAAAAGGTTGAGTACTCATGAACAGCTTCGATTTTTCACTCATTACGAAAACTAATTTTGTCTTTCATATTAGTCTAACTGTGGATGGATTATTTATTTATATTAAAAAAATTATTGTATTATATCTATAATTTTACTGACATCAGAATGGTTCTTTTCAATATATCCCCTTACTACAAATAACTGCATATATTTCCATTGTACATGTAGTACCTACCAACTAAAATTGTCAAATACATAACAAACTTATAATTTTTACTTAAACATTTAAACTACTTGTAGTGAACAATTTTAAGTTTCAATCTAGATGTACAACTTTTATAATGACACAGTCAAAATACACCACTGTATTCTGAATTTGTAGAACAGTTTAGGAAAATTGATTAAATAAATCTTTCACTGTAACTTAAAGTGGCAATGTTGCATTGGGCATGCAGAGGAGTTCATTACAGTATCTAGTAGAGCTGCAATGATTACCATAAGTTCGATTATTTTCAGTTAATTTTTGTCACGATTTTGTTTGGTATGGTACTTCCGTATGAATATTCAGCTCAGTGCATCAGAAATATCATCCTCAGCTTAATTGTGACAGTGAGCGCACTAACGCCTCATTATACTCAAATGTTTACCTTTGAGTTTTTGTTATTTTTGTTTCCATTGTCTTTGATCATACATAACACTGCATTCATCTTTGTATGGTTGGATCTGGTTCTGGCATGCTATTCTTTCTGGATTTGTGTGTGTTTGGCTTTCTGTTTTATATCCTCAGTGCATCAATGTGTTTTCCATCCAGAATAATAATTTTGATTTACTTAGTTCAAGTTTTGTTTATGATTTTATTGATAGACGGAAATACAGAACTGTTAGTCCAGTCTACTTTTTAATTCCTTAAATACATAACTCAAGTCCAGTCTTGCTTGTTGTTCGTTGAATACATATCTCAAAGCACAGTCTGGCATGTTGTTCCTTGAATACATATCTCAAAGCCCAGTCTAGCTTGTTGTTCCTTGAATGCATATCTCAAAGCCCAGTCTCGCTTGTTGTTCCTTGAATACATAACTCAAAGCCCAGTCTAGCTTGTTGTTCCTTGAATGCATATCTCAAAGCCCAGTCTCACTTGTTGTTCCTTGAATACATATCTCAAAGCCCAGTCTAGCTTGTTGTTCCTTGAATGCATATCTCAAAGCCCAGTCTCGCTTGTTGTTCCTTGAATACATAACTCAAAGCCCAGTCAGGCTTGTTGTTTGTTGAATACATAACTCAAAGCCCAGTCAGGCTTGTTGTTCTTTGAATGCATATCTCAAAGCCCAGTCTAGCTTGTTGTTCCTTGAATGCATATCTCAAAGCCCAGTCTGGCTTGTTGTTCCTTGAATACATAACTCAAAGCCCAGTCAGGCTTATTGTTTGTTGAATACATAACTCAAAGCCCAGTCTGGCTTGTTGTTCTTTGAATGCATATCTCAAAGCCCAGTCTAGCTTGTTGTTCCTTGAATGCATAACTCAAAGCCCAGTCTAACATGTTGTTCCTTGAATGCATAACTCAAAGCCCAGTCTAACATGTTGTTCCTTGAATGCATAACTCAAAACCCAGTCTTGCTTGTTGTTCATTAAATGCATATCTCAAAGCCCAGTCTAACATGTTGTTCCTTGAATACATATCTCAAAGCCCAGTCTATTATGTTGTTCCTTGAATGCATATCTCAAAGCCCAGTCTAACATGTTGTTCCTCGAATACATATCTCAAAGCCCAGTCTGGTATGTTGTTCCTTGAATACATATCTCAAAGCCCAGTCTAACATGTTGTTCCTCGAATACATATCTCAAAGCCCAGTCTGGTATGTTGTTCCTTGAATACATATCTCAAAGCCCAGTCTAACATGTTGTTCCTTGAATACATATCTCAAAGCCCAGTCTGGTATGTTGTTCCTTGAATACATATCTCAAAGCCCAGTCTGGTATGTTGTTCCTTGAGTACATATCTCAAAGCCCAGTCTGGTATGTTGTTCCTTGAATACATATCTCAAAGCCCAGTCTGGTATGTTGTTCCTTGAATACATATCTCAAAGCCCAGTCTGGTATGTTGTTCCTTGAATACATATCTCAAAGCCCAGTCTGGTATGTTGTTCCTTGAATACATATCTCAAAGCCCAGTCTGGTATGTTGTTCCTTGAATACATATCTCAAAGCCCAGTCTAACATGTTGTTCCTTGAATGCATATCTCAAAGCCCAGTCTGGTATGTTGTTCCTTGAATACATATCTCAAAGCCCAGTCTGGTATGTTGTTCCTTGAATACATATCTCAAAGCCCAGTCTGGTATGTTGTTCCTTGAATACATATCTCAAAGCCCAGTCTGGTATGTTGTTCCTTGAATACATATCTCAAAGCCCAGTCTGGTATGTTGTTCCTTGAATACATATCTCAAAGCCCAGTCTGGTATGTTGTTCCTTGAGTACATATCTCAAAGCCCAGTCTGGTATGTTGTTCCTTGAATACATATCTCAAAGCCCAGTCTGGTATGTTGTTCCTTGAATACATATCTCAAAGCCCAGTCTAACATGTTGTTCCTCGAATACATATCTCAAAGCCCAGTCTGGTATGTCGTTCCTTGAATACATATCTCAAAACCCAGTCTAACATGTTGTTCCTTGAGTACATATCTCAAAGCCCAGTCTGGTATGTTGTTCCTTGAATACATATCTCAAAGCCCAGTCTGGTATGTTGTTCCTTGAATACATATCTCAAAGCCCAGTCTAACATGTTGTTCCTTGAATACATATCTCAAAGCCCAGTCTGGTATGTTGTTCCTTGAGTACATATCTCAAAGCCCAGTCTGGTATGTTGTTCCTTGAATACATATCTCAAAGCCCAGTCTCGCTTGTTGTTCCTTGAATACATAACTCAAAGCCCAGTCAGGCTTGTTGTTTGTTGAATACATAACTCAAAGCCCAGTCAGGCTTGTTGTTCTTTGAATGCATATCTCAAAGCCCAGTCTAGCTTGTTGTTCCTTGAATGCATATCTCAAAGCCCAGTCTGGCTTGTTGTTCCTTGAATACATAACTCAAAGCCCAGTCAGGCTTATTGTTTGTTGAATACATAACTCAAAGCCCAGTCTGGCTTGTTGTTCTTTGAATGCATATCTCAAAGCCCAGTCTAGCTTGTTGTTCCTTGAATGCATAACTCAAAGCCCAGTCTAACATGTTGTTCCTTGAATGCATAACTCAAAACCCAGTCTAGCTTGTTGTTCATTGAATGCATATCTCAAAGCCCAGTCTAACATGTTGTTCCTTGAATACATATCTCAAAGCCCAGTCTATTATGTTGTTCCTTGAATGCATATCTCAAAGCCCAGTCTAACATGTTGTTCCTCGAATACATATCTCAAAGCCCAGTCTGGTATGTTGTTCCTTGAATACATATCTCAAAGCCCAGTCTAACATGTTGTTCCTTGAATACATATCTCAAAGCCCAGTCTATTATGTTGTTCCTTGAATGCATATCTCAAAGCCCAGTCTAACATGTTGTTCCTCGAATACATATCTCAAAGCCCAGTCTGGTATGTTGTTCCTTGAATACATATCTCAAAGCCCAGTCTAACATGTTGTTCCTTGAATACATATCTCAAAGCCCAGTCTGGTATGTTGTTCCTTGAATACATATCTCAAAGCCCAGTCTAACATGTTATTCCTTGAGTACATATCTCAAAGCCCAGTCTGGTATGTTGTTCCTTGAATACATATCTCAAAGCCCAGTCTGGTATGTTGTTCCTTGAATACATATCTCAAAGCCCAATCTGGTATGTTGTTCCTTGAATACATATCTCAAAGCCCAGTCTGGTATGTTGTTCCTTGAATACATATCTCAAAGCCCAGTCTGGTATGTTGTTCCTTGAATACATATCTCAAAGCCCAGTCTAACATGTTGTTCCTTGAATACATATCTCAAAGCCTAGTCTGGTATGTTGTTCCTTGAATACATATCTCAAAGCCCAGTCTAACATGTTGTTCCTTGAATACAAATCTCAAGGCCCAGTCTAGCTTGATGTTCCTTGAATACATATCTCAAGGCCCAGTCTAGCTTGATGTTCCTTGAATACATATCTCAAAGCCCAGTCTAACATGTTGTTCCTTGAATACATATCTCAAGGCCCAGTCTAGCTCCACACACAAGTCAGCTTGCTGCTGCTTGAACTTCAGATTTCTTATTCTTAGCATGAATGTTAAACTGTGGACATCAAATTATTCTGCTGTCTTGGATGGACAAAAACAAACTCCTAACATTTAGTTCCTTGAGACTTGGTTTATTTGTGAAAAAATGGACCATCATATTTGCAGTAACCGTCACTTGTTACTTTTTTGGTTTACTGGCTTAAGCAGAAGGGTGGATCCTATTGATGTTATCTGTGATTTATTTCTGCAATGGGGCTTTTAGTAACAAACAACCAGGGTCATATAGTGACTATTTTGTGTGGAGGAAGACCCCAGATGTACACACATATAGAACCATCTACCTTCCATAAACCAAGCTGGATAGCTTCCTTGCAAAATCAATGTCCCTACAAACCTGCAGTATTGAGGGGCAAGTGATTTGATTGCAGTGAGCGTACCCACTTGACCATGGAGGCTACTCTGTTACAATTGAAAGTCAATAATCATTTGTTGTTGCCTACAAAGTGGCTTGGTTGATAAATCTTATTTTCTGCTTGCACTTTGATTTCAATCATCCTGTCTAAATTCATATTTCCATAACATATGACTGATATTCAAGAATTTGGATACCTTCGTGTTTGGCACTTTTTTGTTTCTTATTTAGTATATTATGTTATTATGTTTGCAGCGTGTGGTATATAAATATCAGTTTGTGTACTGGTACCTTATTTATTATAGACATTTAACTGATGTCAATAATCATAATCACTGGGTATTTTTACTGAAAATTAATAACAGTTTGTCTTTTTACTCCTGAAATGCAAAATGACTGTTTTTAGTTTGTAAGTTCTCCAAAAACAAAGACCTATTGTCGTAGCTCGATCGTCTTTCTCGTTGTCATGCTTTTTGCGTCAAACAAAAATGTTAAACATTAATACTATGACAGGTTTTTAAACCATTATTAAGATATTCATTATAATGATATAATCATGCATGGCTGATTATTGTTGCAGTTAAAGGCATATCCCGAAGTAGTTTGCTACATGTATTTTCTTTTACGATTTTTACTGAACTATATATATATAGAGTCACTTAAAGACCAATGCAAATAATGATATTATTATGTTTAATTGCAGGATTTCATTATATTTTTGCAGTTTTCCTTCTACTTTCTTTATCCATATACTTTATTATTAAAAAAAGAAAGTCATTGATATTTAAAATTCAGCACTTGAAATTATAAAACGATCTTCAATAAATACTTAAAACCAACACATTTTATGAAAATTAAAAAAATAAAGGGTTACCAAAATGTATTATGGGTAAAATTTTCAACTTTCACTTTCCATATATATTACATTTGAAACACAATAAAACAATCTTTATCTTAAAGTCCTTTTATTTTTATTTCATATTTTCATTCAGACAAAGACTCTCATATAATATACCAAGTTGTAAGAAAATCTCTCTGCTAGAAAAACTATAGTAAAATTGTATCGATTTTTCTATATATTTATATGAAATATCCATGTTTTAATCTTCATTATCATAAAATCAAGCAAGGTGACCTATCATTTTTATTTCATATTTTGGTTAGATACAGTACACTGACAAATATACAAAGTTTAATAGAAATCTCTCCGTTAGAAAAAATGGCCTTATTGTAGGATACGCCTTTAAAACACATCCATCAGCCAATAATGTTAAAAATTTGTTGGTTTTGCAGTGAACGAGGAGTAGATAGATCTGAACAGATCCGAGGATCCCTGCACTATCTGTTTGACGCTGTGATGCCTTTCTTACAGGTATGTTTATATGGTTTGTAAAAGTCATTTATACGCTTCCACCATTCAAAATTTGACTAAAAATGTCGATTTTCCTCCACATGTGGAGAAGTTGCCGGCTCCTTGTGGAAGGGTAAGTTAGTACTGGTTAGAATTCAGTCCAGGAAAAACTGGTTAGGTGAACCGGCCGCCGTATATAACTGAAATATTGTTGAGAAACGGCGTTAAACCCGATGAAATAATCAACCATTCAAAGCCCTCCACCATTTGATGAATGGTGAAGAGACATAAAGTGTTACCCCTGTCTGTCTTTCCATCCGTCCGTGCAAAAAATTGATTTCCACTCAATATAACTCGTGGAAAGATGGATGGATTCAATTCATATTGGGCACATATGTATATGATAATAAAATACAGGTAAAGTTTGATTACAATCCACCCAATGTTCAGAGGATTTATGGCCCTTTTTGACTTGAAAAATTCGTTTCCGATCAATAAACCAGGATGGATGTATTATTGCATTTAAAAAGCTTGTGCTCAGAATGTCATCAAAACTTGCCTATGAAAGGCTCATTTTATCTGTTTTCAGTTGAGTTGTGGAATAATTTCTGACAACTTGTGTAATATCCTATATATTAACTAGCTTATTTCTTTTGTTCATCTTCGGATTATGTGCACAATGTTTCATATGTGATTGATGTCTAAATGTTTCGGCTTATTGAAGTGATATTATGCTCATTTTTTGTTCATTTGTTACCTAAGCAAACAAGAAAAAATATATTTCATATAGTGAAAACATCCTTAAATATACACACTATCAAAGAATACACCACTAAATATATTCCTCTGTTTTAGTCGAAAACAAAAATATTTTAAATTTAAAAAATCAGTTTTTTTTTAGCAAGCAGGGTTTTTATAAGTTAGTCCATTGGTAAAATTAGTTAAAAAAACAAGAATTTTTGAATCGGTAATACATTTAAATTGTTAGTATTAAAGATGTCTGATGTCTTTTGATGTGCTTTTTTTTCCAGATTTTCTTCCGCAGTTACTATCAGATAGACTCATCTACATATCCCAATGAACCCTCACAGTTAGACACACTGGCCAAGAGCTTCAAGGTATTGAAATTTATATTCCTGAAGAAACATTATTGTCTGAGAACTCATAAGTTTATGCTTGTTATCTTTTAGTTACCCAGCTATTGGAACTATTAACCTTTCTAGTCAATGCTCTTTATTTTATATTTTCACACAGTTTGCTAATTCTATACTTACCTTGTCAAATAATCATTTCGGTCATTACAAGTCATCTGTAATTGAGAATTTACTGCATATCTAGAGCTTCAACGATTCAATTGTCGACTGATTCGATTTTTTTGCTCCGATTTCCATTTTTTCGATTCGATTTTATTTATGTAAATGTAACAGCATTCTCATTCATCTTAAGGCTTTTGCATTATTTCAGGCCAATTGAAATTAAGAGTTTTGCAAGTAAAAATTTAATAGACTAAAGAAACAACTTAGTATTTGTTCACAGTGGTCGTACTTCTCAAATTTAAAGAATACATTGGAAAAAAACAACCTTTCACGACGTGACTTTCTTTTTTTTTGAAAATATGACTAGAAAAACCTATGATAACTGTCCCAAATAACAGTTTGGCGAACCGGAACTTAAAAAAGCGAAAAAGGAATCGAAAATACCAGGGTACGAATCGTGAACCGAATCGTGATCTCTGTAGTCGAATTCCAATGCATCGCATCAAATCGTTGAAGCTCTATGCATTTCATATATTTATATAACCAAACCGAAACCAAAAGGGTTGTTATAGAAACCAAATCTAACTGAGAGTCACCTGTATTGTTGCAGCCCTAGTTTGAATATGCAAATCACAATTCCAGATTTGATGTGATTACTTGTAAGTAACCCAGAAAGCAGTCATTGAGAGTGATTGATTAGTATAAGTTGCAAGAACTTGTTTCACATTCAATGTAAATGCAGTGTTTCTTTTCACTTCTAGGGGAATGGTGACGGGGCCCTTAAATAGGGGAAAATAGCGTTGTGAGGGGAAAATAGGGTGAAAATAATGTGCATTTAAAGTATACATTTCTATGTCCACTACACGTCTTTGTTGCAGTGATGTAAACATGTAAATATGCTAACAGATTGGTTAGTTTCATTACAGGTCAATGTTTCTATCTTTCGGACTAAAAATAACAACAATACTGGCAACATATCTCCAATTTAAAAAAAAAGCTGTATGAGGGGAATTTCAACTGAGAAAAGGGGAAAACAACATGCTTTTGAGTGAGGGGAATGGGTCCGAATTTCGGCCCTAAAAAGGCCCCCAAAAAAAGCTCTGAAATGCAAACGTGTTTTAAACTAAACTATTTTTGTTCAGGTCTTCTTGGAAACCATTGCTCCTCTAGTGAGTATAGAGCGACAGATGACGGGTCTCATCTCGTGTATGAGTGTACTATTCTCTTCGGCAACTCTGGACCAGGCAGATATGGAGGAATTCCAGGAAAAATATGGTGAAGGAATTTCTGGTCAAGATGTCCGTAGTGATGCTAGGAAGGTTAGTCTTTGATTAAATCTGGAATTGTTTTCGATGAAATTCACCCGTCGGCACTGGTCAAAAGTGTCAACCCACTAGTACTGTTTGAATAAGTTCTTCGAGGCCGCATGATACATCTTCTGCTGATTGGTTTGCTGTAAGCTGTAGTATGTATGGTTACGAATGATGGAACTATTGGAAAAATCAGTGTTAACGGGTCAAATCACGTTCATCATTTCAGATGGCTTTTTCAAAATATTGTGAAGGTTCCCTTTGTACAAAATGGCGGGTTAGCTCTTTTGATCAGTATAGCGAGCATAGTTGTTATAACATGGGACTAGTAACCTGGACCTGTATTTGATCTTTGTATTTTTTTTGGCTTTTATGAAGATAATACATACATTCAGTCCTCCTCAACCTTTGGTTTATGGTGGCTAAATGTCTGTTGCTAGGCAACATAACTGTAATGGAATTATGGTTTTTAGTAATCAGCTTATATATATATAACTATAATATAATTAACTTGTATTATTATAACCATGTTTGTTCCCTTGATTTATGTACATGTATTTTGTATTGTTGTTATGATGAACTTAATGACCAAATGAGCAGATTTGTTCCCAACTGGTTTTGTGTCGTTCAATGTATATTCCGTTGTCAGGAATGTCAGTGTAGCAAGGTTTGACGATATAAGGCTTTCAACTTAAACTGAAATAACAATACATGGCATAACATTTAAAATATTTAAAGGCAATGCTAAGCATTTTTACCTTTCCCAGCGATGGTGAGATGTGGAAATTAGATTTAGGATGAATATTGGGGGTTGTCTCAAAAGTAAGCAAACAACGTTGCTTCTAGCCTGTTTTGTTTTCGTGCTGTATATTTCATTAAGAAATAATAGAATGAAATCTGATAGAAAAAATATGGACAGATATGTAGAAATTTGAATCTACATGTAGATTAAAACAATTTACTTGTTATTGTGTTTAACTTGTCAAACCATTATTAAATAGATAAACGCGCCACTACATTTAATCATTGTTCTTGTCAAAGTGGTACAGCTACCTAATGCACATAAAAATCAAGGCATTATGTATAGATTAATTAAAAAGTGTAACTTAGGTGCATAGAAATTTCATATCATTTATTTCAAAACGATGTACATGCTAATTTGTTTACAGAATCAGTTTGGCTTAGTGAGTTTGTTGAATTATAACATGTCTTTATCCCTCCTCCGCTCGGCTATACTGGGCTATACTGAATATGTTCACAAAGTGTTGATGTCTTTATCCCTCCTCCGCTCGGCTATACTGGGCTATACTGAATATGTTCACAAAGTGTTGATGTCTTTATCCCTCCTCCGCTCGGCTATACTGGGCTATACTGAATATGTTCACAAAGTGTTGATGTCTTTATCCCTCCTCCGCTCGGCTATACTGGGCTATACTGAATATGTTCACAAAGTGTTGATGTCTTTATCCCTCCTCCGCTCGGCTATACTGGGCTATACTGAATATGTTCACAAAGTGTTGATGTCTTTATCCCTCCTCCGCTCGGCTATACTGGGCTATACTGAATATGTTCACAAAGTGTTGATGTCTTTATCCCTCCTCCGCTCGGCTATACTGGGCTATACTGAATATGTTCACAAAGTGTTGATGTCTTTATCCCTCCTCCGCTCGGCTATACTGGGCTATACTGAATATGTTCACAAAGTGTTGATGTCTTTATCCCTCCTCCGCTCGGCTATACTGGGCTATACTGAATATGTTCACAAAGTGTTGATGTCTTTCATGACTCTTGTTTGTATTTCACTCCTACCTCATACTTACTTACATTCGCTTTAACCATTTTCGGAAGACATGAATATAATTATGATTGTGGGAATATCTTGCAAATTTTTCCAAACAACAGATACAAGTCGTACCAGATCACTGGCAAGATCTGCGTACACTCAGCAAAATTTCTAATTGGTCACTTCATATGTATTGAAGAGACCATACCATATATATCTGTTTTATGACTTTTAATTTTAGGGTTATTAATGTTGATCTGTCGTAAAATTCATGTGAGAATCAATATGGATTAATGTATTCTGAACAGTTGTACGAAGAAAGTATTTATGTGATGGTGTTTGCATTGTTGAATTTTCTCTCACTGTTAAATAATATCAATAAAATCCAAGTGACCAATTAGTGTATAAATATGATGACAGAAAACATGAAGTGAATTCTAATGTTTGTTGCTCAAGAACATATTCTACATATGACATTTTAGGAATATTATTATGTCATGGAATCCTAGTACTCGTCCCAATATATATTCTTTGAAAAATCTGTTAACATCTTGTGACTTGTCCTAATATAGTTATACTGATTAGAAGCTGGTGGCAATGTAAGACTACCTGATACTTTCTGTGCCATTGAGAGTACAGTCTAACCTGTTTTAAGAGACTTTGTATAGGATGTTTCAATATAGGTCACATATGACAGGGAGTCTCTGGATCAACGTAAGTGATAGCTGGCACTCAATATAAAATACATTAGTTGATACACATACTTGTATCCAGTGCATACAAATGTATGTATGCACTTAAAATTTAAAAAGAAACAACATTACTTGTGAGCACAAAGCTGAGGTGAAGTTTTAGTAACAATTCTTTCCCTTTGATAAAGAATAGCTAAAAAGAGTGACGGATCTGTGTTCCAGAGTCAAATTTCACGGTTGTTAGTCGCATAAGACAGTAAGTGGGTCGCATTGGCAGGTTAGACTGTACATCCCATGAAATTCAGGGCTGTCAGATATATACTACTAAAGTTTTAACCTGTACAATGTAGATAAGTTAGAAAGTTATAGTTGATGTGTATGGTGGCATATAGCTTTCATGGCATCGAAATGATGTACAACAAGTATAACTCGTGTGTCAGTAGGGACAGACTTACATTGTGCAGAAAAATGCGTCTACTGAGTGATGTGTTGTACACCAACATAACTGCTATAGCAGGGAGGAATAGTTGTCAGGGTCTCAGAAACTAGTGTGTTTGAGAACGTAGAGTAGAACATTCAATTGCTGCGAGTTAATCATGCACATAAATATAGGGTTTTCAATGGCGTTATCCTAATCACATGTTATCATCGAGTGTAAATGTACTTGCTAATCGTGTTTGTAGACAACCATAATGAATACTAATTATGTGCATCCAATGAATAAATTTTGTATTGTACTGTATGTTATGGATACTGATAGAGCAAAAGGCTGAATCAAAAATCATAATTCTGCAATTCAGTTATTTCCCTTTTATAGTAGACCTTTTACAATAAAAATGATTTTAGCAGATTCAAAAGAGCATTGAAATCATTTTTATTGTTAAAGTTCTTCACTCAATTATGTTTGTTATGAAAGTTATTATTAGCATTTACTATTATATTGATATATATTGTCTTGAATGAACGAATGTGTTTTATATAATTATTGTGTTTCAATTTATGTTGTTTTCTGTTAGAAGGCCGTGTTTTATTTAAGAATTGTTGAACTGTTTTTGTGTACCTCTTTACATGTTACCTTCTATAAATAAACATATTATTATTATAATTATTATTATTATTATATTCTTATGTTGCTGTGTCCTTGTATATGATATCAATTATTTGAGGCAGCTCTGATAATCACAGGAAATGAAGTGTTGACATGGTTGTTGGGATAGGCTAGAAATGCCTTATATGCTTATTCTGATGGTTATATTACTTTCAGGCGTATGAAGATTACTATGAGGGTGAAGAAAGTATTAATACACAGCTAAATGTGTTTGCTGTGAACATGAAGTCAGCTTACGGTGGTGTGAACGATGTGCAAACACAGATTGGTTACCCCAGTAAGAAAGGTATGAAACAGTCTCATCAAAGTTTGAAGACTTTTATTTTACATTGATTGTGAAACAACTTGTATGAATCATTTGCAATTACTACTCCCTGGATTTATTACCAGAACTCATGCATAATTCAGGGATTGTTAAGGTAAAAATCATTCACAATTACTTCTCCATTCTGAAGGTATTCAATTTTCACAATAATTTCTCCCTGGATTTCTCATCAGAACTTGTGTGCCTGATTCTGGGATTCTGAAGGTGTTGATAATTCACAATTACTGCTCCCTGGATTTCTAACCTGAACTCATGCCTAATTTAGGGATTGTGGAGGTATTAATCATTCACAATTACTGCTCCCTGGATTTCTTACCTGAACTCATGCCTAATTTAGGGATTGTGGAGGTATTAATCATTCACAATTACTGCTCCCTGGATTTGTTACCTGAACTCATGCCTAATTAAGGGATTGTGGAGGTATTAATCATTCACAATTACTGCTCCCTGGATTTGTTACCAGAACTCATGCCTAATTTAGGGATTGTGGAGGTATTAATCATTCACAATTACTGCTCCCTGGATTTCTTACCTGAACTCATGCCTAATTTAGGGATTGTGGAGGTATTAATCATTCACAAATACTGCTCCCTGGATTTCTTACCAGAACTTGAGCATAATTTAGGGATTGTGGAGGTATTAATCATTCCCAATTACTGCTCCCTGGATTTGTTACCAGAACTCATGCCTAATTTAGGGATTGTGGAGGTATTAATCATTCACAATTACTGCTCCCTGGATTTCTTACCTGAACTCATGCCTAATTAAGGGATTGTGGAGGTATTAATCATTCACAATTACTGCTCCCTGGATTTGTTACCAGAACTCATGCCTAATTTAGGGATTGTGGAGGTATTAATCATTCACAATTACTGCTCCCTGGCTTTCTTACCTGAACTCATGCCTAATTTAGGGATTGTGGAGGTATTAATCATTCACAAATACTGCTCCCTGGATTTCTTACCAGAACTTGAGCATAATTTAGGGATTGTGGAGGTATTAATCATTCCCAATTACTGCTCCCTGGATTTGTTACCAGAACTCATGCCTAATTTAGGGATTGTGGAGGTATTAATCATTCACAATTACTGCTCCCTGGATTTCTTACCTGAACTCATGCCTAATTTAGGGATTGTGGAGGTATTAATCATTCACAATTACTGCTCCCTTGATTTCTTACCTGGACTTGAGCCTAATTTAGGGATTGTAGAGGTATTAATCATTCACAATTACTGCTCCCTGGATTTGTTACCAGAACTTGAGCCTAATTTAGGGATTGTGGAGGTATTAATCATTCACAATTACTGCTCCCTAGATTTCTTACCTGAACTCACGCCTAATTTAGGGATTGTGGAGGTATTAATCATTCACAATTACTGCTCCCTGGATTTCTTACCAGATCTCATGCCTACTTTAGGGATTGTGGAGGTATTAATCATTCACAATTACTGTTCCCTGGATTTCTTACCTGGACTTGAGCCTAATTTAGGGATTGTGGAGGTATTAATCATTCCCAATTACTGCTCCCTGGAGTTGTTACCAGAACTCATGCCTAATTTAGGGATTGTGGAGGTATTAATCATTCACAATTACTGCTCCCTGGATTTGTTACCAGAACTTGAGCCTAATTGAGGGATTGGGAAGGTATTAATCATCCACAATAACTTCTCCCTGGATTTCTTACCAGAACTTGAGCCTGATTCTGGGATTCTGAAGTCATTGATTCAACCATGTCCGTAGCCAGATTTGAACCTTTGACGTTCAGATCGGGGGTGATATTGCACTTTACCCCTCAACAAGAGTCTTGCCTATAGCAGTAAACAACGCTGCAAATTGTGGATCATGAGTGAGCATCTCTACTGCATCCATCATACCTCCCTGTTTGATACACTGAAAGATTGTAGGGTTTATTAAAGTGATTTTTAACAGACTGGATACAAATCAATGTCAATATATGTCATATTGTGAATGAAAAAATATAATATTCTCCATCATGAGTGTTTGCCAGGACCTGTTTTTTATGGCCCGCCATTCTTCCCCTGCAATTCCAAAAAGCGTTACCCCTGTCTGCCCAAAAACTGGTTTCTGATCAATTACTCTTGAAAGGAGGATTCATTTCATTTGGGCACATATATGTGTATAAGATAATAAAATACAGGTCGCAATTGATTTTGGTTACTGTCCACACATTTTTGGAGGACTTGCATTCTACTTAAAAGCCCATAGATGAGGCATCCTTGTCCTATTTTAATAATAATTCTTTATTTAAAGATGGAGGCTCGATAAGCCTATAAGGCTTAACTCACTCGAGGTCATCTATCAAACAACATAAACATCAATTCATATATACAATGTATACATTTTGACTTGACTATCAGACAGACTAGGACAAATTTAATTGTTTTGTTATAGAGTTTTCACTGTATTGGTATCCTAGCAACATAATTTAATGTATTTTTCCAGAATATTCTGAGGTTGGAGGAGATGAGGAGTTACCTTTAGGGGCTGAATTTCAGTCTCATCTCAGCTGTTTCAACGATCCAAATGGTAAAACTGCACTAGAGAAATACAGAATGTCAGAAAAACTTGTGAAACAGCTGTCGTAAGTCTAGTTGTAGTATAAATGATGTCATAGATGTATAATAACACTCAAAATTCTACTGCTGAAATAACAACTGATGCCATATTGTTAGCATGTTCCGGTTCGATGATCAAGGAGATGCCGATATTGTTAGCATGTTCCGGTTCGATGATCAAGGAGATGCCCATATTGTAAGCATGTTCCGGTTCGATGATCAAGGAGATGCCCATATATTTAGCATGTTCCGGTTCGATGATCAAGGAGATGCCCATATTGTCAGCATGTTCCGGTTTGATGATCAATCACATACATACTTCTGAGAGCATCCATCGGTTTTACTAATATCTTGCTGTGAAGAAGATTCCAAGTTTATTTATCTGAATATCTATGTGCAGTAGAATAATGAATGTGTGTTATTTCAGTATTTCGACCACACTGACCAACTTGAATGAGAAGGAAAGAATTGAACAGTTGGAACTAGATTTAAAATGTCTGCAGTTACTTCGAGGTCTGTTACATAATGAAATCATCAAATTACCTGAAGACTTTGAGAGTGATGTGAAATCTTGTAAAAAGTAAGTATGACACAATTGAAATTGAAGGAAATTCTTGAAATTTTTGTCTTCGACTTAGTTAAACTGATTTATTATGTTAAAATAGGGCATCCATATCTTTCTGTTTCTCTTGAACAATGTCTTTTTGTAAAAGAGTATCATTTTCATGCCTGCCTTGAGTTTCAGTTATTTGAACATTTCAAACGTGACTTATTTGTCCTTAATTTTATACAACTTCATGTACTTTGAAAGTTTGGTGAAATGCTTACTTTAAACCTTCTTGAGTCTTGGAATAATCAGGCTAGATGTGAAGAGAAACTGAGATCACTTCAATGTTAAGGTTGAAACCCTTGACCGCTATGTTGAGTGTGTAACACATTACCTAAAACTGCTCGCTATCTGGCCTGTCCAGTCCTTTGATACCATATATTTGGGAACTTAACCAATTTGCAGATTTTCC